>CM041778.1:284537532-284880527 GCA_023374045.1 Limonium bicolor
TTTCATAGTTAGGAGAACTAATGAGTACTCCTTATATCCATTGATATATTGGTCTAGAGAATTGGGCTAGTGATTTGCCTTGACCGATTTTGGGTGAAGAAAAGAGGAGAAGAAGAGAAGAGTATTTAAAAGGAAACTTGAGAGAATCCAAGGTAAGAAACCAACCCTTAAGTATACTCTACATGTATTAGAGTTTGGGAAGGGTTAATGAATAAATGAACCCCACTTGAGTTGAGGTAGCAATGTGCTTGTACAAAATAATGCAAGTGAGAAAACATTGTGAATTTAGTGTTTGATTAAGTGTTATGCAATTCATAAATTATGCATTGTATTGTATTTGGAGAATTGATGAGTATTGGTGAACTTGTATGTGCTGGTAGAACCCCTGATGGGTTTGGTTAGTTTTAGGTTGAATAATGTGATGATATGAACTTTGGGAAATGTTAGAAAAATAGCCAAGTTATGGCAAAATTTGTGTAGAAACCTAAGTGGTTTAAGTGATGTTTTGTGTGGGGAATAACCTAGGGTTAGCTAGGTGTTGTTGGAGTTTGAATTGGGTAAATGATCACCCAAGTATATGAGAGGATGATTGTGGTGAGATGTGCAAAAATCTGTAGCAAAGAGGTGGTGTGAGTGCCTTAGGAGTTTTTAGAAAACAGAGAAGATATTAGGTTTTAAGAGTGAGTCTTGGAAGTTTGGGTTGGTCAAATTAAGGAGTTTTTGGATGTCATTAAGATGTGTTTGAAGTGCCCAAATGAGGTTAGAACATATTAGGATATATGAGGAAAGGTTTGGAGTTGAAAGAACAAATTAAGAGAAAAATCTGTAGTGGACCGACCCAGGGTCCGACCCAGTTCTGGGTCGGTCGGACCACGTTAAGCCAGCCAGAAAGCTTCGGCAATGGACCGACCCAGAGAGTTTTGGGTCGGTCGGCTTAGCTTTGGGTCGGTCGGGCAAAAATTTAACGAAGGAAAAAGTTTCGGCAATGGACCGACCCATAAGGATGGGTCGGTCGTGGGTCGGTCTAAGGTTGATTTCTGAACCAGAAAGTTACTGGGACGGACCGACCCAGGGGTTGGGTCGGTCGGTGGGTCGGTCGACCCTTAACAAAAAAAAAAGAGAAATTTTAATTTCTAAGAATGTTAATTGGTATTAAGGTGTGCCATTAATAGGGTAGTGATGATTGGGACCCTAAGAACTTAAGTAATTAAGTTAAGATTAAGTATAAACCTTAATGCTTAGAGTTAAGATTATAAGGTTGTAAATGATGGGGGTTTGAATGCTAATGATGTTATAAGATGTTAAGGCCTTGTTTGGTGACATGTAAAGGCCCTAAGAAGTGTAAGAAAGTATTAGAAGAGAGTGAGAAATGAGAACTCAAATTAACAAGTGTAAAACCGAGATAACGGGATAAACGGGGTTAAGTACGGGAGTATTAGTTTTACATACCGTAATGCTTTGATGTTAATAAAACATTTGAATGTTATCAGTGGATCGTGTGTGAACCAAGCATGGTGAGATGACACGGTAAAAGTAAAAACCCCGGTGAAAGGTATGATTTTCTCATGCCCCGTATGCTAACCGAGTTACTCTGATTTGTGTGTTTGTGTGCCGGCTTAATCAAGACTAAAGCATGAAAATAATCCCTTGTTTGATTATGCATGCATTGTTGTATGTTGAATGAGCTAACATACTTGTATGCCGGTGTGGTCTAACTGAGTGCATAGACCGACTCTTAGTGAGTATTGATTGACTAGAAACCCGTTGAACGGGTAGTCACATAACCGATGGTATTATGCAAACACACACACAAGCTATCGATTAAAGTATAACGATGACACAAACATATGAACTCCCTAAAATGCGAGGAGATGTACGGGTTGAGTATATACCCGATAACGGTTAGAGAACCTTATTGAAACAATCCACGAAATAAATATGAGTGGAGAGATAAATGACCTCCATCGAGAGGATTGAAGTTAGTCCAACAATGTAAACATATAAGAAGGGTAAAAGAGACCTAAGGGACTATGTGACTCCCTTGAGATACGGTCGACCTCCTATAAGAGGTTTACCCGGTATAAGAATATAACCGAAAGTATGCGTATATGTATTGTAAAGGTAACTCTTAAAACCTAAGATTAACCAAACTTGAGTAATGTTCCCTAAGTCATTAGAAACATCGAGAATGATGCTTCTAGACTAATATACATGATATAATTATAACTCCGAGAGAGGAGTATATGGGAATGTGAGTAGTCCGAGAGTAGTCGGATCTAAGTAAAAGAGATAGGAACTAAGAGAGAGTTCCGTGAGCTAGTTGAACCTTCCCACCATGCTAGACCCAGAGTAGGGTCGAAACCGGGGAAGTAAGACTATGCTAGAGAGCCATGAGTTTTGGCTCAAGTATGTAAGAGAGTAACAAGCGTGATGTAGGAGACCTGTAGTGTCTCGAGAATCTACAAGAGCTTGAGTATGAATAACCCAAGAGTGCGGGTGAGATAATGAGTATAAATAACCCGAGAGAAAGGGGTGAGTATATGAATGTGTAACCCGAGAGAATGGGTAAGTGTAAGAATGGGTAGCCCAAGAGAATGGGTGTGTATACGAATAAGTAACCCGAGGAGCGGGTGAGGCATCGAATAAGTAAACAAGGCATAGTGAGGAACAACTCTCAATGCCTAAGAGTAACCAGTTACCACTAACAACATTGTTATGTTAGTTAGGAATCGTGTTCCGTGATTGGATGTAGATTCCTTGTGTGATATACATATATATTGTATTGCCATGATGCATGTTGTTTGATTAAAATGAACTCCATGTATATCCGACCCAAAGTAGTCGGCGTACCGCGGTTAGCACGCGGTATATGCGAATTTCATGCGCAGCGAAAGCTGACCCCCTAGGGGGAACGTTTTAGTGTGCAGGTACTTGAAGCTGGCCACCGTTCGTGAGAGAGTAGGACGGGGACTGCTGTGAGCATGGGTAGTTAGATTGTAGTTACTTATGCATTTGAATGAGGTGTAAGTCCGAGTATGTTATCGGCATCCGTATAATGTAGACTCGGTATAGTAAAGAAGCGAAATGATTATGGTATTTGTATGAAGTACTCGGTTGTTCCAGTCCATCAGACCGTTACTGTTTGTGAGTCAGGCCTGGTTAGCCACGATGGTGGCTAACGGCGTTGTATCACCCTCTGTTGTATTTGAATTCCGCTGCGAGCTTATTGGTAAATTGTAACAGTCTAAGAGTTAATGATGAGATTAGCAGTTGGGGTGTTACAAAGAGTGAACTTTCATCTCTCTGGCCCTATTTCCCAAGTTATATAACAGGGATTGTGGAGGGTGGGATGGAGACTGTAGGTTTCCAGTACACACTGGTAATTCCTATCTAGCGTATCTCTCACGCTATCACTCAACCCTTAACCCAAAGTACTAAAATCCTAACTCGGTACTTCCTAAGCTCGGTAATTCAGTCATCAGAGCGATACTTCGCTCTGATACCACTTTTTTGTAACACCCCATCCAACAACATACACACTTAACAACAAACTGCAGCGGAAAACAAACTTCAACATATTACTTAACTTCTTGGTGTTACACGCCGTTAACCACCCACGTGGCTAACAAGGCTAATACATACACATTGTACCGGTCTGATAGGCTAAATTCCCGAGCGACTACACATTACTATCCCCTTTCCATTAACAACAACAACATCATACACCTTTCAACCGTACCGAGTATTCACAACTGATGCCGATAACAGTTTCGGTCTTACTACGCCTACTGTATATGTACACTCAAATGATTACCCATGTACAACGACTACCCGTCCTACTCTCGAACGACTTCCATCACTTCGTACCTGAAATAAGAAAAGAAGAGAAAGGGTGGCCCCCAAGGGGCTCAGCACCTTTGCTGGTATGGTAATCCCGCAGCCCGCATGCTACCGAGCCACGCACAACTAATTGTCGTCTTAGCATGCGATTGATTATATTTAAATCATGCACGCAACTGTAAACACACAACACATAACGTTTCACCTCAATGGGCTCAACAAACGGATAATACATCCTTACTTGATAAGTCACTCAAGGTATTCATTGTCCCTAGAGTGTTCCTCCTCTAATGGAGCTACTTCCTTAATAGACGACACTTACCCTTAAATCGGGTTATCCTTAAACGCCTCTTATCACACACTGGGATTCATTTCCATGATCCACACACTCCATATCTTACGACATATAACACTCCTCACATAACAAAAACATAACAACACTTTGCACGATTCAACGTGTACATCATAACATCACAATAGATATTACATCACAACAAAAATACATAACATAACGGGAAATGGTTCTCTTAGGAACCGACCCAAACATTGTTTATACACTGGTGAGCCTAGAGAATGTTGCCAGTCTCATGATAAGCTCGTTACATAACTCGTTACTGTCTCGTTAAATGAACGGATAACTTAGCACAAGGTGTCTCGGATATAGTGATCCAAGCACACCGAACAAACATAACATAGTATGCCCCTGTGGCCCGACGTGAGTCAGTAATAGCCTTGGTTAAGCTAAAGGGAAGGTTGGAAACCAAATTGGAAAACAACCATAACATACAGAGAGGATCGAACCTGATATGACAACGACCCCCATACTCACACGCGTGGCCGGAACAGACCGGACTCCTCACTTCCCCCGTTAGCACTTGTCAGAAGTCCATCATTGAACTTAGTTAAACAATCACAGCATTGGGTTAAGTCTTGTTAGACACACACAAGGGAAGGGAGAGTCATACATTCACACAAACATCACACACAAACATCACATAACTAACTCACGTATAGTCGTGGTTAGAACGTTCCTTAGGTCGGAAACGTTATCACCGGATACCGTTCTCTTACGTTTACCTAATAGAGGTTAACTAGCCTTTCGAGCGCATTCGAGGTTACCGGTATCGGCACGCAAACATACAACAACAATAACGACTGTAAACTCGTTTCATGATTTATCTTATAACGTGGCAAACACACAGAAAAACACATTGGCATACAAGCCGGTGTAATCCGGTAGGACACAGGTTGCAAGAAAACCATACCTGTCACCGGAGTCCACTTTACCACGTCCACTTATGTTCCTCGAGCAATTCTCGAACAACTGATAACATTACATATATTTTATTAACATCGGGGTTGCATGATTATTTAATGTCTAATGCTTATAACTTTTCCCCGTTAGTTTAGTTACATAACTTTGCATTTTTAACTTGATTTACTTTCACATTTACTACAACTTTTCACCTACTTAATTGTCATTAAAACTCACCTAACATGTCTTAAACAACCTTATAACATCTTTACTAGGTAGTTACCATTTTTAGACATCATTTCCCCACTTAAAACAACAATTTTGGTCCATATAGTGGCCTGTCCGAACTTTGTGTGAACCTCCAAGTTCGGACGCAAGCCGTGACTTTGAACTGAAAATAGACACACATCCGAACTTGTGTCCGGACTTCGGAAGTTCGGATGTGAGTCGAGAATCTCTTAATGCAGACATCCATGCGTCCGAACATGTGTCCGGACTTCCCAAGTTCGGACACAGTTCGAGTGTGCGAAATTCTTACCCAACAGAGCCTGTCCGAACTTCCATGTCCAGACGGAAGTTCGGACAAGGCAAAATGCTCAATTTCCAAGCCTTTAAACACTTAGCCAAATTCCTCCAAAGCCTCCAACACTTATAGTATTTACTCCCTAGGTTCCTAAGTGATGTTTCATGCCTATTCTAACCATTATACCAAGACATATCTTCCACACAAACATCATCATTCAAACATCCTTTCTTACATATCAAAACTCCTCATGTCATTCTCACAACTCCTTTTTCCAAGCTTACACTTCCTCCTTAATTTACCAAATCCTCTTTTCTCAACTTCTTGAATTCGTAGAACTTCCAAGATAATGCCTAAATCCTTGTAGCACCTTAGAACACCTTAATGCATGTTTTCTTCCTTAGTGAAACATTTACTCATTCCTAACAATTCCTAGTTCACCAAAATTCATTTAAGCACTTAAAACTCCTTATACATTTTACAAATTTTGCCATGGGTTCTCTTAGCACATCATCATTCCAAAACTCATAGTTTTCACCATTAAACACTCAAGAACACCTAAATCCATCAAGAACACCATCACACACAAGACTTCACCAAATTTACACTACATCACAATATAGTGCACAATTTAAATTGCTTGGCACTTAGGCCCTTAAATAACGTAAACCATAAACACTGAATTTCCCACATAAATAATGCCTTTGACCTGCAAATACACCCAACAATACATATGCCCTTAATAAACTCCTTGAGAGCATTTCACTAGATCATTCACCTTTGGCTCCTTAGATCATTTTAACAAGCAATATAAGCTCACTTCTCCTTAGCATTATACACATTAGGTTAGTATATTTACCTCTTTTCCACACAAACTTCTTTCTTGTTTCCTTATAAAACCGGTAAGGTATTTGATTCCTTGTCAACTACTAAACAATATACAAGCAATGTAATGAGTATACAAGCTTCAAGCTTAAACTCATTGTAAACCCTAGGTTTACATTGTTTCAAAAACATTAATGTAGTTGTTTTACCTTGGTCTTTGAAGAGAGTTTGAATATCTATCAAGAGAGGACTCCACCTAGTCCATGAAAGGTTGGAATGGAGCTAGAACAAAGTCACACAAAGAGCACCATTAATGTGCAATTTCGGTCAAGGCAAAAACATGAAGGAAACTTGATTTTTCTTTGAGATTCCTTACCTAGAAGCAAATGAGAGTAATAATATGTAGAAACACAAGCTCAAGCTCCATCAATGGTGGAACTCCATGGCACCGAAATGGTGGTCTTGGAATTTTGAGAAGATAGACTTGAAGAGCTTGATGAGAGGAAGAGAATGGTGGTGTTTTTTTGATTTGGTTAAGTGAGCTTGATTTTACAAGAGGTCAAGATGGAGATGGTGGTGTGTACGATTGCAAACCGTGAGAGAATGAAGAAGGGAGGTTGAAGAAGGTGCTGAACCGTGTGAAATGAAGGAGGGAAAAGAGAGAATGAGATAAACTTGCTTTTGGAAGATATTTGTGCTCATAAAGCAAATAGTACATTAATTGGCCATCTTTATTTACTTATCATATTAACTAGAGAGTGGTGAGTCACCACACATAGAAAACCGGCCCCCAATAGTATAATGAGGGTGTTTTAGTCTTTATTTGTCAATTTAATTCCTTATACAAACATATGTTATAAACTAGCTTATAAAAATCACTATTCACAAAAACAAGGCACATAGAAGTGAAATTTTTGATTTCCTATTGATATAGACATCCAAATGTGATACTATATAGTACACATATATATTTAAGAGTAATGATGGACATTTAGCCACTCAAGACTCATTTACAAGACAATTTTTCAAAAATGTGCTTTAAGACTCCTTAAAGCACTTTTTGTGTCTTAACTTGTTTTCAAGCTTGGTTTTCTTTGGTAATTGATTTAATATGCTCATTAATATAATTATAAGGTATAGGTATGACCATTAGGTCTTATACAAATTTATCCCAAGCTTAGAGCACTTTTTAGCCCATATTGACCTTAAGGTATTTATTTATGTTTTATTTGGTTTAACTGTCTACCAAAGTTCCCTAAGGACTTAATTAGCCTTATTAAATCATAATTGAATATTATTAAGTCTTGGTAGGCTCTTTGGGTCCTAACCAAGTTCACTCCAAGCTTAAAGCATGTTTTTGCTCAAATTGTATCTTAGTGCTTTGTTGCATTTTACTATGGTTTAAGTTGTTCACCGATGTTTCTTAGGCACTTTTTTGCCTTTACTTACCGTAGTTTAATATTTAAGCAATATATCAGGGTTTGGGGTATTTCAATCTACCCCCCTTAAAAGAACTTCGTCCTAGAAGTTTACACTTCCCTCACATCTTGGATTAGATTTACTTATAACTTCCATAACCAAACACTTTACCACAACCTCGGACTTAATGGTCCGGGCAACACATTCACATCCCTACATAACATAACATATCCACATGATAACCTCGGACTCAATGGTCCGGGTATCTTAACCAACACTTACATATACATAACAACCCCTTTGACTCACTGGTCTTAGGTAACATAATAACATTTAGACACATAGGTCTTGATAACATAACCTTTAGACACGTAGGTCTATGTAACACAACAACATTTAGACTCATAGGTCTTGATAACATACACTTTAGGAACTCAAGGTCAAAATAATATTTATTACACATACCACACAACATGTCATAGCATGTATAGCAATCAAAAATCTTTGATATACACTGTTATCCCGCAGAACCCGGTCGCGATGGACACCTTCCGTCCCCGTGCCTTTGGGAGATCAAAACAATCACTTAAATCTAAAATTTCCTTGTGAGGTTAAGTAAGAACTTAATTATGTAAAGTATCTATCGACGTTTTAAATACCAATTCAAAATCCTTTTTGAAAACACACACAACTCCAAGTCCAACTTATGCTCTTTGCTTCTTTTCTTAGCGTGGTTAATTGTGACCACTTAAGGGAAGCTTCAAGAATCATTCAACCCTAATGTGATCAGCATCAGTGTCGAACTATCCTTCCACCCCAATTTGTGTTCGGCTTCCCTTGATCGCATGCAAATCAAGTTCCACTTCCCACTTCATTTTCAAGCATCAAATAAATCACTCATTTCCAATTTTCTATCTTTTTAATCATTCTAATCATGATCATCATCTCCAAGGGATAGAACTCCGTCTATCAGTTTTTTCATTTGCTTTAATGTTGTTACCTAGGGAATCTTATTCTCACTAGGTTCTATGTCGGTTCCATTACCTTTGATGAGTCACTATATAATATATATACGCATATATTTTATCAAAATACCACACACAGTTTCACATTTATACACTGTCGGGGTTTGTTCCCCCGGGAGTTTCTCTACTCCCACACTTGTACTATCACACACAATTGTTAACAAATACACACACTTACCACAATGGTATTCGCATCTTCTGTGCGCAATTACCCCAATTAAAACCATGACTGAATGCGTATGTTTACATAACACACACACCAATCATCAAAACAAATTATTTTGTGCTATGCACAACATAAATCACGTACACTTGTACGGTAATACACACTAAGTGGTTTTGCGCTCTACCCCCCTTAAAAGGGATTACGCCCACGTAATCAGTCACTAAACATTGGCTTAAAATGTTCTGCCGTCGTGAAGTTTTTTAACTTCCACGCGGTCTATTACACAATGGATTCTGATTAGAGGATCTTAACCATATTGGTGGTTTAGTTCCTAAACCAAGAATTCTCATTGGAGTTTGTTTAAACTCTTAGTTGGTTTCGATTCTGGCCTGTTAGGCTTCTAGGCTTAATAATTAGCCATTCACTCATGTACACCATGTAACACTTGAATTACTGGCTCACTAGTTTCTGTTGCGAAACTCTAATAACTGTAGAGCTTAATTGTCCCATTTGTTATCCGTACTGTATTGTACATCCCCAATTGTCACCTTCATCTTGGTAACAATGGTTTCTCAACCGACGCGTGGTATTTCTTACCTTTAGCGAATTCGGTGAGTTATAAACTTTCTATCCACTTCCCTATCAATTTACTGTGTACACAGTTATGTATTTCACACTGATTGACTTGTTCCCTTCCGACTTACTGTCGGTTGAGATTGAGCTACTACCTAGTGTGTAGTGCTCTCTCAGCTATTTACAACATTTGGGGTATATTCCATACCGATATTTGGCAGTTAGTGCTACAGTAGTCACTTACTGTTAATCATGTCTCCACATTTGGTTTTGTACAAGTACTCCTTTATTGGTGCGGTTTTGCATTTCCTATGCATCGGCCATTATAACATTATTGCTCCACAATTAACATTTTCCCAATTCCTAGCTATCCCACTCGATCATTACTGTGCAAGTGCAATACCAAAACACTCAGTCATACAAAGTGCAGAGGCGTAAACTCTTGACAGTAAATCCCTTATGCGATTCGCCATGGAATTCACACCGAGTTCCTCATCACACAGTACCTATCACTGGCTTATTGCCCAGTCTGTTTAACATCGCTTACCTTGCATCTCCACTGAGTTTAACTCATAACTGGTCTTATCTGCCACATCATTATTCAACAACACTTATACGACGGTCGCTTACTGCGCACCGTGCTTATTGTATAACACTAACTTACATGGTATTTACTGTCACATTAACTTCCACACATGTACTCACATCATTCGTGTTATGGTTCGTCCTTTATTTGGGATGACTACTGTATGCTCCTTGAGCATTGATCATTCGAGTCACAATCCGGCATTATCCAGCTCGGTGTTTCACTTTATACACACATGTTACTAAGCTAACTGCTCTCTTTCAATAACAACATGGTGAATCCTTAACATATTTCTTGGGCTTTATACACATAACTACCCTCCGCGGTCTCACAATATTGAGAGGTATCCCCACTCTTAAGGCAGTGGTTCGTTCTCCACTCTATTCACTTATATAACATAAACTTTTGCAATCAATCTAATTTTCATAACACATTTTATTTGTGGCTATAAGCCTTACTGCCTTGAGCTGCGCTCATTGTAGGCTGTCCACACACATGTACTTCTCTGTACAACATTATATGGTTTGGATATTATATTGAGCTCCATGACAAGGTCGTTGCATCACGTTCCTTTTACGGGATGCCCCTTAGGATTGCTAGTCCGTCTCCTGACAACTTATGTCTAAACTGGGTGTAGGTTTCAACCCTCGTGTTTCTATCACGTTATCTTGTTCAATTATCGTTGATGCAAACACCCTTCAAGGATCGCTCCTGGGTGTTTAAGTTATGCCTTTACATCTTTCACACTTATTGGTACATTCAGTTAGCCACGCCTTTTTGCGTTCTTAACTGTTATTATCTTCCTCTGTGAAGATCAACATTTCCTGATAGGTAGGTACTTATTCTGGGAGTTTCATCCCGTTCATTGCACATTAATGTGTCCATATTAGGCATCTGCTTTGCCATGTACAGGCTGGGTCACCATTCCAGCTATCATGTTATCCCTGAGGATCCTTAAGTCATATACGATGTCTTTACATTCAGTTAGTGCACTTCGCACCTCCTGACTCTTAACATTTCGTTGAAAGGAATTCACTAATCCTTCGGTGTTGTTAACTTGACTTAGTTCCTTTACTTCAACCACTCATGGTAATCCTTAGCTGTGTTTGACTTATACTGCTGACCGTAGAACGGAGTCGACTACTTCCCGTGTTTCGGACTCTACTCGTATACATATGTGGGGTACCATACTGATACATTACTACTTACCCAACTAACCCATAAGCAGGTCTGTCAGGCCCACAAGCTCCTATCGGATGCGGTCGTCCCACAATACAGTTGGTACACTCGTAGTGTCCGTCACCGCCTAGGTGAAGTATTCTGTTGTCAACTCCCTTATATTGTCCCGTGACAATATTTATTCCTTGCTTCCCGAACTTAATCGAGGGAAAGTTTATCCACTGTTGTATCTTTATCAACTGCTCTTGGTTTTACTGGTTTGGTTAGAAGGAGGTTAGAAAGATTATTGGTTTGAAAGAAAATTTTGGTTTTGAAAGAAAAGAGTTTGAATAAATCTGGGTTTGAAAGAAAATTTTCATGGTTTCACAACATCTTCTTACCTTAGCCAAGTCTAGCTTCTTGCTGACTGGTGTACTTACAATTACAGAGGTTAGGCTAGCAGGCCCTTCCACTATTATGACGATCACATTTAACTTTGTGGTACTTTACTAAGTACTTTGTATTTGTTAAAACTTCCCCGAACAGCCCTGTTATAGCAGCACTTGCAATGGCAAGTGCGCCATGCTAACTGGTTATCGGTTAATCACACACACCGGTTGCGGTATTGTTCTTACCCGCACTGTCATCAGTGGCCTTGTTGGCCCTCACTGATCTTACTGTCTGGATAATAACTCTTCTAGGTGACTTCTCACTGTATTCACATGATAATTATTAACTGGGGTGCCTCCCATTCTTGGAGACCCCCTTTTTCTTAGTATTGTATTCTCTTTGTAGCCCGTTCCACGTATTTGGGCACTACGTTGTAGTTCCCTTGTCAGTTGGTATACCGTTGGTGTATTATTTATCAACTGTGGTCCCGTAGACACTCGTCTCGGGTTTCACTAATCCACTTCTTGCCTGTTGCACGGTCGGTGCGTTGCAAGCTGGTTATCCTCGACTGCTCGGCATGTCGACCCAGGTTGCCGGAAATTCTATTCTTCTTTACACAAGATTCTTCATTCTTCGCTATGAAATGCGGTTAACACTGTTTAGATGGGAACCGTCTCCGGAATTCCCAGTTTTCGGGATCTACCGTATGACAGGTCCTCCGTACCTTAAAAGGCATTTAATAACAGCCAGATCGG
The DNA here is from genome assembly GCA_023374045.1 of Limonium bicolor. Taxonomy (NCBI): domain Eukaryota; kingdom Viridiplantae; phylum Streptophyta; class Magnoliopsida; order Caryophyllales; family Plumbaginaceae; genus Limonium; species Limonium bicolor. The sequence goes on from CM041778.1 coordinate 284,550,048, forward strand.
GTATTCCCGAGTAAGAGTGAACTTTCATCTCTCTGGCCCTGTTTCCCAAGTTATATAACAGGGATTGTGGAGGGTGGGATGGAGACTGTAGGTTTCCAGTACACACTGGTAATTCCTATCTAGCGTATCTCTCACGCTATCACTCAACCCTTAACCCAAAGTACTAAAATCCTAACTCGGTACTTCCTAAGCTCGGTAATTCATCAGAGCGATACTTCGCTCTAATACCACTTTTTTGTAACACCCCATCCAACAACATACACACTTAACAACAAACTGCAAAAAACAAACTTCAACATATTACTTAACTTCTTGGTGTTACACGCCGTTAACCACCCACGTGGCTAACAAGGCTAATACATACACATTGTACCGGTCTGATAGGCTAAATTCCCGAGTGACTACACATTACTATCCCCTTTCCATTAACAACAACAACATCATACACCTTTCAACCGTACCGAGTATTCACAACTGATGCCGATAACAGTTTCGGTCTTACTACGCCTACTGTATATGTACACTCAAATGATTACCCATGTACAACGACTACCCGTCCTACTCTCGAACAACTTCCATCACTTCGTACCTGAAATAAGAAAAGAAGAGAAAGGGTGGCCCCCAAGGGGCTCAGCACCTTTGCTGGTATGGTAATCCCGCAGCCCGCATGCTACCGAGCCACGCACAACTAATTGTCGTCTTAGCATGCGATTGATTATATTTAAATCATGCACGCAACTGTAAACACAACACATAACGTTTCACCTCAATGGGCTCAACAAACGGATAATACATCCTTACTTGATAAGTCACTCAAGGTATTCATTGTCCCTAGAGTGTTCCTCCTCTAATGGAGCTACTTCCTTAATAGACGACACTTACCCTTAAATCGGGTTATCCTTAAACGCCTCTTATCACACACTGGGATTCATTTCCATGATCCACACACTCCATATCTTACGACATATAACACTCCTCACATAACAAAAACATAACAACACTTTGCACGATTCAACGTGTACATCATAACATCACAATAGATATTACATCACAACAAAAATACATAACATAACGGGAAATGGTTCTCTTAGGAACCAACCCAAACATTGTTTATACACTGGTGAGCCTAGAGAATGTTGCCAGTCTCATGATAAGCTCGTTACATAACTCGTTATTGTCTCGTTAAATGAACGGATAACTTAGCACAAGGTGTCTCGGATATAGTGATCCAAGCACACCGAACAAACATAACATAGTATGCCCCTGTGGCCCGACGTGAGTCAGTAATAGCCTTGGTTAAGCTAAAGGGAAGGTTGGAAACCAAATTGGAAAACAACCATAACATACAGAGAGGATCGAACCTGATATGACAACGACCCCCATACTCACACGCGTGGCCGGAACAGACCGGACTCCTCACTTCCCCCGTTAGCACTTGTCAGAAGTCCATCATTGAACTTAGTTAAACAATCACAGCATTGGGTTAAGTCTTGTTAGACACACACAAGGGAAGGGAGAGTCATACATTCACACACAAACATCACACACAAACATCACATAACTAACTCACGTATAGTCGTGGTTAGAACGTTCCTTAGGTCGGAAACGTTATCACCGGATACCGTTCTCTTACGTTTACCTAATAGAGGTTAACTAGCCTTTCGAGCGCATTCGAGGTTACCGGTATCGGCACGCAAACATACAACAACAATAACGACTGTAAACTCGTTTCATGATTTATCTTATAACGTGGCAAACACACAGAAAAACACATTGGCATACAAGCCGGTGTAATCCGGTAGGACACAGGTTGCAAGAAAACCATACCTGTCACCGGAGTCCACTTTACCACGTCCACTTATGTTCCTCGAGCAATTCTCGAACAACTGATAACATTACATATACTTTTATTAACATCGGGGTTGCATGATTATTTAATGTCTAATGCTTATAACTTTTCCCCGTTAGTTTAGTTACATAACTTTGACTTGATTTACTTTCACATTTACTACAACTTTTCACCTACTTAATTGTCATTAAAACTCACCTAACATGTCTTAAACAACCTTATAACATCTTTACTAGGTAGTTACCATTTTTAGACATCATTTCCCCACTTAAAACAACAATTTTGGTCCATATAGTGGCCTGTCCGAACTTGTGTCCGAACCTCCAAGTTCGGACGCAAGCCGTGACTTTGAACTGAAAACAGACACACATCCGAACTTGTGTCCGGACTTTGGAAGTTCGGACGTGAGTCGAGAATCTCTTAATGCGGACATCCATGCGTCCGAACATGTGTCCGGACTTCCCAAGTTCGGACACAGTTCGAGTGTGCAAAATTCTTACCCAACAGAGCCTGTCCGAACTTCCATGTCCAGACGGAAGTTCGGACAAGGCAAAATGCTCAATTTCCAAGCCTTTAAACACTTAGCCAAATTCCTCCAAAGCCTCCAACACTTATAGTATTTACTCCCTAGGTTCCTAAGTGATGTTTCATGCCTATTCTAACCATTATACCAAGACATATCTTCCTCACAAACATCATCATTCAAACATCCTTTCTTACATATCAAAACTCCTCATGTCATTCTCACAACTCCTTTTTCCAAGCTTACACTTCCTCCTTAATTTACCAAATCCTCTTTTCTCACCTTCTTGAATTCGTAGAACTTCCAAGATAATGCCTAAATCCTTGTAGCACCTTAGAACACCTTAATGCATGTTTTCTTCCTTAGTGAAACATTTACTCATTCCTAACAATTCCTAGTTCACCAAAATTGATTTAAGCACTTAAAACTCCTTATACATTTTACAAATTTTGCCATGGGTTCTCTTAGCACATCATCATTCCAAAACTCATAGTTTTCACCATTAAACACTCAAGAACACCTAAATCCATCAAGAACACCATCACACACAAGACTTCACCAAATTTACACTACATCACAATATAGTGCACAATTTAAATTGCTTGGCACTTAGGCCCTTAAATAACGTAAACCATAAACACTGAATTTCCCACATAAATAATGCCTTTGACCTGCAAATACACCCAGCAATACATATGCCCTTAATAAACTCCTTGAGAGCATTTCACTAGATCATTCACCTTTGGCTCCTTAGATCATTTTAACAAGCAATATAAGCTCACTTCTCCTTAGGCATTATACCACATTAGGTTAGTATATTTACCTCTTTTCCACACAAACTTCTTTCTTGTTTCCTTATAAATCCGGTAAGGTATTTGATTCCTTGTCAACTACTAAACAATATACAAGCAGTTTAATGAGTATACAAGCTTCAAGCTTAAACTCATTGTAAACCCTAGGTTTACATTGTTTCAAAAACATTAATGTAGTTGTTTTACCTTGGTCTTTGAAGAGAGTTTGAATATCTATCAAGAGAGGACTCCACCTAGTCCATGAAAGGTTGGAATGGAGCTAGAAAAAAGTCACACAAAGAGCACCATTAATGTGCAATTTCGGTCAAGGCAAAAACATGAAGGAAACTTGATTTTTCTTTGAGATTCCTTACCTAGAAGCAAATGAGAGTAATAATATGTAGAAACACAAGCTCAAGCTCCATCAATGGTGGAACTCCATGGCACCGAAATGGTTGTCTTGGAATTTTGAGAAGATAGACTTGAAGAGCTTGATGAGAGGAAGAGAATGGTGGTGTTTGTTTTTGATTTGGTTAAGTGAGCTTGATTTTACAAGAGGTCAAAGATGGAGATGGTGGTGTGTACGATTGCAAACCATGAGAGAATGAAGAAGGGAGGTTGAAGAAGGTGCTGAACCGTGTGAAATGAAGGAGGGAAAAGAGAGAATGAGATAAACTTGCTTTTGGAAGATATTTGTGCTCATAAAGCAAATAGTACATTAATTGGCCATCTTTATTTACTTATCATATTAACTAGAGAGTGGTGAGTCACCACATATAGAAAACCGGCCCCCAATAGTATAATGAGGGTGTTTTGTCTTTATTGTCAATTTAATTCCTTAACAACTATGTTATAAACTAGCTTATAAAATCACTATTCACAAAAACAAGGCACATAGAAGTGAAATTTTTGATTTCCTATTGATATAGACATCCAAATGTGATACTATATAGTACACATATATTTAAGAGTAATGATGGACATTTAGCCACTCAAGACTCATTTACAAGACAATTTTTCAAAAATGTGCTTTAAGACTCCTTAAAGCACTTTTTGTGTCTTAACTTGTTTTCAAGCTTGGTTTTCTTTGGTAATTGATTTAATATGCTCATTAATATAATTATAAGGTATAGGTATGACCATTAGGTCTTATACAAATTTATCCCAAGCTTAGAGCACTTTTTAGCCCATATTGACCTTAAGGTATTTATTTATGTTTTATTTGGTTTAACTGTCTACCAAAGTTCCCTAAGGACTTAATTAGCCTTATTAAATCATAATTGAATATTATTAAGTCTTGGTAGGCTCCTTGGGTCCTAACCAAGTTCACTCCAAGCTTAAAGCATGTTTTTGCTCAAATTGTATCTTAGTGCTTTGTTGCATTTTACTATGGTTTAAGTTGTTCACTGATGTTTCTAAGGCACTTTTTAGCCTTTACTTACCGTAGTTTAATATTTAAGCAATATATCAGGGTTTGGGGTATTTCAGTTAATGTCATTAATTAAAGTTATGTTATGTGGTGCTTGGTTTAGCTGATGGGACGTCGAAGTCATTAAATTAAAAGACGGGGGCAAGGAGGTCATTCCCCTCTCTTTTATTTTGGTAAGCGTCTTTAATTAATTGATTGGGCAGTTTTCTTATTTTCCAATCACGATCTGTTCTCATTGACGTTCTCTCGACAGTTTCTTGAGCGCTTCTTCTCCCACTACCTCTTGCTCATCCTCTTGGTGCTGGTTCTGGAATTTGTGTGTTGCTACTGCGTTCTTCTCGGTTCTTCTACTGCTGCTGTTCGGGTTCGTTCTCTGCGAATTCAGGTTTGGTTTTCCTTCGGTTTGGTGGTGTTCGTTTTTGTTTGAGAGGGTCAGTTTTCTGATTGTCGGTCTGCTCGGTTGTGAATTCAGCGTTAGTCTGGGCCCCTCTACTGCTGTTCGTCTGGTTGCGTGTGGGCATCGACTAGGCTGAATGCTCTCGAATTCGATGTAAGTGGGGGATGGAATCGGGGTTGTTTGCTCACCCTCGGGGGACTGTTTTATTCTAGCGTTTCTGGTTTGCAATTGTGTTGTGATTGTGTGCTTTCTCATCGGTTTTGTGTTGTTGATCGATTGGCTAAACCCCCGAGGGTACGATTTACAATTCTTGGAATTTGGGTGAGTTTGTGATGATTTTTGTGGTTTTCTGCGCGTCTACCCTTTCTGGAATTCGACAGTTTTGCACTGTCCGGACGTCTGTCCGAACTTGTAAGTTCGGACAGGTCATCGGGCGCGTTTTTGTTTTTGAAGATTTTGGAGTGTCCGAACATCGGTCCGAACTTGTAAGTTCGGACCTGACGCGAGGACGAGTCTCCGTAAAAGTTTCGAAGTGTGTCCGAATGCAAGGTCGGACGCAAGTTCGGACACGAAGGTTGTTTTGGCTTCTGACTCTCGACTTACGTCCGAACTTCGACGTTCGGACGTAAGTTCGGACACTGTGATTTCTGTGACTTCTGCTTCTCGGCCTCTGTCCGAACTTGCAAGGTCGGACGCAAGTTCGGACATGCCACTGTTTTTGAGCATAACTTCTCTGTTTAGCTCCGTTTTGAGTTCCATTTGCGGGGTTGGATTCCCCTATCTGTGTACAAGCTTCTTATGCTGTTTATATGCATTTCCATGCACTTAAGATCTGTTTTGTGAGCTTTTGGTTTTGGGACCTAGTTACTTGCTTCTGAGCCTTGGATAGTCGGGTCGGGCTGTCCCGTAGCATGCGCAGGAATTCCTTCTGTTTATACTCCTTAGGTCTCCCTTAGGACGTTATTTGACCGACGGGTCTGTTAGCTGTCTTACGGCTTTTGTTGTGGGATCTTTGGATCCATAGGACCTTACGTGAGTCCTTCTGTTGTGTTAGCTTGTTTCTAGTGTCCCACTCTTCTGTATCCATTTCTGAAAGTCTGACTATGATTTGAAGTGACGTTCTGCTCTGCTTCTGTTTTGTGCTTCCTTTCTGTCTGATTATATTGACTCCGCCTTCTTCTCTGTTTATAAACTATTCTTCTACTTCTGTTTTGAGTGGGCTTCCTTGAGGAATCTTCTGCTTGCTGGGCTGTTTAGCTCACCCCTTTACTCTGATGCAGATTGAGCTCGTGGGATCTTCTCTCTCTTGTCCCTTGCTGGAGCTTCATTTGTTTACGTTTTGTTGACTTTGTTTACTTTGCGCGTTGGACGCTTTAGAGCTTGTGTAGCCTTCGGGCCTCTCTTTGTATTTGACTTATAAGTATTTAGAGCTTGTAAAATCTTTTGGTATTTATACAAGTTTGTTATTTGGTTTTGGGATTCGTTTTGCTTAGAGCCTTGCGACGTTAGGTAGTAGACTCGCGGCGTGTAACGGCCCTAACTCCTAGGCCAGTTTTGGGGTCGTTACATTTAGTGGTATCAGAGCCAGGTTGCTCGTTCTTTGGTGTTTGTGGGGTTTGTCTGCATGCGTGGGTGTCTGAAAGGTCTGCTGTTTGATGCTTGTCGGTTTCTGATTAATTTTGGTGTTGTATCTTCAGTATGCCTCCCCGACGTTCAGGACGTGGTGCAGCTTCAGGCGATGCTCCCCAGGGGGACATTGCAGAGATTGTGCAGCAGGTGGTGACCCAGGTGTTGCAGACCGTAGGGGCCACTGCTGGTCAGGCGACAGGAGCCGGTAACGCAGGGGGCAGTAATGTGAAGGCGCTTCAGGAGTTCCTGAAGCTGAAACCGCCTTCTTTTGATGCTAGTGGCGACCCACAGGATGCGAGCCACTGGATTTCTGCCATAGAGGATTTGCTGAGAGTTATGGGATGTGAGGAGGACCAGAAGGTTGGGTTCGCTACCTTCATGTTTCAGTCAGAGGCAAAGGAGTGGTGGAAGTCAGTTGAAGGGAAGTACCCCCACCCATGGACATGGGAGCAGTTCAGGGGCTGCTTCAATCAGCAGTTCTATCCCGATGTCTTCAGGGATCAGAAGATAGTTGAGTATGGGAGGCTTCGTCAGACGAAGGAGATGACAGTGGATGAGTACGTGCGGAGGTTCATTTCCCTTTCTAAGTTTGTGCCTGAGCCGGATGATAACCGGAAGGCTAGGAAGTTTGAGGCTGGTTTGAGGGGTGATATTCGAGCTGCTGTGGCACCTTTTCGCCACAAGACCTTCAGGGATGTGGCCGATGTGGCGTTGGTAGTGGAGTCTGAGCTGCAGGCTAGGCAGCGGTATGAGAAGAAGGACCAGAGGCCCGATAAGGGCAAGGAGCAGAAGAGGAAGGCACATGTGGAGGAGCCTGTGAGGCGAGACCAGACTTCTTCTCAGAAGAAGAATTATAGAGGAGACCGGGGTTCTTCTTCATCAGCATCTCCTGCTATGGAGAAGTGTGCGGAGTGTGATCGTTTTCACCCAAGACGGGAGTGCTACAGGAAGTCCGGGGCGTGCTTCAAGTGTGGTTCGCTGGATCACCGCATTGCCCAGTGTCCACAGGCTAGAGGTGGAGGTGGCAGTGGCGGTTCTGAGGGCCGAGGTGCTGGTTCAGGGTCCGGGCAGAAGGCTGATCAGAAGAAGCCCCAGACCCAGGCACGTGTATATGCGCTAGCTGGTGAGCGAGACCGTGACTCAGACCGAGTAGTGTCAGGTATTCTTCAGATCTCTTCTCAGCCAGTTTTCTGCTTGTTTGATCCAGGAGCTACCCACTCTGTGAGCCACGATTTTAAACCTTATCCTATGTTGATTAAATGGATTAGGATCTAACCGGGTTTTAGGTCCACTTATAACCTAAGATTAATAACTATGTAATAAAACAATAATTATTAAAACCTAAGCTAGCTCACTGGAACCTATTATGAGTCGCCACCTAATTTTAACCTAGATCAAATTAGGAAAGGAGAGTTCGGGTTCGGGGGCTTGATATTCGACTTAATTAGGGTTCAAATTACTTTCATTACCCCTCCTAGGTCGTTTTTCCTCTACTTGGTTTGTTTACGGCTTGTTACGAGTCGTTTTAACCTAAATGCGCGAGCTTCTGTTTTTTTGTGTTTTTAGCATTTTTTGACAGAAAATTAAAGTGGAAATTAAAACTACCTAAACTAGGGTTTCGGAGGCAGAATTAGGTCAAATTTTGTTTCCGTCCGTAGCCACGGACCTATAGTCCGAAGCCACGGACCCCAGTTAACCTAAATATACAGAAAAGTCGAAATTAAACAGAAAACAGAAAATTGCAAAGTCCGGGGCCACGGACAGGCTGTCCGTGGGCCCGGACATCATCAAAAAAAAACCTAAATTTTAAATTTTTAAAATCCCGCCGCCGTCCGTGGGTGTCCGTGGTCTCGGACAACGCGTCCGAGGTCCCGGACCATAGGTCCGAGGTCACGGACCACCCACGGACAGGGGTTTTCAGAAGGTTCCCGAGGGTGTTTTTGGCTCAAATTTTATGGGTGCGTAGCCTGAAAGATGTACAATACGTTAGTGGTCGAAAGTTCACAATTTGAATTCGAATTATGCACGAAACTTGGTAGACAAGTTATTGGACAGAAACTTGAATAAACAGCAATACAGAAGCTTACGAAGGTTGGTTTGAGCCCAAATTTTGAGGCAAGACAGGTAATACCGTGGAGAATTAGGGAAGTTGAGTTTCTACCTGTTTTACCTTCGGATTCACAACGTTTCTTCACACCGGGATTCGTCGAGTGCCCCGTTGATGGCAGACCCGAAAGGACTTCGAACCAAGCTTCTGGTTGGTTGTTGTTGCTGTTCTTCACGTTTTAGTGGTGTTTTGTGGGGTTTTGATGATTATTGATGCTTTGGGAATTGGAAAACGTGTTTAGATGGTGATTTCGGGGGATTTTCGGTATGATTTGGGTGGCCGGGTGTTGGAAAACGTGAGAGAGAGAGAGGAGGCTGTGTTTTCTGACTCTCTAGGGTTCTTGAGCATATGAGGTTCTGATTTTATCCAAAAACCTATCCCCTTATATAGACTTTCTTAAAGATAAAGAAAATCTAGTAAAAGTAAGATTTTTTGATATTTTAATTAAGTGACTTCCCAAATGAATTTTGCTGCGAAATTTAACCACATGTCAAGGATGGATATTACGAATTTTCTGAGGTGGAACCTAATTTTTTTAATGTTGGAATATTTTTAAATTGAATTTCTCGTCAGATTCAGTCAGAAATTGCTAGAAAATTATTGGAAATTCGAAAAATCAAAATTCCAACGCCATTATGCTTAGAATGTCATCCTCTATCATGGGTTAAAATATCAAAGCATTTCAAGTTGATTTGGGCATCCTTTGGAGGAGAGAGAAAGCTTACAAGAGGTCTTAGGAGCCTTTAAAGATTACCAAAACGCCCCTGAAAGTGACGAAGCTGCTCCCCATGCCATGGAACGTGCCAATCGGGCCGGGATCCCTCACCGCTTGATTAAAATGCCTCTCACAACACCAGTACCTCGTAGACCCTAACCAGGGGGTCAAAATTTTGGGTATAACACACTCCTTTTTGTCTGCTGATTTAGTGGGTAGTCTCGGGTTGTCTGCTGTGCCATGTGATGTGGATCTGTGTATTTCTAGCCCGCTGAGTGGCGTACCTGCATGTGTGCTTAGTTCTATGTGCAAGTCTGTTCCTTTAGTGATCATGGATAGGAATTTCCATGCTGATTTGATCCCTATGAGTATGTCCTGCTTCGATGTGATTTTGGGCATGGACTGGCTAGCAGAGCACCATGCCCATATAGATTGTGCAGCTAGGAGGGTTGTGTTTGATAGACCGGGTGAGACCCGTTTTGCTTTTGTGGGGAACTCCATTCCCTGTGCTCCTGTGTTGGTGTCTGCTATGCAGGCAGTCCGTTCCTTGAGGAAGGGCTGCCAGGGTTTTCTCTGCTTTGTACCTGAGGTTAAGGAGGGATCCCGGTTGGAGGATATCCCATTGTGCGTGAGTTTCCTGAGGTGTTCCAGGACGATGTGCCAGGGCTACCGCCTGATCGTGAGGTGGAGTTTTCTATCGAGTTAGCGCCAGGGACTCAGCCTATCTCTAAGGCCCCCTATCGCATGAGTCCGGCAGAGCTTAAGGAGCTGAAGGTGCAGCTGCAGGATCTTCTGGATAAGGGCTTCATTCGCCCTAGTGTGTCTCCATGGGGAGCACCTGTGTTGTTTGTGAAGAAGAAGGATGGCTCCTTCAGATTGTGTATTGACTACAGGGAATTGAATAAGGTTACCATCAAGAATCGGTATCCTCTTCCCCGCATTGATGACCTCTTCGACCAGTTAGCGGAGGACAGTCTTCTCGAAGATCGACTTGCGTTCTGGATATCATCAGCTGAAGATTAAGGCCGAGGATGTGCCTAAGTCTGCATTTAGGACCCGATACGGGCATTATGAGTTCTTGGTCATGCCTTTTGGTTTGACCAATGCCCCGTCGTTCTTCATGGATATGATGAACAGAGCCTTCAAACCTTTCTTGGATTCTTTCGTAGTTGAGTTTATTGACGACATCTTAGTGTACTCCACGAGTGCTGAGGAGCATGAGGAGCATCTGAGGATGGTTCTACAGACGTTGAAGGAGAAGGAGTTGTATGCTAAATTGAAGAAGTGTGAGTTCTGGTTGGATAGAGTGGTGTTCCTTGGCCACGTGGTTTCGAAGGATGGCATTTCAGTGGACCCGGAGAAGATTAAGGCAGTTATGGAGTGGGCGAAGCCCACTAGTGTGTCTGAGGTGCGCAGTTTTCTGGGATTGGCTGGGTATTATAGGAAGTTCGTGGAGGGTTTTTCTAAGATCGTATCCCCTTGACTCGTCTTCTTAGGAAGGATGTCAAGTTTGATTGGAGTGAGGCGTGCCAGGAGAGCTTCCAGGAGTTGAAGAAGAGGTTGACTTCGGCTACGATTTTGACGTTGCCTTCTGGGACAGAGGGCTTTGAGGTGTTCTGTGACGCTTCCCATAGAGGGCTGGGGTGTGTTCTGATGCAGCAGGGAAAGGTGGTAGCATATGGGTCACGACAGTTGAAGCCGTATGAAAAGAATTATCCTACCCATGACTTAGAGCTAGCTGCTGTGGTCTTCGCCTTGAAGATCTGGCGGCACTATTTGTATGGGGTGACATGTAAGGTCTACACGGATCACAAGAGTCTCAAATATCTGTTCACGCAGAAGGAATTGAATTTGAGACAGCGGCGCTGGTTGGAGCTGTTACATGACTACGACCTGGAGATCCTCTACCATCCGGGTAGAGCGAATGTGGTGGCTGATGCCTTGAGCCGTAGGGGTGCTCCTGGTCTTGCTTGTTCGTTGTCAGGAGTTCAGAGGTCTGCTATTGAGCTTCAGCGTATGGGGATTTGGGTCGTTCAGTCCGACCGTGCTGGGATGATTGCTTCGATTCAGGTCCAGTCTACTTTGATTGAGCGGATCGGAGAGGGTCAGAAGGCTGATGCTGAGTTGTGTAAGATCAGGGAGAGGTTGTCAGATGAGCAGGAGTCAGAGTTTTCTGTGTCCAGCGATGATTGTCTACGCTTTAGAGGCAGAGTCTGTGTGCCTAGTGGAGGCGATCTTAGGCGGGAGATTATGCAGGAGGCTCATGGAGCTCCTTATTCTGTGCACCCAGGAGGGGTGAAGATGTACCGGGACCTCAGAGAGTCCTTTTGGTGGGCGAATATGAAGAGGGAGATTTCTGATTTTGTGGCTCGTTGCCAAACCTGTCAGCAGGTGAAGGCCGAGCATCAGCGACCTGCGGGTCTTCTACAGCCTCTTCCTGTTCCTGAGTGGAAATGGGATAGCGTAGGTATGGATTTCATTGTGGGGCTGCCTAGGACATCTTCTGGGTACGATGCGTTGTGGGTGATTGTGGACCGGTTGACGAAGTCAGCCCATTTCTTGCCTGTGAGGAAGACCTTCAGCCTGGAGCGCCTGGCTCGGCTGTATGTAGATGAGGTTGTGAGGCTGCATGGTGTGCCGGCGACGATCGTTTCGGACAGAGATCCGAGATTTGTATCTCGCTTCTGGCGTAGCCTGCATAAGGCTTTAGGGATGAATTTGGCTTTCAGTTCGGCCTATCATCCTCAGACCGATGGGCAGACGGAGAGGACGAATCAGATTTTGGAGGACATGTTGAGGGCTTGTGTGCTTGACTTCGGAGGCAGCTGGGACCAGCATGTGACTTTGATTGAGTTCGCCTACAATAATAGTTTCCAATCGAGCATTGGGATGGCTCCATTTGAGGCATTGTATGGTCGGCGCTGTAGATCTCCTATTTGTTGGGATGACCTGCGAGAGAGGGCGATTGTAGGTCCTGAGTTGGTGCAGGGAGCTGTGGACAAAGTCAAGACTGTCAGGGAGCGTTTGTTGGTTGCCCAGAGCCGGCAAAAGAGTTATGCAGATCAGAGGCGCCGTCCGCTTGAGTTTCAGGTGGGAGACCACGTGTATCTGAAGATTTCTCCAGTTCGGGGTGTGGTTCGTTTTGGTAAGCGAGGCAAGCTGAGTCCTCGGTTCGTAGGGCCTTTTGAGGTGCTTGGGAAGGTTGGGCCGGTGGCTTACAGATTGGCATTGCCCCCAGCTCTAGCAGGAGTGCATGACATGTTCCATGTGTCGATGCTCACGAAGTATCTGCACGACCCTTCGCATGTGATTGATTATGGTCAGCTTCGACTCCGAGATGATTTCACTTATGAGGCAGTTCCGGTTCGTATTTTAGCTCGGGATGGTCGTCGGCTTCGTAGCAAGACATTGCCTATGGTTAAGGTGCAGTGGTCTGATCAGTCCGAGCGTGAGGCGACGTGGGAGCTCGAGGAAGAGCTGCGTGCCAAGTTTCCTTCCCTTTTTGAGCAGTGAGGTACGTTGAATTTCGAGGACGAAATTCCTTTTAAGGGGGGAGTGATGTAATACTCCGTATTTTCGTTTTTCAGATTTCATGACATAACATTTCGGTTAATGTCATTAATTAAAGTTATGTTATGTGGTGCTTGGTTTAGCTGATGGGACGTCGGAGTCATTGAATTAAAAGACGGGGGCAAGGAGGTCATTCCCCTCTCTTTTATTTTGGTAAGCTTCTTTAATTAATTGATTGGGCAGTTTTCTTATTTTCCAATCACGATCAGTTCTCATCGACGTTCTCTCGACAGTTTCTTGAGCGCTTCTTCTCCCTCTACCTCTTGCTCATCCTCTTGGTGCTGGTTCTGGAATTTGTGTGTTGCTGCTGCGTTCTTCTCGGTTCTTCTACTGCTGCTGTTCGGGTTCGTTCTCTGCGAATTCAGGTTTGGTTTTCCTTCGGTTTGGTGGTGTTCGTTTCTGTTTTGAGAGGGTCAGTTTTCTGATTGTCGGTCTGCTCGGTTGTGAATTCAGCATTAGTCTGGGCTCCCCTCTACTGCTGTTCATCTGGTTGCGTGTGGGCATCGACTAGGCTGAATCTGCTCTGCGAATTCGATGTAAGTGGGGGATGGAATCGGGGTTGTTTGCTCACCCTCGGGGGACTGTTTTATTCTAGCGTTTCTGGTTTGCAATTGTGTTGTGATTGTGTGCTTCTCTCGTTTTGTTTTGTTGATCTGCTAAACCCCTTAGGGTACTGATTTAACATTCTGTGAATTTTGGTAGTTTGTGATATTTTTTGTGGTTTTTCTGCGCGTCTACCCTTTCTGGAATTCGACAGTTTTGCACTGTCCGGATCTGTCCGAACTTGTAAGTTCGGACAGGTCATCGGGCGCGTTTTTTTTTTGAAGATTTTGGAGTGTCCGAACATCGGTCCGAACTTGTAAGTTCGGACCTGACGCGAGGACAAGTCTCCGTAAAAGTTTCGAAGTGTGTCCGAACTTGCAAGGTCGGACGCAAGTTCGGACACGTTCTTTTGGCTTCTGACTCTCGACTTACGTCCGAACTTCGACGTTCGGACGTAAGTTCGGACACTGTGATTTCTGTGACTTCTGCTTCTCGGCCTCTGTCCGAACTTGCAAGGTCGGACGCAAGTTCGGACATGCCACTGTTTTGAGCATAACTTCTCTGTTTAAGCTCCGTTTTGAGTTCCGTTTGTGGGGTTGGATTCCCCTATCTGTGTACAAGCTTCTTATGCTGTTTATATGCATTTCCATGCACTTAAGATCTGTTTTGTGAGCTTTTGGTTTTGGGACCTAGTTACTTTGCTTCTGAGCCTTGGATAGTCGGGTCGGGCTGTCCCGTAGCATGCTGCGCAGGAATTCCTTCTGTTTATACTCCTTAGGGTCTCCCTTAGGACGTTATTTGACCGACGGGTCTGTTAGCTGTCTCCACGGCTTCTGTTGTGGGATCTTCGGATCCATAGGACCTTACGTGAGTCCTTCTGTTGTGTTAGCTTGTTTCAAGTGTCCCACTCTTCTGTATCCATTTCTGAAAGTCCGACTATGATTTGAAGTGACGTTCTGCTCTGCTTCTGTTTTGTGCTTCCTTTCTGTCTGATTATATTGACTCCGCCTTCTTCTCTGTTTATAAACTATTCTTCTACTTCTGTTTTGAGTGGGCTTCCTTGAGGAAGTCTTCTGCTTGCTGGGCTGTTTAGCTCACCCCTTTACTCTGTTGCAGATTGAGCTCGTGGGATCTTCTCTCTCTTGTCCCTTGCTGGAGCTTCGTTTGTTTACGTTTTGTTGACTTTGTTTACTTTGCGCGTTGGACGCTTTAGAGCTTGTGTAGCCTTCGGGCCTCTCTTTGTATTTGACTTATAAGTATTTAGAGCTTGTAAACTCTTTTGGTATTTATACAAGTTTGTTATTTGGTTTTGGGATTCGTTTTGCTTAGAGCCTTGCGACGTTAGGTAGTAGACTCGCGGCGTGTAACGGCCCTAACTCCTAGGCAAGTTTTGGGGTCGTTACAGCTTTGGTGAAGTATTGTGACCTAGGTTGTACTAAGAATTGTTAAGTGTTAAATTGGTGAAAGAAAGTGAATTAAGGTGTTCTTAAGTGTTAAGATGCCTTGGGCATAGTCTTGGAGGTTTAGAGAACTAATGGATGATTTCTAGATACACCAAGGTTATGATGGAAATGTGGTTTGATCTTGTGCAAAGTTTGGTGAACAATGGAAATGTAATGCCTTGTGAAGGTTTAATTATGAACTTGTGGGAAAGACTTGAGGAGTGTGTATAAAGGGGATGAGTGTGATGCTAAATGATGCTTTAGGAGTGGTTACCTTGTTGTGGAAAAACACTTTGGTTAGTGGAAGTCTTAGGCAAATTCACAAGTTACAAGTGTAAGGAAAAATGTTCTAAGTGTTAAGGATTTAGTAAAAGTTTGAGTAAATGTTTAAGGAGTTTGTTGGATGATTTAGGTAGGTTTTTAGAGTGTTTAAAGTGTTTAACCTTGTTTATAAGACATGTGAAAAGGTTAGGGAAGAACCGGGAAGAAGAACGGAGTTAAAACGAGCCCAAACGGGGGTTTTCTGACTTCGCCCTACCCAGGGGTCTGGGTCAGTCGGGCTGTCTAGAGTTTCTGACTTCGACCTACCCAGGGGTCTGGGTCGGTCGGTGGGTCGGTCGTACCTTAAAAAAAATTTAAATTTTAAGTGTAATGGTTATCAAGTGTAATGTTGTTGTTGGGGTGTTACAAAAAGTGGTATCAGAGCGAAGTATCGCTCTGATGACTGAATTACCTAGCTTAGGAAGTACCGAGTTAGGATTTTAGTACTTTGGGTTAAGTGTTGAGTGATAGCGTGAAAGATACACTAGTTAGGAATTACCATTGTGTACTGGAAACCTACAATATCCTTCCCGCCCTCCACAATCCCTGTTTTATAAGTTGGGAAACAACGCCAGAGAGATGGAAATCCTCTCTTACACGGGAATACCCGATCTGGCTATTATTTAGTACCTCTGTAAGTACGGAGAACCTGTCATACGGTAGATTCGGAAAAGGGAGAATCCCTGAGACGGTCTCCATCTGAACAATGTTAACCGCATTTAATAGTGAAGAATGAAGAATCCTATGCATAGAAGAATGGAATTTCCGGCAACCTGGGTCGACATGCCTAGCAGTCGAGGGAAACCAGCTTGCAACGCACCAACCGTGCAACAGGCAAGAAGAGAAGTAATGGAACCCGAGACGCGGGTCTACGGGACCACGATTATTAAATAATGTCACCATTGGTATACCAACCGATTAAGGAACTACAACGTAGTGCCCAAACAAGATACAAGTCTCAGTAACCACGACAAATGCGTGGAACGGGCTACGAAGAAGATATAGTACTAAATAAAAGGGGACGTCAAGAATGGGAAACACCCTAGTTAATGATTACCATCTGAAGATCAATGAGGAGTTGTGCAGAAGACCAATTACCAAAATAGAGTAACAAAGTAAGAGCCAACAAGGCCACTGATTACGGTGCGGGTAAAAACAATACCGCAACCGGTAGGTGTTCAGCTGATAGCCAGTTAACATGGCGCACTTGCCATGACAAGTGCTGCTATAACAGGACTGTTCGGGAAAATTTTAACAAATACGAAGTACTTAGTAAAGTAACATGAAGTTGAAGAAGATCATCATAACCTTTATAAATGGGAATACACCAGTCAGCAAGAAGCTAGACTTGGTTAAGGCAAGAAGACGTTGTGAAACCACGAGAATTTTTCTTTCAAACTCAGATTTATTCAAACTCTTTCCTTTCAAAACCAAATTTCCTTTCAAACCCATTTTTATTTCTAACCTTGTTTTAAACCAAACCAGAGGACCTACACTGGCCTCGGCGCCACATGGTAGGTAAGTTACACCTAGTTCACTTTTGAGCAACCGGACGAAAACCGGTAAACCCAAGGGTAGCAACCCGAGGAAATGGATTGAGTTCATAATAATACAGCTGTGGATAGACTTTCCCTTGATTAAGTTCGGGAAGCACGAAATGCATATTATCATAGGATGATATAAGGGAGTTGACAACAGAATACTTCACCTAGGCGTGTGACGGACACTACGAGTGTACCAACTATAATGTGGGACGACCGCACTGCGATAGGAGCTTGTGGGCCTGACAGACCTTCCTATGGGTTACTCGAGTAAGTAGCAATTTATCAGTAGGATACCCCACATATGTATACGAGTAGAGTCGGGAACACGGGAAGTAGTCGACTCCATACTACGGTCCACAATAAGGTCATACAACAGCGAAGGATTACCACGAATGGTAGAAGTAAAAGAGTTCAGTTAGTTAACGAGACTAAAGGAAATAGTGAATTCGTTTCAAGGAAATGTTTAAGAGTCAGGAAGTGTAAAGTGCACTGACTGTTATGTAAAGACATCACATATGTCTTAAGAATCCCGAGGGATAAACATCATAACTAGAACGATGACCCAACCTATACTTGGCAAGGCAGACGCCTAATATGGATACGTTAGTGTACAACGAATAGGATGAAACTCCCAGAATGATCACCTGGACTACCAGGGAATATCGATCCTCACAGGAGAGGATAGTAAACCCAGCTAAGAACGCAAAGCGGCGTAGTTAACTAAACATACCGCTAAGTGCAAGCAAGATATGATGACATAACCTAGCGATACCCAGGAGCAATCCTTGAAGGATGTTTGGGTAAATTGATGTTGAATAAAATGTGGTGATTGAAACGCAATAGTTGGAACAATTACTCAGTTTAAACACCGAGGGGAACCCACTTAACAGTAGGACCCTGAGTTGCCAAGGAGACAACTTGGAAGGAATCGTGATGCAACAACCTTGTCATGGAGTCAATACAACCTCCAAACCATGTAATGTTGTACAGAGAAGTAAATGTGTGTGAACAGCCTACAATGAGCCGCGCTCGAGGCAGTAAGGCTTATAAGCCACAAATAAAATGTGTTATGTAAATTTGATCGATTGCAGGAGTTTATGTTATATAAGTGAGTAGAGCGGAGAACGAAACACTGTTTATAGGTGGGGATACCTCTTGATATTGTGGAACCGGGGAAGCGGTAGATATATGAACCAAGCTCAAGAAATATGTTAAGGATTGACCATACTGTTATTACCCAAGAATGATTTGTATAATAATAATATGAAAAGAAGTGTTTGTACCAGTTATGGAGACCGGAAGAGTAATAAGTCTAATAGCAACCACTATAGGTGTGTGATGCTAAATGTAGAGTGAACAACGCTCAAGGAGCATAAAGACTCTAGGAATATTGTATTCAGTAGTCATCCAAATGAATGATGAGCCATAATACGAATGATGAAGTACATGTGCAGAAGCTAACATGACAGAGGATGCCAAATAAGTTAGTGTTGTGCAAGAAGTAAAAACACGGTGCGCAACAAGCGACCGTTGTATGAGTATTGTTAGGCAATAATATGGCAAATAAGTAGAGTTATGAGTTAGAATCAGTGGAGATACAACTGTAAGTGATGGTAAACAGACTGGACAGTAAGCCAGTGGCCGGTACCATGTGATAAGGGTCTCAGTGAAACACAGTGTGAATTCCTATTGCAATCGCATAAGAGATTTACTGCCAAGAGTTTACACCTCTGCACTCTGTATGACTGAGTTTTTTGGTATTGCACTTGCGCAGTAATGATCGAGTGAGATAGCTAGGAAGATGGGAAAATGTTAATTGTGGTAGAAGAACAAAAAGACTTATAATGCTATAATACCGAGGCATAGGAAATGCAAGGTCGTACCAATGAAATAATACTTCTACAGAACCGAATGTGGAGGCATGATTAGCAATAAGTGTCAGCAGTAACACGGGATACCAAATATCGGTATGGGATATAACCGAGAGAGCACTACACATTAGGTGGTAGCTCAATCTCAACCGACAGTAAGTCGGAAGAAATCAAGTCAATCATTGTGAAATACATAGCAGTATACACAGTAAATTATCATGGAAGTGGCTGTAAGAGATAACGCGTCGGTTGAGAAACCATTATTCCCAAGATAAAGGTGATAAATGGGAGATGTACAATACATTGAGGATAATGAATGGGGCAAACTAACCTCTAAAGTTATAAGAGTCGCGCAGCAGAAACTAGTGAGCCAGTGATTCAAATGTTGAATATGCATAGTGAATATGAGTAAATGGCTAATTATTAACGCCTAGGAGCCTCACAGGCCAGAACCAAAACCGATTAAGAGTTAAGCAAACTCCAATGAGAATTCTTGGTATAGGGACTAAACCGCCAATATGGTTAAGATCCTCTAACCAGAACGTATTGTATAACAGACCGCGTGGAAGTTAAAACACTTCACGGCGGCAGAACATTATAAACCAATGTTCAGTGATTGATTACGTGGGTGTAATCCCTTTTAAGGGGGGTAGAGCGCAAAACCGCTTAGTATGTTTTACCGTACAAGTGTACGTGAACTATGTTGTGCATAGCACAAAATAATTTGTTTGGAAGAGTGGTGCATGCGTTACATAAACATACGCATTCATTCATGGTTTAATTGTGGTGATTACGCACAGAAGATGCGAAATACCATTGTGATAAGTGTGTCTACTTTGTTAACTATTGTGTGTTAGTACAAGTGTTAGGGAGTAGAGAAACTCCCGGGGGAACAAAAACCCCGACAGTATATAATTGTAAAACCGTGTATTGTATTTTGATAAATATATATATACAGTATTGTGATATATGAAGAGGTAAGAAACCGACATAGAACCTAGTGAGAAACAATTTCCTAGGTGACTTGATTAAAAGTGAATGGAGATAACTGATAGACAAAGTTCTATCCCTTGGAGATGTAATGATTATGACTAGAATGACTGAAAGATAGAAAACTGGAAATGAGTGTATTATTTGATGCTTGAAAATGAAGTGGGAGGTGGAACTTGATTTGCATGTGATCAAGGGAAGCCAAACACAAATTGGGGTGGAAGGATAGTTCAACACCGATGCTGATCACATCAGGGTTGGATGATTCTTGAAGCTCCCTATAAGTGGTCACAAATAACCACGCTAAAGAAAGATGCAAAGAGCATAAATTGGACTTGGAGTTGCATTGCGTTTTCAAAAGGATTTTCAATTGGTTTTTCCAAAACATTCGATTTATATTTTGAATAAAGGATTCTCTTATACTTAACCTGGTAAAGAATATTTTTGTAGTACTTGCTCACGAGCTGAGGACGTATGAGCCTTTGTCTTCGGACCGGTGACATGAGAGGTATATATGTTAAAAAATTAAGTGATTGTTTTGATGTCCCAAAGGAACGGGGACCAGAGGGTGTCCATCATGACTGGGTTCTGCGGGATCACAGTATATATGTACTCGACATGGGACTCGAGGACTGTAATGTCCTGTAGTCTTAGGACCGAGCCCATGAAGAGATGGAAAAGGAATTTTTGATTGCTATACATGCTAAGACATGTTGTGTGGTATGTGTAATAAATATTATCCCGACCTATGAGTCTAAATGTTGTAATGTTACCCAGACCTGAGAGTCTGAGGGTTGTTATGTAAGTACAAATGTTGCTATGTTACCCGGACCGTTGAGTACGAGGTTATTATGTAAGGTATGTTATGTATGGATGTGGATATGTTACCCGAACCATTAAGTCCGAGGTTGTGATGTAAAGTATGTTTGGTTATGGAAGTTGTATCTTGCAAGTAACCCCCGTGTTCTATTCCAAAAGATACGTGGGAAGTGTGAACTTCGAGGACGAAGTTCTTTTGAGGGGGTAGATTGAAAAATACCAAACCTTGATATGTTGTTTAAATATTAGAATATGGTATATAAAGGGTAAAAAGTGCCTTAGAAATACTATTAAGTAAATTAAACCATAGTGAACAGAGTAAAGTACTACTAAGACAGTTTGAGGAAAAACATGCTCTAAGATTGGAATGAACTTGGTTAGGACCCAAAGAGCCTACCAAGACTTAATAATATACAATTATGATTTAATAAGGCCAATTAAGTCCTTAAGAAACATTGGTAGACAATTTAAACCAAACAAAACACAAGAAAACACCACAAAGTCAATTTAAGCAAATACTTGCCCTAGACTTGGTGTAACCTTGTATAAGACCTAAAGGTCATTATTAGTCCTTATTAACATGCTAATGAACATATTAAATCAATTACTAAAGAAAACCAAGCTTGAAAACAAGTTAAAACACAAAATGTGCTTTAAGGAGCCTTAAAGCACATTTTTGAAAAATTGTCTTAGAAATGGGTTTTGAGTGGCTAGATGTTCACCATTATTCTTTAATCAACATGTGTACAACTTAGTATCACATTAGGAAGCCTAAATCAATGGGAAATCAAAAATTTCACAATTATGTGGCTTAATTTGTGAAAAGTGCTCAAATAGTGCTAGTTTAAGTTATAAGTCAACATAAGTTGTTTAATTGGTCAACAAAGACCATAAGTATCTTATATATTGAAGGGGGCACGGCTTTAGTGGTGGTGAGTCACCAACCTAGCCAGCCAACTAAAGAAAAGAAAAAGAAATAAAGTAAAAGTTATTATTACCTTTATAACTATAATATCTTCCAAACTCACCACTCTCCTCACCTTTCTTCATTTCCTCTTAGTCCCACCGTGTTCTTCCTCCATTCTCCCAACCAATCTCATTCTTGCTACAGCACCTCTCTTCTCCAACTTCATTTGCTCACCAAATGTTCAATATTGCTCCAAATCAAAAACTAAGCACATATTTCTCTTAGTTGAGTCAAGGCCTTTCATCCTCTCCTTTCAAAATTCCAAAAGCTCAAGTTTGATTCCATGGAGAAACTCCATTGAAGGGGGAAAATTCATTTTGAAGAGCTCCTTTGCTTCTTCTCTCATTCAAGGTAAGAAAAGTGAAAGAAAAACTAAGTTTCCTTCACTTTTGTGCATTACCGAAAATTGTCTTCTCATGGAGTCTTGTTTTTACTCCTTGAACTAGCTTGTTTTAATCTCCAAATACTAGTGGAGGTCCTCCTTGATTCATATCCAAGTCTATCTTAAGACTTCAAAGGTAATTATCCATTTTAATACCTTAAAAAACTCTTTTTAACCTAGGAATGATTCCTTAGGTTTTGGTGCATTCCTTAGTACTTATTGGAGTAATTGTATATTGGTTAGAACATTGGCAAGGGAATTAAAGTTGGTTGCCGAAAATCAAACAAGAAAATCCAAGGAGAGGAGTGTGAGGAAAAGCTTGGAAAAACAAGGTAAATGACTTACCTTACGGTGGTTTATTGCTTTAAGGGATGGGTTTAGCTAGGCACTAAGTGTGGCTTGGAACTCACATTATGTAATGCACTATAAAACCTAGGAAATACAACATGATCATATTTGTGAACTTGTGACTAAGGAGCAAATGGCAAATTGAGCTAGTAAAACAATCACAAGGTGAATTACAAGAACACTTATATTGCAATGGGAGCATTGTTACGTGTAATTGCAGGTTGAAGGCAATATATGTGGTAAATTCAGTGTTTAAGATTTATGCAATTTAAGGGCCTAAGAGTCATGTTATTTAAGGGCCTAAGTGCCAAGCAGTTTAAGTTTATGCACTATATTGTGATGTAGTGTAGTTTAAAGGTTTAGTTGTGTGTAAAGAACCTTCCTTGTGAAGATTCATGTCTTTGATGGTTAAAGGATGAAAAACCATGTGTATGTGTGTAAGAATGTGTATTAAGGAATTGAGTGTTCTTGGATTTTTTTAAAAGTGAAAAACTATGTGTTTTAGTGTAAGGTGATACAAGAGAAGCTAGTGCAAAATTTAGTTGGGAAAACTAGATTTTAAGTGCTTTGGTGAAGTATTGTGACCTAGGTTGTACTAAGAATTGTTAAGTGTTAAATTGGTAAAAGAAAATGAATTAAGGTGTTCTTAAGTGTTAAGATGCCTTGGGCATAGTCTTGGAGGTTTAGAGAACTAATGGATGATTTCTAGATACACCAAGGTCATGATGGAAATGTGGTTTGATCTTGTGCAAAGTTTGGTGAACAATGGAAATGTAATGCCTTGTAAAGGTTTAATTATGAACTTGTGGGAAAGACTTGAGGAGTGTGTGTAAAGGGGATGAGTGTGATGCAAAATGATGCTTTAGGATTGGTCACCTTGTTGTGGAAGAACACTTTGGTTAGTGTAAGTCTTAGGCAAATTCACAAGTTACAAGTGTAAGGAAAAATGTTCTAAGTGTTAAGGATTTAGTAAAAGTTTGAGTAAATGTTTAAGGATTTTGTTAGATGATTTAGGTAGGTTTTTAGAGTGTTTAACTATGTTTATAAGACATGTGAAAAGGTTGGGGAAGAAACGGGAAGAAGAACGGAGTTAAAACGAGCCCAAACGGGTGTTTTCTGACTTTGACCTACCCAGGGGTCTGGGTCGGTCGGGCTGTCTAGAGTTTTTGACTTCGACCTACCCAGGGGTCTGGGTCAGTCGGTGGGTCGGTCGGACCTTAAAAAAAATTTAAATTTAAATTTTAAGAATGTTAAGTGGTATTAGTGGTATGCCATTAAGAGGGTATTGATGATTAGAAAAATAATTATATAAGGACTTAAGAGATTAAGTTAAGTAAGATGATTTAAATGTTAAGGTTATAAAATGACATGTAATGAAGGGGATTGTTAGGTGTTGATGTTATAAGGATGTTTAAGATATGTTAGGTGAGTTATAATGACAATTAAGTGGGTGAAAAGTTGTAGTAAAATGTGAAAGTAAAACAAGTTAAAAATGTGAAGTTATTTAACTAGTTAACGGGGTTAACTATTGGCATTAGACGTTAAACAATCATGTTACCCCGATGTTAATGAAAGTAATTGTAATGTTACCAGTTGTTCGAGAATGATTCGAGGAGCATAAGAGGACACAATAGAGTGGACCTTGGAGACAGGTATGGTTTTCTTGCAACCTGTGTTCTACCGGATTACACCGGCTTGTATGCCATTGTGTTTCTCTGAATGTTTGCCACCTTATAAGATAAGAACATGTAATGAGTTTACAGTAATTCATTTATGTGGCATGTTTAGTTCCGATTCCGTTTAACCTCAAAAGTGTTAAACCATAGCTAACTAAATCTAGGAGCACATAAGACATCAGTATTCGGATTTAACGACCTAAACCATGGGAACGTTCTAACCACGGCTATGCGTGAGTTAGTTGTGTGTTGTTTGTGCGTGTAAGTATGTTTACCTCCCTTGTGTGTGTTTAACCCGGTTGTAATACCGTATGGTGTGTGTATTTGATAGGTTCCACAATGGAGCTCTTAACTATATATATAGATATATATACTAATGGGGGGGTGAGGAATCCGGTTGTTTCGGTCGCGCGTTTGTTTGGGAGTAGATGTCTACAGTTGCTCTAACTCCCTCTCTGTTATGTTATGGTTGTTATTCCTTCCTGGATCACAACCACCCGCAAGCTTAACCAAGGCTTACCTACCTCACTATTATTCGAGGCTAGGGGGATTATGTATAATGTGAACGGTTCTATATGAAGGCCGAAATATGTAAGTAAGTAAATGTGTACGGGTGTTCGGGACTATGTTATACACGACGCATCTTAAGTAAGTATATGTTCTCCATGTAGAACAATAAGTTTTTGTATAACGAGCTTAGCATGGAATGAAAAGATTCTCTAGGCTTCAATGAGATTACTAACTCACATCTCGGGGTACGTGTCCTCACGTGACCCTCTCCAAGTTATGTTGTATGTACGTTAAAATGTGATATGAGTTGGTATGTGGATTATGTGGATCATGGGAATCAATCCCAGGTTGTGATAAGAGGAAATTAAGTATGACCCGACTAATGGGTAAGTGTTGTCTAACAAGGAATTAGCTCCGTTAAAGGAGAAACCCTCAAGGGTTAAAGAACACAATGAGTGATCTAACGAGTATTGATGTGTTGACTGATTTGTTGAGCCCCATTGTTGTGGGTATGTGATGTGTTGTGTGTTTATAGTTTTCATGCATGATTTAAATATAATCAACCGCATGCTTAGACGACAATTAGTTGTGCGTGGCCCGGTAGTATGCGGGCTGCACGATTACCATACCAGCAAAGGTGCTGAGCCCCCTGGGGGGCCACCCTTTCTTTCCTATTTCCGGTACAAGGAGCTAGAGCCATTCGAGAGTAGGACGGGGTAGTTGTTTGCGCATGGGTAGTTCATTTAATTACTTATGTATTGTAGGTGTAGTATGACCGAAATTGTTGTCGGCGTTAGCTTGTAAATACTCGGTACAGTTGTAATGTAAATGTAAATTGATTGTTGGAAATGGAACGGGATTGTAATGTGTAATGCTCGGGAATCTGGTCCATCAGACCGATACAATGTATAAGTATTAGCCTTGTTAGCCACGTGGGTGGTTAACGGCAGGTAACACCATTGAGTTAAGTAATATGATGAGTTATGTTTTCCGCTGCAAATGGTTATCAAGTGTAATGTTGTTGTTGGGGTGTTACACAAGCACTTATAGCATACTCGGTCTCCAGTTCCAGTGTTACCTAGCTGATTTCTGTTGTATGATTGAAAGGACCGATTCTGACTTTGGCCGGATCTGATGTGACCATTCCTTTCCGATCGATCTCGCATGAATTTTCTGAAGTTCGTGACCAGCATGGCCATTTCTTCAAAGGTATTTGCAGAACCTTCCTCAATTATGCCTTCAATCCGTGTGTCACGCGGTTGTTGTATTAGTTCTTGATTAGAAGAGGTAGTCTCGTAGTGGAATGACTCCTGCTGGTGAGCTGCTATCTGACCGGGTGTAGTCTTTACCTACAGGGCTTGATTCACATTAGGATAGGAACTTGTGTGAGAAGGATTACCTCTGTTTTTAACATTCATTTTGTATTTGTTGATGGACTGAAGATAGAACCCTAGATCGGTCAAGGTCCATTTTTCTAAGCTTTTGGAAGCTTTTGTAGAGATAACACTTTCAGCCCATTCTTCACCCAGACTATCTAGAAATTTGTTGTTGATATTTTCGTTTGACTCTCCAATTTGCCGCTCCTCCATGGTCGTAGTGAGCTCAGTGAATCTTGCAAGCATATCGCTGAGGGATTCTCCAGGTTTTCCTACGAAGTTTTCTTAGTCCATCTTCAGCTCTTCTATTTTTGATTTCCGAAGCTCAGTATTGCCTTCGTGAACAGCTCGTAGGTGATCCCAAATATCTTTTGCCACCTTGATGTGATACACTCTTCTTCTTTCGGGTGGAGAGAGACTTATGCAGATGACTTGTACGGCTTGGGCATTTAGCTCAACACATCTACGCTCTTCAGCCGTATACGAGCTTTGATCTTTCCCTTCATGCACCGGGAAATTTCCTTTTGTCACTACCGTCCAGAGTTGTTGATTGAGTGACTGGAGGTGTGACTCCATCTCGTTCTTCCACATATTGTAGTTTGTGGAGGTTAGCTTTGGGTTCTCCACCTGCATCCGGTTGTTATTGTTGTAATTTGAGATTTCCACCATTTTGAGAGATTTTATCAGCCAACGCTGCTCTAATACCACTTGATAGGATTGGGATGCTGACCGAGTAGGTCTGAGGTGTTAGTCTCACACCAACCCTACTAGAGGACAAATACTTGTAAAGAGATAATGCGGAAGCTTTTTGTTTAAACTTTACAAGATAGGATTATGCTTTATTGAAATTCAATGCGAATTACAACCTAGCTTCCTATCTTGGGATTCGACAGAGGTACTCTATCTCATCCAACACCCGCTCTACTCTCGGCTTTGATCAATGCGTAACTAGAAGTAAAGGGGAGTGTTTCGTGTGCTCTATAGGTAATAAATACCTAAGCTGATTGACTAAGTCTAGCTAAGATCTCTCAGAATGATTTCTCTCTCAAATGATATTTTTCTCTCTCAAAGTGCTAGTCTTGGATGCGTTACCAGTATGTGTACAATCCTACACTTATATACAATCTTAACAGTTCCTAAAATATCGGAAGTATCCTCAGGGAGCAACTCGTTAAATTCGGATGTGCAAGTACCAGAAGCACTTAGTTGTTTTCACGATTGCCATAAGCGCATGTCGTGTATATATCCACGTCTCTGAGATTATCGGAGCTACTCGGTAGTTTCGTGCCTTGGTTGATCAGAGATAGGTGTCCATGTATCAGTGCAGAGCTACTCGAGCAGATGAATCTCGAGGGCAAGTCTTTCTGCAGAGCTACTCTGACTGAGGAGGCAATCATCTGCAAAACCAAGTCTCCAACAAGTTAGATTGAGAAGTTACATCTGATCCAGTTCTCTTATAACAATAGCTATCATGCTTCGATCAAGATGACACCTTTCCAAGCGTTGTACGGTAGACCATGTTGTTCACCGCTCTGCTGGGATGAGTTGAGTGAGGTGGTCATTATAGGACCATAGTACTTAGAGCAAGTTCAGGCTGAGGTTCAACAAATCAGAGAGAATATGTAAGCTGATCAAGATAGGCAGAAGTCGTATGCTGATGTTCGACGACGAGACCTAGAGTTCACAGTGGGCATCCAGGTATTTCTACGAGTCTTACCGATGAAAGGTGTGTTCAGGTTTGGGCAGAAGGGCAAACTGAGCCCAAAATTTGTGGGTCCTTATGCGATTACGGAGCGGGTGGGCCCAGTTGCTTACAGGTTGAACTTACCTGCTGAGCTGGGTAAAGTGCATGACGTCTTCCATGTTTCACAGCTTAAGAATTACATGCACCACCCCTCTCATGTTTTGGAGCCGGAGAGATTATCCTTTGAGCCGACTATGAGATCAGTGGAGACCCCTCAGAGGATCTTGGATACCAAGGCTAGGGACACTCGCCATAAGTTAGTGCGACTGGTGAAGGTTCTCTAGTCTAACCAGGATGTCGAAGAGGCCACTTGGGAGTTAGAGGATAAGATGAGAGCTAAGTACCCTTCACTGTTTACCGACTAGATTGTCTGTATAGGGTACGGGGCATACCCCTTTTTAAGGGGGGTAGAGCCTCTTTGCTTTTGAGTTAGTAAATGAACAATCACGTTGTATTGTTTGTCCTTTGCTTGGTGTATGAGGATAAGATATGTATAATACTTATGTATTGTACTTTTTGACATACCACATGAGTCTGATGGTGGGTGAATGTGAATATAATCTATGGTATTAAGTTATTCGTGTGTTGTAAATGACATATAGCATACATGTGAACTTTGGGGACAAATTTCTTTTAAGGGGGTAGATTGAAATGCCCCAAACCTATAAATGGTAATTAAATGTTAAAATAAGATATAATAAGGCTTAAACATGCCTTATAAGCATTAGTAAACAATTTTAACCATAGAAAGCACAAGGAAACACCATAAAGACAATTTAAGCAAAAACATGCTCTAAGCTTGGAGTAACTTTGATTAGGACCCAACGATCATTCTTAGACTTTATTAACATGATAATGGATATGTTAAATCAATCACCAAAGAAAACCAAGCTCAAAAACAAGTTAAAACACAAATTGTGCTTTAAGGAGTCTTAAGGCACATTTTTGAACAATTGTCTTAGAAAGGGGTTTTGAGTGGATAGATGACCAAGATTATACCTTAATCAACATGTGTACTTCTTAGAATCACATTAGGAAGCCTAAATCAATGAGAAACCAAAATTTTCACAAATTTGTGCACTAATTATGAATAGTGACCAAATAGTGCTCAATTTAGACTTTAGTCAACTTTGCTTAATTTAATGGTCAAAATAGCCCATAAATATCTCTTTAAGAGGGAGGGGGCCAGTTTTGAAGGTGATGAGTCACCATGGACTTCAGCAAAATTAGAAAAGAGAGGGAAGTAAAGTAAAAAGAATTATTTACCTTTTACAAAAATATCTCACATAAACCACCTCTCTCCTCTCTTCTCTTCATTCCTTCTTCTTCCACTGGTTTCTTCTTCTTCGTTCTCTCAAAGAAAATTCAAAAACCAGCCTCCATTATTCTTCACCTTGACTTGCTCACCAAAGTTGCTATATTGCTCCAAATCAAAAACAAAACCTAGATTATTGCTAGTTAGACCAAGGCATACAATTCTATCCTTTCAAAACTTCAAAAGCTCAAGTTTGATTCCATGGAGAAACTCCATTTAAGAGTGAAAAGTTCAGTTTTAAGAGCCCTATTACACCTCCATTCATTCAAGGTAAGAAAAGCTGGAAAAATCCAAGTTTTCACCATTTTTCCTTAATGTCCAAAAATGACTTCTCATGGGACATTGTTGTACTCTTTGATTTAGCCTTAATTCAATCTCCAAGGGATTAGTGGAGGTCCTCCTTTGATTCCTTACCAAAGTCTATCTTAACACTCCAAAGGTAATCATCCATTTTAATGCTTTAAACACTCTTTTTAACCTAAGAGTAAATTCCATGAGTCTAGGTATGTTCCTTAGTACTCATTACATTATTTGAATGTTGATTGGAAGATTAGCAAGAGAACTAAAGTCCTTGGCAAAAATCCAATCAAGAAAACAAAGGTGGAAAGTGAGAAAAGCTTGAAAAACACAAGGTAAATTACTTACCTTAAGGTGGTTTAATGTCTTAAGGAATGGGGTTTAGATAGATACCAAATGTAGCTTAGAGCTTACATTATATAATGAACTATATAACCTAGGAAAATAACATGATCATATTTGTGAACTTGTGACTAAGGAGCAAATGGGAACTGAGTTAGTATAACAACCATAAGGTGAACTACAAGAACACTTATATTGCTATGGGATTATCGATGTGTGTAGTTGCAGGTTGAAAGCTACTAAATGTGGAAATTCAGTGTTTAGATTTATGTCATTTAAGGGCCTAAGAGCCATGTCATTTAAAGGCCTAAGTGCCAAGCAATTTAGTTTATGCACTATATTGTGATTTGGTGTAGTTTGAGTGTAACTTGTGTGTAGAGAATGTTTATTTAGGATTTGATTGTCTTGGGTGGTTTAAGGATGAAAAACAAAGCTTTTGGGTATAATAACATAGTAACGAATCTATGTCAAAATTTGGTTGAGAAACTAAGTGTTTAAAATGTTTTAAGGAGATTTTTCTGACCTAGAATGTACAAGGAGTCATTAAGGGTTAAATGGGTGGAAATAAATAAACTAAAGAGTTCTTGAGGATTAGGATGAACTAAGAATGTCTAAGAGGAACTAGAGGTTAGAATGGTGAGTTCAAGACACCAAAATCATGGTATGAGAAATGGTAAGACTAGTGTAAGAGTTTGAAGGAAAAAAAGGTATAATGAATTGTGAAGATTTAAGTATGAACTAGAGAAGATAACCTTGGGAAGTTGAGTAAAGGAGATATAGTGAAATACCCCGTAATTAAAAATAGTGATTAATTAGGCTAATAAGTAATTTAGAAGCTTAATTAAGTGTAAATAATTATTAGGGAACAAATCCCGAAGAAAACGGACCTTTAAAACGGTTTAAAAAACATTACCGAACCTTAAACGCGTTTTTCGAGGTAACCGGGAAACGTGTCTTTAAGCGGGTCAAATAGACTCGTAAAAATTTTGGCCAGCTAAATAATCATTAATAAATATTAGTGAAGCTTTAGAGCCAATAAAATCAAAAACGAGAAATTAGTAAAAACTGTCAAAAATAGGAAGTTGTGGGGTAGAAACTTAAATAACCAAGAGTTATGTGTCCACTTTGAAAATAAAAAGTAAAAGTGTTATATGTGTGTGTGTGTGTTCCGATTGGGACCCTCCCCTCACACTCCCCTCTATTTACAAAAGACAAAAAAATTAAACAACCTCACTCACCCTATACTACCTCACTTTATTCTCTCTCCTCCTCTCATTCTCTTCTCTCACGCATGCACCCTCCTCCCTCACTCTCTTTTCTTCTTCTTCTACCTATCTCACGATTTCCATGGTGAACAAGAAGAACAACACAAAACTCATCTCTCCCTTTGTAACTCTCTCCAAACTCCTCCAAAAATTATAAAAACACCACCATTGTACTCCCTCCTCAAGAGCTACATTTCCATCTTTCCAAAATTCAAAAACAAGCATTTTCGATTTTGGGTAGACCCCATTTGGAGCTTCAACACCACCATTAGAAGGCCCTCCTTCTCCTGTTCTTCTAAGGTAAAAATATTTTGAAAACTCCATCTTTTCTAGCTCTTGTGGGCAAAACGAAAATCTAGACTAAACCCTTGTTTGGTCTCTTGTGTTCTAGCCGATTTTGGCTTGTTGAAGGAGTTGGAAACCTTGTTCTTGAACCACTCCAAGCTTCATTTGCACTCTTGAGAGGTAATATGAATTCCAAACCCTAGAAATCTACATTGAAAGCTTAAATAATATTGAGTAGTTTTGGTATTGAATGTGTGTGTATATATGGGTGATAATGTTAGATTTGTTGAATACCAAACCGGTAGAGAGAGAAGGAAGGAGAAAGAAGAAGAAAGGAACTAGAAGAGAAACAAGGTAAGGAATGCTCACCTTGTGTAGTCTTGTAATTATATATTAACAGATTTTAGTAATGAAATTGGTATTGAAAAATGGTAATGTATTAGTAGTGTATGTGTAGGAGAATATATATTTTGGAAGCTTTAAAAGATGTGTAAAACTTGTAAAACGGATTGGGAATGGAATTGTTGAGTGCAGGAAATTTTAGTGTTGTTTGGTATTAGTATTTGGGTATGGGAGCTTGTATTTTGATGTCTATTGTACAGGTGGAATAAGTGTTGAAATGGGAACTAGAATATGTGGTGAGAGTATAAAATTATAAGGGAGACTATGGCAAAATTTGCCTAGGATTGGAACACTTAGAGAATTAAAACTAGGTGACTAATGTGAGTGTAACGGATTTGGTTTGAGAAGATAGAGGGTAAGTTAGGAGAGCTAGATAATGTATTCTAGATGCATTAGGAGTGTTAGAAATGACATTAGAAGAGGGAGATGTAGAGGAGAAGTGTAAGTGTTAAAATCTGTAGCATAAGGTAACTAGAGAAGAAACTAGTTTGAGTGTTGAGTGAAACTTGGAAAATTATGTGAGTGAATGAGCATAGAATTGTGTAAGGAGTTAATGAATGAACTAAGGTGTATTAGGAGGTTTAATTAGTGGTATAACATGTGGGAATAAGTGTAGGAACAATGTGGAAGTAATGGGTAAAAGAGAGGACTGAAAACAGAATTTAAAATGCAAATACTGGCCGGACCGAACTTGCGACCGGACTTGCAAGTTCGGTCGAGCCCAGACTTACAAAGACGGGTGAGCTACTGGAATCACCGGACTTGCGACCGGACATGCAAGTTCGTCGGACCAGAGAAATTCCCCCGTCTGTAACCTACTGGAATCGACCGAACTTGCGACCGGACTTGCAAGTTCGGTCGGCCAGAAAAATTCCGCAGATGGGAGCTACTGGAAAGGACCGAACTTGCGACCGGACATGCAAGTTCGGTCGGCCAGGAGAATTTCCGTAACCTGAGCTACTGGAAGCGACCGAACTTGCGACCGGACTTGCAAGTTCGGTCGGGCCAGGAATTTTCGGTACTGGTAGCTACTGGAATGGACCGGACTTGCAAGTCGGTCGCAAGTCCGGTCCTGACAAAAAAAAAAATTATTATTTTAATTTAAATAATAATTGTATATATATGATATGTATACCCATACATATATGTATATGTATATGTGTGTGTAAGCATGCAAACCTTAAGTAAGAGAATAGAAACTTAAGTAAAGGAAAAGTAAGTAAGTAAAGTGTAAGTGTAAGAAGTACAAGGACATAGTAAGTTGAGATAAGTAATGATAGCTAGATTAATCATTTAATTGTATGTATGTAATTGAAATATCCCTAATATTAATTACTTTAATTAATAATGAATTAATTAAATAAAAGTAATTAATGAGAGATTAAGGAATTAAATGTCCTTAAATATGTAAAAAAGAACAATAGAATATAATTATCCTAAGAAGGTTAGAAAGAGTTTATTTAACCATAAATGTACATTTGTATAAACGTATGTACGAGTTAAAAAAAAAGGGAATTGTTAAGCACCTTAAAGAAAGAAATTAAATAGCAACCATACTATTATATAATGTATCATATCAAAGAATACACTAAAATAAAACAAGAGTCAATTGATTTGATTATACTGTAAAATATACCCTTAGATTTAAGAGTGTATTTAGAGAATAAATTAATTAAGAAAGAGTATGTTACATCATGTAGCATGTGATATCACATTAAATCACAATGCAAATCAATAATGTTTGGGGTACGTAGATTAACTAGTGTACTAGTTAATTAAATAGGCATAAGGTCTCAATCTTCTTATTCATTGGAAAGCCCACACACACTAATTCTCTTCTTATCTACTAAGACTTAGTGGCCCACATCTTCAAGTAAATCCTGACTGGCAAATGGAACAAATATACTTCTGGGCTCTCTTCAGTGGTCACTAGCACTACACGTTTCTCTCATTTATTCACAAACCCAAGCTAACTGGGGATATACACGCGCGACATCTCTTCATTCTCTCGACATCTCTTCATTCTCTCAACCTTCTTCCTTTTCCTACATCAACCCTAACGATGAACAGAGAGCAGATATCAGCGCCCCCACCTAATTCTTCTGGTATCCAGAGCAAACAAGGAACACCTCTCCTTCTTCACTCTCTGCTCATGGTAATTTTGTGAACCAAGCCTAATCAGTGAGCAAGGAACATAATGATTTCTTTCCAGTGTCACGCCTCTCTTCACCCTCTTCCTGTATCTGCACTGGTTGTAATCAACTATGGGAACTGCCGTTCTGGTCACCAGATTCTAATTCGGACAAGGTAAATAGGTGAGGTATTGCTTCTTCTCTTGTTGCGAGTGCCTCTGCTCTCCCTGAACTTTGCTGTACTGAACAACAATATTCATGGGTGAACCAGAAATATGCACGTCTGGCATCTCCATCATTCCTGTCCAAAGTTCCAGTAATCTCGCACACCAGACTTTGAATCGGTAGGACCTTGCTCCCCTCTTGTAGTTTTTATTTTTCTCCAAGGTTTGAAGTCAAATATGACCATCTGTGTCTCTCTTGTTCCATCTGTGCAAGTGTTTAAATCGACACCTGGGAGTGATGTTAGGAGCAATGTTTCATTCTGGTTCAAACTGAAAAGAAACCTTGAGGTAAAGGCTTTAACCCTTACGATTGAGTTCTGATTTCATTTGGAATCTGGTTAACTTCTGCTCATCCTTGTTCTTGCTCATCCTTGTTCTCCATTCTTTGATGCTGAAAACACTAGGAGGGTGATAATCCAGCCCTGACAGAAATCAAAGTAAAACATATACAGACCCTAACCGATTTTAGGGTCTTGAAGCGGTGAGTAAACTGTATTTCCTTTACATGTCAAGGTTAAATCTTTGAGTAATCCCTAACCATAGTTCTATTCCTTATTACTATATGTTTCACAATCTGTTTAAAATAAACCCCAACAGTGTTACGAATCTGGGAATGGGAATGATGTGCTTGATCTTACGATTTGGCAGTTAGTGTTACTACTGAAGGAGTAAATAGATTGGTACTGATTTAGCGGTTAAGTGCATAACAAGTATACTGATTTCAGAATGGTGTATATGCGTGCGGTTTGGAAATTAATTCCATAATATAAGAAATTAGAGAAAACGGAGGAATTGAAGGGAGTGTATAATGCGTTATTAAAAGAATTAGGGATATGAGATCTAAAATATGTATATCTTTAAGTTTAAAGAAATAAATTAACTATTGGTAGAAAATGTATAGGGAAATAATAATAATAAAAAAAAATAGGGAGTATGATTTATGGTTAAATTGGTTTAAAAGAAATTTGGATATGGGATTTAAAGTATGTATAAGTTAGTGGCCATAAGGTTAATTAGACTTATGAATGAGCTGAAGTTTTAAATCTATGGTGTTAGAATTAATGTGTAATATTGTCTTGATTAAGATTAAAGGAAGAGAGTGGTGATTACCTTAATCTATGGTTTATGCGAGATTGATTGAGTTTAAGCATTAATTTGCAAAGTTTAAAATTATTTCGATGCTTGAGTATTAGGAAATTAAGCGTAAGAATGAACCTTTAATTATGAGCCTTAGATTTCTTTTAATTATAATACTTATGCTTCACTTTCACACCGATAAAAGCCAGAATATCAACATAGTGGTTAAGTTAATAGCTCATCAAGTGGCTTTAATTAGTATGAGTAATACAAACTGAGATTTATGAGTTTAAGGTTAGACTTTAAGTTTGCTTTACAAATTGTTGGTTTCCGTTGAGTTGGAATAAATGAATGAGAGATGAATAAATAACTTAATAAGTTGATAAAAAGAGATTTAAAGGTTAATTTGGTATTTAAATATCTATTAATGTAAATTAGTAAGTTGAAAGGTTAACTATCAATTAGGAAAGGGATGTGCCGAGAATTTTAAAGGAAAAACGAAACAATAGACTAATTAATTTTTAAATTTGTGGTTTTAAGGTTAATTAGAATTAAACATAAATTTAAGTCTTAAGTTAATGGTTTAAGAGTTTGGGAATTTCCGCAGATCAGTGGAGGCTAGGATGATTGATTTTGGGTATAGAACTAATGAAAATAATTGGGCTAATTAAGTGTAGGAGATTCTGAGATGAATTACACTTCAGAATGAAAGTTGTTGGAGATTAATGTGCAATGACGATTGATGATGGATTAAAATAACTAAGGAATTAATATACTAATAATCATGGTCGACCGTGTTTTGTTGGTGAAGAAACAGTTAGTTAAGATTTTTAAGTTTCAATTACAGTAATCTCTAGTTTAACAGAAAATGATATATATATATATCCTAAAATACTGACCACAATCCCTTGATTTTCGACTTCAATTGTTTCGGTTGTTTGAAGATTAAATGGTTTAGGGGATTACTTGATAAATTGGGCAGTTAAAAATTAAGTAATATAATTGTATATTAGGTTGTGTGGTTGTATATGCATTATACCATATTGGTATCATATATCTGAACATTTGGGTATAGTGCGCAAATTTAGTATTTAAATAAACAACTGAGTAGGGGGCAAATTTAGTTGTGATACGATCACAAAGTATTAAGTGGATACAAAGGATTGAAGTGGTAAGTAAATGAATTAGAATGAAGTCTAAGAAATAAGGATAAATAAATAATATATATAAATACATATATAATGCAATATATATATATAGTTTAACCAACAAGCTAACCTATCCTCTTCCTCGTGTCATTGTAATGTTACAGCCGAACAAAAATATTTATATATACAAGTTTCCGCGTTTGAAAATGACAAGTGGAGCAAATCTCGGTTAATGTGTAATTATACATTTACATGAATACATACATATATATACGCATGTACACATATATGGCCATTTACAAGTATCTATATATACTTACATACATATATGAATATAATTGGTAAACAGAAATTAAGAAGAGTGCTATAAAAAGGAGAAAGGTTATAGTATAAAGAGTTATACAAATAATGGGGTTATATAATTTAAGAGATTATATTATGGATTATATAGCAATGTTGACTTGAGTACAGTGGCCAAGTCAACTCAATGGACCAAAAAGGGTCAAGTTGACCAACCCATAACTTGAAAGGAGGAATAAAGATTTCTAAGTCAAGGATATAATTAATATATAGTAACGAACTATATGGAAGTGTGTATTATATATATAATTAACAAACCTATGAATAAATGAAGTAGGTTATTTGGGTTAAATCCTAAGTAGTAAACAAATGCTACATATTAATTACAATATTGTTAGATGATGATTTAACTAACCCCAAACTGTTTAAAACCCGAATGATAAACGTTGAACAATCGGGGTAATTATTAGGGGGGTTTAGTGACTAGTCGGGATACTGAATTAGTCTGTATTACAGAGAGCTAATATGTAGTCTGTATTCCAGAGTCGAGTGCATTAGAGGGCTCGCGCTAGAGAACGAGCTACGAGGAGTACCGGGCGAGCGTGAATCTTCACGCTAGCGATTACTACGGTGTACGGTATGTTAATTGTGTGGTCTAAATGTCCAAAGGATTTTCCTAGGGTCCAGACGTTGTGTGTTTAATTGTTAAGAGCGATATCTGTGATTTATGTATATGATATTGTATACTGTACTGCTCGACACCATTGCGTTTTATTTTACGCGAACGTCTTATGACTGGAAGATTATACATCTAAACTGGAACAATACTAACTGACCTTTAGGTATTATTGAACCTAACTGATGGTCAACTGTTATAGTCTTAACTCAAGGATTAGATATTGTATCACTGACTAAAGGGCTAACTTACAAAGAGAGGAATCCAGACTGTTTCGACTTTCTGGTTGCGCATCGTGATCACTACGAGAGACTTCTATGGGGGAGTCACTCAAGGAATCCATTGTCCACATTCGACGATGGCGGAGGGCACTACCGTTGGTGCACAGGTTCGACCGGATCGGTCAAATAATTATCCAGGGCCATAAGGTCAGCTGGTAACGGTTCCTTTGGAACCCAGGGGACATACTGTCCATTAATAAGTTATTAAGGGTTGTCTTAACATGACGCCTGAGGTGGAATTTAATTGGA
The DNA here is from genome assembly GCA_023374045.1 of Limonium bicolor. Lineage (NCBI taxonomy): Eukaryota > Viridiplantae > Streptophyta > Magnoliopsida > Caryophyllales > Plumbaginaceae > Limonium > Limonium bicolor. The sequence goes on from CM041778.1 coordinate 284,587,584, forward strand.
AAAGTCTAAGTGGTTGGTTTAAAGGATAAGGGCCAGGTGGCCAACTAACAAGTGCAGTTAATTAATACGCGTATCTTGTTTGGTTATTGTTATGGATTATTGGTGTTTGATTATCTGGATGTTGTTTGCTATTATGTGATGTGAATGGTAGGTGAACTGTTATGTGTTTGTTTAGCATTTACAGTTATTACTGTTATTATTGTAAACCGGTATTTCATGTAAAGAATCTAATATCAAGATGGCTAAAACGACTTAAGGAATCTAGATGACTTAGGACTACATTTAGCATACCAGCATTTCGATTGCTGAGCCCTTCAATGGGCCAAACATTCCAGGTTACTGAAGAAGACTCAAGCCGGAGGGCGGGACATGGGGGTAGCTGATTTGTTTTCAATGAACACCTTTGGTTTTATTTATGTATTTTATTTTGGAGGTTGTTGTATTTGGTTTAGTTGCTCAGTTTGGATTTAGTTTGTAATATTAAGAGTGTTCAGTATCTTGTCATCACAGCGGTGAGGAGTTGAAGTTGATGGATGGAGAAAGGTTGCCTTGTTACTCACATGGGTGAGTAACGGCGTGTAACACCAAACGATAGTTAGTTTATTTTCCGCTGCGAATTATATTTTGTTATGCTACAACTTGCGACAATGTTACAGGATTAGGATTAGGGGTTTACAGTAATAGGATTTGATTGTGACACCGGAGGCACGTTTGGAAACACGTACGACGGTGAACGGTATGGATTCCTCATGCCCCGGGCTATCTTGGTTACTCTGATTTGTGTGTTGTGTGCTAATTGATCACCAAATAAGATAAATGCACGAATCGGAGTTAATATGTATACTTGTGGATATGTAGTGCTGTATGATGTTGTATATTTTCTTGAATCTTAGTTTGTATACTTCATGAAATGTATGATATGAATGTGTGTATGTATGTTGTATTGTACCGTGACCGTTAATTGTGTTTGGACTTCTAACTTGTTCCTAACAAGCTAACCATCCTAACTTAAAATGGTAATTAAATTGGAATGAGTAGAAGTCCGATATAGTTTCGGCCACGCGTGAGGATGCGGAGTCACGAGAGGTTGGCTCCAATTCCTGACTCTTAAACTGGTCCGCGGCCCAAATCCCTTAAGTGGGTAGCATCCCGGATTAGTGAGTCAAGTAAATCCCGGATGTGGGACGGTGTAGTCCCCAAGGCCGGAGGTCCCTACGACTTGACTTGAGTATAAGTAAGTAAGTAAGAATGAGTAGTAAAGTAAAAGGAAGTAAGTAATTGTAAGTAAAAGTAAGTAATGAGTAAAAGAGTAAAGCATTCCGATTAACCCGGATGCATAATTTGGCTAACGTTGTGAAGGTAAGTAAGTTGTGTACTATTACATTGTTGCCTTGAATTGTGTGATGTATTGTATGAGCATGTATGATGTATGAAGAGCATGTATGTATGAGTAATGAATGGCATGTTTAGTGGACGTCAAATAGTCGGCGTGCCCTAGCTAGCACGCGGTATATGCGGAGTTTATGCGCAGCAATTTGCTGAGCCCCTTGGGGCACCATTTTTACTACACGCAGGTACTCGAGATTGATGAAGATGTGAAGACTCCATTCTATTTCTTTATCTTCTTTTTGGAATGTAAACATTGAATTTACGATGGGTGTACTAAGTAGTACATGGCTGTAACTTTTGATTAGCCGGTGTACCACGGGGTACACCTTTTTGGATATTGATGGAAGGGAATTGGTATAGATGAGCAAAAGATAGAAACTCATTCTTTTGGGAAGTGTGGTAAAGGATGTAAAGTAATACTTTGAATACTCGGTGATCCAAGAATGTAAGTTATTTTGTATTCAGTATGCATTATATTAGTAGCTCGGTACGTTATGATCATCAGACCGTGACTGTAAGTATTAGCCTAGCTAGCCGTATGGGCGGTTAGCGGCCTTGTTTCACCCCCTAGTAAGTATGTAGTAATTCCGCTGCGAACTCCTAGGATTAACAGGACGATTAGACGGTAAGCATAGGATTAGCGGTTGGGGTGTTACAAAAGTGGTATCAGAGCGTAGTTACGCTCTGATGTCCATAGTACCGAGCATAGGGATTACCGAGTTAGGATTTCAACCGTCTTAAGACGGATACTTAGAAACCTAACTAGGAATACCGTTGTTAACAACGGATACCCTTAACGTTCATATGAACGATACCTTGCTTAAATTCCAAGACCTTTGAGTCCTATCTTGCAAAGCCTAATGTAACTGTTAAACATTCAGATGTCAGGACGAGGCCGAGGCCGACCTAGAGGCGAAGCCTCAGATGGAACCGGCGCGCAGACGATAGCTGAGATCGTCGCCGCCACGGTAGCACAGATGCTACCACAAGTTATACAAGCTGTACAACAATCCCAACTGAACCAACAAACCCAAACGGGGCCAACCCCTCCCCCTCCTCCCAGAGAAGCTAACTGGGTAAAAGCTGTAGCGGAACTCCGCCCTCCTTGCTTTAGGGGCGAGAGTGATCCGGCTAAGCTAGAAGCCTACATCTCCGAAATGGAGACGGCATTTGAGACCCTCGAAGCTCCTGCTGGAGTTCGAGTCAGAGTTGCTGCTTATTATCTGAAAGATGCAGCCATGGATTGGTGGAAACTGGTGAAGCACGAGCATGTAAGCGACCCCACCTTCGATTGGGACTCTTTTGCATCCCTTCTCCGATCCAAGTACTATCCGGAGCATGTAAAAACGAAGAAAAGGCTAGAGCTAGACGCCTTAAAGATGACAACAAGATGTCTGTGGATGAGTACTACCGCATCTTCACCTCCATTCTCCGTCTCCTCCCCGATCTTGGATACACCGGCCAGGTGTTGGTCGATCGCTTCTATGGCGGTCTGAGCCATCGCCTTCGGTACGGTATGGGCTATACCAGATTTGCCTCCCTTCAGGTAAATAACGGTTAACCCTTAGTATGTCAATTCTTCAATTCCTTGAATTCCTTTGAATTTTCCCTTATCCTCCTTAAATAAGAATCCCGGCTAATACCTGAAATTTCAGGAGTGTTATCACGCGGCTTCTCGCGTTGAGATCACTTGCCAACTGAGGGATGAAGAAACCGCACTGAAGCGCAAGGCCAATAACAAAAATACCAGCACTGAGGAGCAGAACCAGGGTAAAAGCTGGAAGAAGAAGAAAGGGAACTTCTTTTCTCAGAAGAAGTCCCCAAGTGAGAGCAGTGCCCATGCTGAGCAGGGCAAACCAGCTGAGATCCTTCAGCTTGGTTATTCTGCACCGGCGGCAGCTAAGCCACTGAGATCACACCCTCCTAAGGGTAAATTCTATTTCCAATTCGTATTCATATAAGTATTGTATCTAATATATCCACGCACACATGTGCTAACCCTCTAACCTCAGGTTCTAGCTCCGGAGCCGCCAAAACCTTCTCCGACGGCCGCACCTATGTGTGCAGAAAGTGCAACCAGGACCATCCTGGTAAGGATTGCTACGGGAGGGAGATCAAATGCTACAACTGCCAGAAGCTGGGACACACAGCTAACAAGTGCCCGGAGAGTGGAAAGCCGAAGGGTACCTTCCAGAACTACAAGCAGAGAGGGCAGGAGGTGGCATCTGGCGATGCACCGGCCCAGCAGGCACCTCAGGGACAGGATCCCGGGCCCTCAGAGAGGCGCACCTCAGAGGCAGCCTGTTTTGCATGTGATTGACCGCGATGGGCCCGGTTCGAAATCGGCCAAGGTAATCACCTAACCTTTAATCCTTGAAATAGCATGCCTAGTAGTAGAGTAATTGTATGATTGAATGCATGAGTAAATCAATGAAGCGTATATTGAGCATGAAATGAAGTAGTTAAAATTAGTACTCACCGTAGATGAAATTTGTAACCATAGGAAGCTTTAGTATCTGTTACCCAATACCGGTAACCTTGAATCAAGAAGAGATCGACATCATCAACCACGACTACACCACAAACAGTGTCAGGTCATCCGCCCAGGTATGATCTTATTAAGGGGATACCTGACACCCGAAGCGCAAATCTCAATTATTCGACGATGCAACGAGCTAGGAACGGGTCAAGGTGGATTTTACACACCCGAATTCCCCGGTGGAGCGAAGATGAAGCTGAAAATGATGTGCTTGGGAAAGGACTGGAATCCTTATACCAAGACATACCAGGAGACACGAACACAAGATGGAGCGACGCCACCGACAATACCACCAGAATTTCAGACCCTCATCACTCAAGCAGTCGAACTTGCACAACAATGTGAATCTGAACCAATCCCCGCACTTGAAGCGGACCTTTGTATCGTCAACTTCTATGAAAAGAAGGACGACTTGGGTTACACCAAGACAAGGACGAGACAGCGGAATCTCTTGAACAAGGAGTGCCCGTAGTGTCTTGGTCCATTGGTGATGACGCCGTATTCCTGTATAGCGAGCAGAAGCGTGTGGACCTCGCACAGAAACTGGTATTGAGATCAGGAGATGTCCTAATCATGGGTGGAAACTCTAGGATGCTGTATCACGGGATCAACAAGATCAAGTTGAATACGGCACCGCCGGTAATAATCAATGCCACACACATGAAACCAGGACGCCTGAACCTTACCTTTAGAAAGTATTAAATTCCTAGTATCATGTAATCTTTTAGTAACGTGTATTAGAGACACGGTATGTATGATGGTTGGTTTATCAATAAAGAGCAGTGTTGATTTAATTCCACTTGTGTCCACCATCAATACTTATCCAATTGTGAATCCAATAGGTTGTGGACTCGGTACCGAAGGTAACCTGAGCATCCTCACCGAAGCACAAGCCGGCAGAAGCGGCACCATCCTAACGGGAACCTTCCCAGTAAATGGCATTGATGCCAATGTGTTATTCGACTCCGGCGCCTCTCACACCTTCGTATCACCATCCTTTGTGAAGAGGTTGAAGCTAGATGCGGATGAGCTACCGAACTTCATGGTTACTCTCCCATCGAAGGAGCGAGTAAAGTGCACCAAATATTACCAATCAGCCACCATCGAAATAAAAATGAAGCGTTTCCCATTTCCTTCATCGAATTCAATGGATTGGGATTCGACGTAATCATTGGGATGAATTGGTTGGAGCGGCACAAGGGTAGAATCCTCTGCGCCGAGCATCGATTGCTGCTCAAGAGTCCTTCTGGGGTTACCGTATCTTACCGCCAGAGACCGAGAGAGCCTTCGACCACACTCATATCTGCCATGGCTATGTACCGGGAGCTCAGAAAGGGCCAAGAGGTGTATCTCTGTTATGTACAAGACCTGGAGCGAGATCCAGAGTTTAGTGATGAAGTACCCGTTGTATCCGAGTATCCCGATGTATTCCCTAAGGAGCTACCCGGCATGCCACCACCGAGAGCAGTGGAATTTGAGATTGATCTATTGCCAGGTACCGGTCCCATTGCTAGGGCACCGTACCGCATGGCACCAGCAGAGATGACCGAATTGAAAGAGCAGTTGAGAGATCTTCTAGACAAAGGGTTCATACGCCCGAGCGTATCACCCTGGGGAGCACCGGTTCTCTTCGTGAAGAAGAAGGACGGTAGCCTCCGCCTTTGCATTGACTACCGTGAGCTGAATGCGGTCACAGTCAAAAATAAATACCCACTGCCACGCATCGACGACCTATTTGACCAGTTGAAAGGAGCATCGGTCTTCTCCAAGATTGACCTCCGTTCTGGGTATCATCAAATTGCAATCAAGGAACAAGACATTGAGAAAACGGCATTCCGTACCAGATATGGCCACTACGAATTCACAGTGATGCCATTCGGTTTGTCAAACGCACCGGCAAAATTCATGGACCTCATGAATCATTTATTCAGTGAGCAGTTGGACACTTCGGTTGTGGTCTTCATCGATGACATCCTTGTATATTCTAAGTCACCAGAGGAACATGAAATCCACTTGAGGAAAGTGCTAGAGACACTGCGCGAGAACCAGCTGTATGCGAAGTTCTCCAAATGCGAGTTTTGGCTTGATCAGGTATCATTCCTTGGACATGTCATCTCGAGCGCAGGTATCTCGGTTGACCCTTCTAAGATAGAAGCTGTACGATCATGGCCTAGACCCAAGACTGTTACCGACATTAGGAGCTTTCTTGGACTAGCCGGTTACTACCGGAGATTTGTAAGGGACTTCTCGAAAGTCGCCAAGCCCATGACTACATTGATGAAGAAAGATGCACCGTTTGTATGGACAGACGAGTGCGAGCTATCATTTCAGAAACTGAAAGACTCATTGACCTCAGCGCCCGTCCTTACTCTTCCAGAGGGCACAGAGGGATTTGAGGTGTACTGTGATGCATAAGGCAAAGGAATGGGATGCGTACTCATGCAGCATGGCAAAGTTGTTGCTTATGCCTCCCGCCAGCTGAAGAAACATGAGGAGAATTACCCGACTCACGACTTAGAGTTAGGAGCCATTGTCTTTGCCTTGAAGATATGGCGACACTATCTCTATGGGGTAAGCATCACCATCTACTCCGATCATAGAGCTTACAGTATGTATTCACTCAGAAAGAACTCAACTTGAGACAGAGAAGGTGGATGGAGTTTCTCTCAGACTACGACATCAATCTGCAGTATAAGGAAGGGAAGGCAAATGTTGTAGCCGACGCCCTGAGCCGTCGAGCACACTCGCTCCATTCGCTACTCGCTTCTTCTAGCTTGGTTGACGAGGTGCGAGACGCTCACTGGAGCGACCCTTACCTAACCGAAATCAGACACAAGATCGAGAATGGTACATTTGAAAAGAAAAAGTATGATTTTAAGCTACATGAAGATGGTTTGATTCGGTTGAATGGCAGGCTATGCGTCCCCCGAAGCAATGCTGAGCTAAGGGATCGCATCCTGCGAGAGTCACATAGTTCCACATTATCAGTCCATCCAGGAGCCTCCAAGATGTACAAAGACATGAAGAGGTACTTCTGGTGGTCTGGAATGAAGTCAGATGTGACAGAATTTGTATTGAGATGCTTAACATGCCAGAAGGTAAATTCGAACACCGTAGACCGGGCGGAATGGTACAATCAATGCCAATTCCGGAATGGAAATTTCATGATATCTCCATGGATTTTGTTGTAGGACTCCCACCTGCCAGGGAGGACTCAACATGATCTGGGTTGTAGTAGATCGCCTTACCAAGGTTGCCAGATTCATACCGATGAAGGACACCTGGAAGGTAGTTAAGCTAGCGAGCTTTTTGATAAGGAGATTATCAGACACCACGGAGTCCCTAAGACCATAGTATCTGACCGTGATACCAGATTTCTTTCGAGATACTGGAGAGCTACAAGGGAAGCGTTGGGTACAGAATTGAAGTTGAGTACCGCCTTCCATCCTCAGACCGACGGTCAGACAGAAAGGACCATCCAGACACTGGAGGACATGCTCCGGCCATGTGCCTTGGACTTTCAGGGGAGTTGGTCAGATAAGCTTCATCTTATCGAGTTCTCATATAATAATAGTTATCACGCCTCGATTAAGATGTCGCCTTTCCAAGCTCTATACGGTAGACCTTGCCGTACACCCTTGTGTTGGGATGAGTCAAGTGAAGCGGTCATAATAGGACCGGAATACCTTGAGCAAGTGCAAGCCGAAGTGCAACAAATCCGAGCTAACATGAAGGCAGCCCAAGATAGACAGAAATCCTATGCGGATGTGAGACGACGCGACCTTGAGTTCGCCGTGGGCGACCAAGTGTTCTTGCGAGTTTCACCTATGAAGGGTGTCTTCCGTTTTGGTCAGAAGGGCAAGCTAAGCCCAAAGTTTGTAGGGCCGTACACTATCACTGAAAGAGTTGGTTCAGTAGCCTACAAGCTAGCATTACCTGAGGACTTGGGACGTGTCCATGATGTATTTCATGTGTCACAACTCAAGAAGTATATGGCTGATCCTTCTCATGTGTTGGAGCCCGAGCACTTATCCATTGAGCCAAACATGAGATATGTCGAAACCCCAGTGAGAATCCTGGATAGGAAGACCAGAGACACTCGCCATAAGTCTATACCAATGGTGAAGGTCCTATGGTCTAACCATGATGTCGAAGAAGCGACATGGGAGTTGGAAGATGCCTTGAAGGCTAAATACCCGCAGTTATTCATAGACTAGAGAGCCTAGTATTTAGTATACGGGTACGGGTCGTACCCATTTTAAGGGGGGTAGAACCCTTTGCTTTAGCATTGCTTCGGGGTAAGCATTGCATTTTGTATGGCACATGTAGTGCAAGTGAACTTAGTATGGATGTATTTTGTATGTGTAATGTGTAGTGAATGAATGTGTATGTGCAATGTATGGTGTATTGGTGTAATGTGTATTGTGAATGGTAATGGTGTATTGTGTATTGTGGTATGGTATGAATGGAAATGATGCATTGTGTATGTGAATTGCGTATGACGTAGAAATGTGTATGCTTGTAATGTGGAATGAAGTAAACACCTCATAGGTGTAGGGAAATACATTATGGCATTGGCTTGCATAATGAGTAGAATTATGAAACTATTAACCTTGACCAACTTTGAGGGCAAAGTTTCTTAAGGGGGGTAGATTGTAATACCCCGTAATTAAAAATAGTGATTAATTAGGCTAATAAGTAATTTAGAAGCTTAATTAAGTGTAAATATTATTAGGGAACAAATCCCGAAGAAACGGACCTTTAAAACGGTTTAAAAACATTACCGAACCTTAAAGCGCGTTTTTCGAGGTAACCGGGAAAACGTGTCTTTAAGCGGGTCAAATAGACTCGTAACAATTTTGGCCAACTAAATAATCATTAATAAATATTAGTGAAGCTTTAGAGCCAATAAAATCAAGAAAACGAGAAATTAGTAAAAACTGTCAAAAATAGGAAGTTGTGGGGTAGAAACTTAAATAACCAAGAGTTATGTGTCCACTTTGAAAATAAAAAGTAAAAGTGTTATATGTGTGTGTGTGTGTCCGATTGGGACCCTCCCCTCACACTCCCCTCTATTTACAAAAGACAAAAATAATTAAACAACCTCACTCACCCTATACTACCTCACTTTATTCTCTCTCCTCCTCTCATTCTCTTCTCTCACGCATGCACCCTCCTCCCTCACTCTCTCTTTTCTTCTTCTTCTACCTCTCTCACGATTTCCATGGTGAACAAGAAGAACAACACAAAACTCATCTTCTCTCCTTTGTAACTCTCTCCAAACTCCTCCAAAAATTATAAAAACACCACCATTGTACTCCTCTCCTCAAGAGCTACATTTCCATCTTTCCAAAATTCAAAAACAAGCATTTTCGATTTTATGGGTAGACCCCATTTGGAGCTTCAACACCACCATTAGAAGGCCCTCCTTCTCCTTGTTCTTCCAAGGTAAAATATTTTGAAAACTCCATCTTTTCTAGCTCTTGTGGGCAAAACGAAAATCTAGACTAACCCTTGTTTGGTCTCTTGTGTTCTAGCCGATTTTGGCTTGTTGAAGGAGTTGGAAACCTTGTTCTTGAACCACTCCAAGCTTCATTTGCACTCTTGAGAGGTAATATTGTAACACCCCTACTACGCACATAACTATACTTGGAATCGCAGCGGAAAATAAACAACTAACGGTAACTAAACGATTGGTGCTACAATGCCGTCAACCACCCTCGTGGCTAACAAGGCTGAATAAATACAATTGTACCGGTCTGATGATCAGACTCCCGAGCATAGAACTAACAACCATATATATACACCAACATAATACCGAGTATTTACATAAATCCTTCACTGTATACTCCACTGTAAACCATTATAACAAGTATATAATACGCCACGGGCACAGGCGCAACCCGGGCAACATCCAAAAGTACTTAAAAAGGTAAACTACTCTCTAGGATCTAGGGCCACTCTGCCTCTTCGATCCTCATCCTGCAATAAAATATGGAGCCCCCGAGGGGGTCAGCACCTTTGCTGGTATGGCTAACGCGCAGCCCATCGGCTACCGGGATACGCGCAACCAATTGTCATGATGACATGGTATTTATTTTAAAACACACAACACATACATATATAACATAACACAGGTATTGTACACCACATAACACACATCACAAACATACAATTCCTTTTAGGAAGAGAACCAACACAGTTAGTCCCCATTGAGAGCTTAGAGAATGTTGCCATGCTCATACTTAGCTCGTTACATAACTCATTACCGTCCGGTTAGATTGTACGGTTAACTTAACACAAGGTGCCTCGGATATAGTGATCCAAGCATACCGAAACAAAACACATAGTATGCCCCTGTGGCCCGACGTGAGTCAGTAAAATAGCCTTGGTTAAGCTAAAGGGAAGGTTAGAAACCAAATTGGAAACTTAACCATAACATACAGAGAGAATCGAACCGGTTATGACATCGACTCCCATACTCACACGCGTGGCCGGAACAGACCGGACTCCTCACTTCCCCCGTTAGCCCTTGTTAGTAGTTCATCATTGAACTCAACAAACAATTCACAATAATAGGTCCAGTCTTGTTAGACACACACAAGGGAAGAGAGAGTCATACTTAACAACATAATAATACTTAACAACTGTAAACTCTTTACATGGTTTAATCTTACAAAGTCATAAACACACAGAAAAACAAACAACACACAAGCCGGTGTAAACCGGTAGGCAACAGACTGCAAGAAAACCATACCTTGGTCCTTGCCTCGACTGATTTCCACCTTGAGAGAATCCTAAACACATTAGTAATGTCGGTTAATTATTTACTTAACTTCAAACTTACTAAGTATTTACATGATTGTATGACATGTTTTAATGCCTATCCTACCCTAGGTTACCATCATTATACACCCTAGGGTTAACTACATAAGTCACATTCTTTTCTGTTTTTTTTTTTTACAAGTTTTGGTCCGACCGACCTTGCCGACCGAACTTACCCAAGTTCGGTCGATTCCAGAACACATTTCCGTTAAAATTTTCTACTCCGACCGAACTTACCAAGTCCGGTCCTATGTTCGGTCTTTTCCCGAGAGTTTCTCCCCTTTGTAAATTTAGCCCGACCGAACTTACCAAGTCCGGTCCCATGTTCGGTCGGTTCCAGTAACTCAATCCGTACACAAAATACAAGCCCGACCGACCTTGCAAGTCCGGTCCCCAAGGTCAGTCTTTTCCAGAAGCCAATTCTCGCAGGGTAAACTGGGCTCGACCGAACTTGCAAGTTCGGTCGCAAGTTCGGTCTGCCCCAGACCTTTGTTTTCCTTTTCACATTCAACTCCAAACTTCACCCCATACAACCTAGTACCCCCTAATCTTTTTTGGGCACTTCAACACACCTTAAGACATCCTTAAACACTCATAAAACTCATCATCTAATTCCTTAAGCCTTTACCCATTTCTTCACAAAATTCCTAACACTTACAATGTTTTCTCCTAGTTTTTCAAGTGGTGTTTCACACCTTAGATGACTACTATACCAAAAGCTTTCACCTTATTTTAACATCATCTCCAAAGCATCATCTTTCACAACTAATTCCTTATATCCATCTTAACAATTCTTTTCCAAGTTTACACTTTCTCCTTGTTACCAAAGTTTGCCTAAATATTTACCTAAGTCCCAAAGTGACTTTGGTATTTACTAGAACCTCAAGATCATGTCTAAGTCCTTATTACACTCTAGAACACTTCCTAGTTCATCAAATTCCTTTACAACATCTTGAATTTCTTATTCATCTCCTACACTTTCTAACTCACAAAACCTTATGTAAACACTTAGAATTTCTTCATGTCTTTGTACATCTTGGAGGCTCCCGGATGGACTGACAATGTGGAACTGTGTGACTCTCGCAGGATGCGATCCCTTAGCTCAGCATTTCTTCGGGGGACGCATAGCCTGCCATTCAACCGAATCAAACCATCTTCTTGTAGCTTGAAGTCGTACTTCTTCTTCTCAAATGTGCCATTCTTAATCTTTTGTCTGATTTCGGTCAGATAAGGGTCGCTTAACTAAGTGTCTCGCACCTCGTCAACCAAGCTAGAAGAAGCGAGTAGCGAATGGAGCGAGTGTGCTCGACGGCTCAGGGCGTCGGCTACAATGTTTGCCTTCTCTTCCTTATACTGTAGGTCGATGTCGTAGTCTGAGAGAAACTCCATCCACCTTCTCTATCTCAAATTCAGTTCTTTTTGTGTGAATACATACTGTAAGCTCTTGTGGTTGGAGTAGATGGTGATGCTTACCCCATAGAGGTCGTGTCGCCATATCTTCAAGGCGAAGACAATGGATCCTAACTCTAAGTCGTGTGTCGGGTAATTCTTCTCATGCTTTTTTAGCTGGCGGGAGGCATATGCTACAACCTTGCCATGCTGCATGAGTACGCATCCCATTCCCTTGCCTGATGCATCACAATATACCTTAAATCCCTCTATGCCCTCTGGAAGGGTAAGGATGGGCACTGAGGTCAATGAGTCCTTAAGGCTCTGAAATGATAACTCGCACTTGTCTGTCCATACAAACAGTGCATCTTTCTTCATCAGTGTCGTCATGGGCTTAGCGACTTTCGAGAAGTCCTTTACAAATCTCCGGTAGTAACCGGCTAGACCTAGAAAGCTCCGAATGTAGGTAACAGTCTTAGGTCTAGGCCATGATCGTACAGCTTCTATCTTTGAAGGGTCAACTGAGATACCCATGCTCGAGATGACGTGACCAAGGAATGATACCTGATCTAGCCAGAACTCGCACTTAGAGAACTTCGCATAAAGCTGGTTCTCACGGAGTGTCTCAAGTACTTTCCTCAAATGAATTTCATGCTCCTCTGCTGATTTTGAGTATACAAGGATGTCGTTGATGAAGACAACAACTGAAGTGTCTAACTGCTCAATGAAAAGTCGATTCATGAGATCCATGAATTTTGCTGGTGCATTTAACAAACCGAATGGCATGATGGTGAATTCGTAGTGGCCATATCTGGTACGAAATGCCGTTTTCTCAATATCTTGCTCTTTGATAGCAATCTGATGATACACAGAATGGAGGTCGATCTTGGAGTAGACTGATGCTCCTTTCAGCTGGTCGAATAGGTCGTCGATGCGTGGCAATGGGTATTTATTTTTTACTGTAACCGCATTCAGCTCGCGGTAGTCAATACAAAGTCGGAGGCTACCGTCCTTCTTCTTCACAAAGAGGACCGGTGCTCCCCAGGGTGATACGCTCGGGCGTATAAACCCTTTATCAAGTAGGTCTCGTAAATGTTCTTTCAGTTCTGTCATTTCAGCAGGTGCCATACGGTACGATGCCCTAGCAATGGGACCGGTACCTGGCAAGAGGTCAATCTCAAACTCTACCGCTCTCTAAGGTGGCATGCCGGGTAGCTCCTAGGGAATACATCGGGGAATTCAGATACTATCGGTACATCGTCACTGAACTCTAGATCTTGCTCCAGGTCTTGTACATAACACAAATATACTTCATGGCCCTTTCTGAGCTCCCGGTACATAGCCATAGCGGAAATGACTGTGGTCGAAGGCTCTCTCGGGCTCTGGCGGTAAGATACAGTAACCCCAGAAGGACTCTTGAGCAGGAATCGGTGCTCGGCGCAGAGGATTCTATCCTTGTGCCGCTCCAACCAATTCATTCCGACTATTACATCGAATCCCAACCCATTAAATTTGATGAAGGAGATGGGAAACGATTTGCCTTTGATCTCGATGGTGGCTGCTTTGTAGTATTTGGTGCACTTTACCCGCTCCTTCGATGGGAGAGTAACCAAGAAGTTCGGTAGCTCATCCGCATCTAGCTTCAACCTCTTCACAAAGGATGGTGATACGAAAGTGTGAGAGGCGCCGGAGTCGAATAACACATTGGCATCAATGCCGTTCACTGGGAAGGTTCCCGTTAGAATGGTGCCGCTCTTGCCAGCTTGTGCTTCGGTGAGGATACTCAGGATACCTTCGGTACCGAGTCCACAACCTATTGAATTCACAAGTGGTTAAGTAATGATGGTGGACACAAGTGGAATTTAAATCAACACTGCTCTTTATTGATAAACCAACCATCATACATACCGTGTCTCTAATACACGTTACTAATACATTACATAATACCATGAATTTAATACTTTCTAAAGGTAAGGTTCAGGCGTTCTGGTTTCATGTGTGTGGCATTGATTATTGCCGGTGGTGTCGTATTCAACTTGATCTTGTTGATCCCGTGATACAACATCCTAGAGTTTCCACCCATGATTAGGACATCTCCTGATCTCAATACCAATTTCTCTGCGAGGTCCACACGCTTCTGCTCGCTATACATAAATACGGCGTCATCACCAATGGACCAAGACACTACGGGCACTCCTTGTTCAAAAGATTCCGCTGTCTCGTCCTTGTCTTGGTGTAACCCAAGTCGTCCTTCTTTCTCATAGAAGTTGACGATACAGAGGTCCGCTTCAAGTTCGGGGATCGGATCATGTTCACATTGTTGTGCAAGTTCTACTGCTTGTGTGACAAGTGTTTGAAATTCTGGAGGTATTATTGGTGGTGTTGATCCATCTTGTGTTCGTGTTTCTTGGTATGTCATGGTATAAGGATCCAATCCTTTCCCAAGCACATCATTTTCAGCTTCATCTTCGCTCCACCGGGGAATTCGGGTGTATAAAATCCACCTAGACCCGTTCCTAGTTCGTTGCATCGTCGGATAATTGAGATTTGTGCTTCGGGTGTCAGGTATCCCTTTAATAAGATCATACCTGGTCAGATGACCTGACACTGTTCATTGGTGTAGTAGTGGTTGGTGATGTCGATCTCTTCTTGATTCAGGTTTACCGGTATCGGATAACAGATACTAAAGCTTCCTATGTTATAAATTTCATCTACGGTGAGTACTGGTTTCAACTACTTCATTTCATGCTCATTACATATTCCAATTCATTCCATCATGCATTCGTTCAAAATTACTCTACTACTTAGTCATGCTTCTTCAAGGATTAAAGGTTCGGATAATTACCTGGGCCGGACTTAGAACCAGACCCGTCACGGTCAATCACATGCAGGACAGGCTGCCTCTGAGGTGCACCCCTCTGAGGTCCCCGGGATCCCCGTCCCTGTGGTGCCTGCTGGGTCGGCGCATCGCCAGATGCAACCTCCTTGCCTTCCCTCTGCTTGTAGCTTTGGTAGTTCCCCTTTGGCTTGGCACTCTCTGGGCATTTATTTGTTGTTGTCCCGGCTTCTGGCAATTGTAGCACTTGATTTCTCTCCCATAACAGTCCTTGCCGGGATGGTCTTGGTTGCACTTCCTGCACACATAGGTGCGGCCGTCGGAGAAGGTTTTGGTGAAACCGGGCCAGAACCTGAGGTTTAGAGGGTTAGCACATGTGTGCGTGGATATACTAGATATGGTACTTGTACGAATACAATTTAGGAATAGAAGTTTACCCTTAGGTGGGTGTGATCTCAGTGGCTTCGCAGCCACCGGTGCAGATGAACCAAGCTGAAGAAGCTCAACTGGTTTGCCCTGCTCAGCATGGGCACTGCTCTCACTTGGGAAGTTCTTTTGAGTTTGATGAAAAAATTTCCCTTTCTTCTTTTTCCAGCTTTTACCCTGGTTCTGCTCCTCAGCACTTGTGTTCTTACTATTAGCCTTGCGCTTCAGCGCGGTTTCTTCATCCCGAAGTTGGCAAGTGATCTCAACGCGAGAGGCCGCGTGATAACACTCCTGCAGTTTCAGGTATTAGCGGGGATTCTTATTTAGAGAGATAGAGGTAGGGATAAAGTATTTAGGGAATTCAAGGAATTTAAGGAATTATGAAATTACAATGGTACTAAGGGTTAAACCGATATTTACCTGAAGGGAGGTAAACCTGGTATAGCCCATACAGTACCGAAGGCGATGGCTCAGACCACCATAGAAGCGATCGACCAACACCTGGCCGGTGTACCCTAGGTCGGGTAGAAGACGGAGGATAGAAGTGAAGGTTTTGTAATACTCATCGACAGACATCTTCTCTGTCATTTTCAAGGCATCCAGCTCTAGCCTTTTCTTGGTTTTCACATGCTCCGGGTAGTATTTGGAATGGAGGAGAGAGGCAAAGGACTCCCAATCGAAGGTGGGGTCGTTAAGATGCTCATGCTTGACTAGCTTCCACCAATCCATGGCTGCATCTTTCAGATAGTAGGCTGCAACTCTAACTCGAACTCCAGCAGGAGCTTTGAGGGTTTCAAACGCTTCTCCATCTCGGAGATATAGGCTTCTAGCTTAGCCGGATCACTCTCGCCCCTAAAGCAGGGAGGGCGGAGTTCCGCTACAGCTTTTACCTAGTTCGCTTCTCTGGGTGGAGGGGGAGGGATTGGCCCCACTTGTGTTTGCTAATTTTGCTGTGTTTGTTGCATCGCATTGATTACTTGTGGTAGCATCTGCGGTACCGTGGCGGCGACGATCTCTGCTATCGTCTGCGCGCTAGATCCATCAGATGTCTCTCCCCTAGGTCGGCCTTGACCTCGTCCTGACATCTGAACATTTAGCATTTACATTAGACTTCATAACATGTGACCTATGGGTCTTGAAATTTAAGCAAAGTATCGTTCCTAAGAACGTCAAGGGTATCCGTTGTTAACAACGGTAGCTCTTAGTTAGGTTTCTAAGTATCCGTCTTAAGACGGTTGAAATCCTAACTCGGTAATCCCTATGCTCGGTAACTAAGGACATCAGAGCGTAACTACGCTCTGATACCACTTTTTGTAACACCCCTACCGTTAATCCTATTCTTACCGTCTAATCGTCCTGTTAATCCTATCAGTTTGCAGCGGAATTCCTACACTACTACGCCGGGTGGTACAACGCCGCTAACCGCCCATACGGCTAGCTAGGCTTACCTTACTTACAGTCACGGTCTGATGATCGTAGTATACCGAGCTACTACATTTCTTACCGAATACCAAATGCCGAATACTTACATTAATGGATTACCGAGTACCAAAGTATATTCAATTACATCATTCCCAAGTTTACCAAAAATTAATGAGTTTCTACAAGCTACTCATCTATACCCAATTACAATACTTTCACTATCAAAAGGGTGTACCCCATGGTACACCGGCTAACAAAAATCTACAGCCGTGTACTACTTAGTACACCATTCACAATTCATTGTTCACAGACAAAAAGAAACAAATCTACATCTCTTCACAGTCTTCATCCTTCTCTTGTACCTGCGTGTAGTAAAAACATCGCCCCAAGGGGCTCAGCAAAAGCTGCGCATGAACTCCGCATATACCGCGTGCTAGCTAGGGCATGCCGAATAATTAAGGTCAAATAGGCATGTGGTTCATTTTTAACATACATACATGCTTTGCATACAACATACATGCATATTGTTATACCCAAAATTTCAACCCCCCCGGAAGAAAGTCTCTACTAATAGGCTAGTAGCAAGGGTTCCCAGTTCGATCGGCACGTTTCAGAGTACTAGGGACAGCTTAGTCATCTCCAGGGGCATTTTCGTAATTTTTCAAGGCTCCTAAGCCCCCTATAGGCTTTCTCTCTCCTCCAAATAAGGGTCAAATCAATTCAAAATGCTTTGAAATTTTAACCCATGATAAAGGATGACATTTGAAGCATAATGGCGTTGGAATTTTGATTTTTCGAATTTCCAATAATTTTCTAGCAATTTCTGATTGAATCTGACGGGAAATTGAATTTAAAAATATTCCAATATCCAAAAAATTCGATCTCACTTTAGAAAAATCAGAATTATCATCCTTTACCCATGTGTGAAATTTCATAATCAAATTCCTTTTGGAAGCCCTTGAGCTAAAACGTCGGTAAATCTCGGTTTTGACCGGATTTTTCTATCTTTAAGGAAGTCTATATAAGGAACCTTATCCCATGATCAAATCAGAACCTCAAGAACCCTAAGCAACCAGAAAACCTAGCCGTCTCATTCTCCTCACGTTTTTACACATCCAAGCACCAAAATCACATCAAAAATCTCTCGAAATCACCACCTAAACACACTTTTCAATTCCTAACACATCAACAATCATCAAACATCAACCAAACCACCTCCAAAACGTGAAGAACATCATCAACAATCAACAACCAGAAGCCCGGGTCGAACTCAATCCGGAACCGGCATCATCGGAGCCTCCGAAGAATCCCAACGTGAAGAATCATCTTGAATTCGAAGGTAAAACAGGTTACAATCCCACTTTTCTGATTCCCCACGACCTTGTTAACTCTCTGTCAAAGTTTGGGTTCAAACCAACCTGTTTACGCTTCTGTATTGACGTTTGTTTAAGCTTCTGTCCAATAACTTGTTTACCAAGTTTCGTGCTTAATTCGAGTTCAAATTGAAAACTTTCAATCACTAACGACTTGTAAATCTTTCAGGCTACACACCCATAAAATTTGAGCTCAAAACACCCTCGGGAACCTTCTGAAAACCCCTGTCCGTGGGTGGTCCGTGACCTCGGACCTATGGTCCGGGACCTCGGACGCGTTGTCCGAGACCACGGACACCCACGGACGGCGGCGGGATTTTAAAAAATTCAAAACTTAGGTTTTTCTAACGATGTCCGGGCCCACGGACAGCCTGTCCGTGGCCCCGGACTTTGCAAATTTTTGTTTTCCTTCAATTTCGACTTTTCTGTATATTTAGGTTAACTGGGGTCCGTGGTCTCGGACTTTTGGTCCGTGGCTACGGACGTAAGCAAAATTTGACCTAATTCTGCCTCCGAAACCCTAGTTTAGGTAGCTTTCAATTTCACTTTAATTTTCTGTCAAAAAACGTTAAAAAAAAAAAAACAGAAGCGCGCACCTAGGTTAAAACAACTTTGTAGAAAGCCGTAAACGAGCCAAGTAGAGGAAAAACGACCTAGGAAGGGTAATGAAAGTAATTGAACCCTAAATAAGTCGAATATCAAGCCCCCGAACCCGAACTCTCCTTTCCTAATTTGATCTAGGTTAAAATTAGGTGGCGACTCATAATAGGTTCCAGTGGGCTAGCTTAGGTTTTAATAATTATTGTTATATGACATAGTTATTAATCTTAGGTTATAAGTGGACCTAAAACCCGATTAGATCCTAATCAACTTAATCCACATAGGATAAGGGTTTAAAATCGAGGCTCACAGACTGGCGACTCTGCTGGGGATAAACTTCTTAATTTTAACTTGTTTAATTTTAAGAAAGAGGGCTTAACTTGAAAATGTTTATTTATGGCTTTATTACATTGTTTGTTTACTTTTGTGCGCAATTTAAATTTCTGTACTTTTGCATCATATGAGAGCGAGGGTCTACATAAACCGATTTCACCCCGGGACCCATTTGAGGGTCCCCTGTCAGGGACTCACACCTTTTAGGTGATGTGAATAAGCGGGGGAAAAGAGGAGGATGTCGTCTAACCACATCCCCTTAATACCTGGGCCTTAGCCCCAAGCGTTTTCCTGGCAGTGTCCTTACCTAGCCCATTGTTTGGTCAGTCAAAGACCCGACCGTAGACGCACACCTTCAGGTGATGTGAAAAAAGTGGGGAAGCCCAAAGAGAATAGCGTGCAAGCCCTATTCCTTTGAGGTGACCTGGGCCCATGCCCCAAGCACCTCTCCGGATCGATCCATACCCAAATTGATTTAACCGTCAAGTGAGGACATGTTGAATTTGTGTGGGCCTTGTTTGCTTGTATGATCGGCCCACTACCCAGTCTAGAGATTGATAGGAATTTCTCCTACATCAACCTAGCCCAACCCGAATCGGCGGCTCTACTTGATTGCGGCCCAAAGGTCCTGTTTGGTTTAATATGTGAGTCATTCGGGCTTCAGCCCAAAGGCTTAGACTTAGGTGATTTCTCTTCTGGCCCAATTTGAATTATCCAATTAGTTCTAGGCCCATAAAAAGGAAATCCACCTAAACTTGAAATAACTCACAAGTCCTGAAAATAAAATCTTTTTCGGCTTAGCAACCATTTTCTCTGGCCCGAAGAAAGTTAGGCCCATTTGTGATTTAGGGACCATTCCAGCTCATGTGCTTTACTTCAGGCCCAAACACATCCCGGTCCAAGGGCTCATTCTAATCTAGGTAGACTTCTTATCGTGGCCCTATCCCAAAACCATAGATCCAGGTGTCACCTCTTGGGCTCAATCAAAGCCATCCGTTTAGATTTCAGTTCAAATTCCAATCTGAAAGTACACCATCCCAACAACCTCACTTTCTGGGCATCCTGGCCCACTTCCTTTCAGTGAAAGGCTGGTTTGGTCTTCGATCTACCTTGTGAAGCGTCATTTTCACCCTAGTATCATTCGGCCCACTTCCTTTTGTCAGCTAATAATGGACACCTTGGAAACAGGTAAGCCTAAATCCTGAGAATGGCAGAAGGAGGAGTTCCAATCAACACGGATGCTCAGTTAGCCGTAGAATTCAATGAGATGTTGAAAAAGATTGGGCGCATGGAGAAGGCCAACAAGCCAGCCGGTTTTGATTACTTTTCCACTGGATTGTATCCCGAGGTTGATCTCCCTCCAAAGTTGAAGCTGCCAACACTTCCTCTGTACAAGGGTTCCTCCGACCCACAGCTTCATTTGGCAATGTTCGATAGAGAAATGTCTATCCTTTTGCTGAATGATATGCAAAAGGCCAAGGTATTTGCTCGCTATCTTGATGAGACTCCTCAGCTTTGGTACATAACTCGAAGGATGAATACCAAGACCTACGAGGAGGTCTGTGAAGCTTTTCTGCATCATTTTGAGTACGCTAGAAGTTTTGGAGTCACCAGGGCTGATCTTGCAAACACACGACAAACAGAAGGTGAATCAATGACCGACTTCGTCAAGCGTTGGAGGATGAAGGCAGCCGCTATGCTCACAAACATGGACGAACAGGAGCAAGTCCGAATGGTAATCGAGAATATGCGGAAGCAATACAATGAGAAGCTGAAACTCACATACTTTCCTAGTTTTGACCTGCTGATAGGACAAGTTGGTGTCCTAGAGGAGTTGATCCATAAGGGAGAATTAAAGCTTGGGGACTCAGAAAACACCGGAAATGGTTTAAGGACAGCAGCTTGCATCCAAAGAGGCATCCAAAAGAGAACCAGGCAGCATGAGGTAAACACCGTTCGACGGCTAAGAGAATCAGGTTGGGCTATTGGAGCATCAGAGCCACCTAAAAAGAAACTCCGTCAGAGAGAGTTCACAGACATCGGCCGACCGTTGAGCCAGGTTTTTAAAAGACTCCAGGAGCGAAGCATACTACAACCTCTCACCCCCCGGCCTGGGGTCCCTCAGAAAGGAAGGAATCTAAGTCAGTTTTGCCGGTACCACCAATTACCTGGCCATGACACCGACGATTGCAAGGCTTTAAGGCACACGATCCAAGACCTTTACGACCAGGGATTTCAGTTCTCCGAATGCAGCGATATTTAGGAATTTGTTCTTGCTAGAGGTCACTTTCATTTCGCAGCTCTTAGTTTAAACTTTAGGATATTTAGTTTCCATTCGGTCTTTCCTTTCAGTTAACTTTAGATAGTTTTTGGATGTATGTACTCAACATTGTTAAATATATTTTCCATTAATAAAATTCTTGCATTTTTCACATCTTTAATAAAGTCATGTATAAATACTTTGTAAATAAATGCTCATTCTCCAGCAAAACGAAAAAAAAAACGGAAAAATTGGTTTGAGTATATCCTTTGATATAGGCGTATGAAGTAATCATCTCCTGGCAATAGAACAAAACGATTCGCCTTTTGCTTCCAAAAGGGTGAACATGCCTGTCCAAACACCATACACAGAGAACATCCCCCACCCTGTTTACTTTCGTCACTACATCACTCCACCAAAACAGCAAAACACCGTCATCACTTACCACCACACACACACAATCACCCTTCACAAATAACCTGGGTATTCAAAAGGCTTATAAAAAAAAACCCCACAGCAATACTGGGGGCAATCCGAGTTAAGGAACGATAATGTTTATTTCTTTTGTTTAAATGTGCAAACAAGTCTCTGAGTGAACGTTTCGCGAGAGTGCCTTGAGTGGTAAAACCAAGAGCGAAAGAGCGTGTCATTTTTACACGACTCCAGAGAGGCCACATTTAAAGGTAAGGTAAACGGCATAACTCCGACCGAAGGAGATAATTTGTAAATTTACGCTTAAACCAGTGAAAAGTAACAAGGAGCAGATACACAACTATTAGGGATGACGAAGCACCTAGGAAACAGCACCACACAGCCAAAAGCTTGTAAACCCTGACATTAAACCCTAGGCACCCCCGCTGAGCTTTTCATATATGACCTCTTTTACAACACTACAAGCTCCACAAACGAGCCCGCCAATGATGAATAACCGACCCGGTGACCAAAGGAAGCAAGGAGCCCGACTTTTGAACAACAACTTCACAAGTCCAAAGAAGCAAAACCGCTACCAGCGTGACGAAGCGATCCGCAAATGGTCCCAAAGTGACACAGGATCCAAAATGAGCTAACATCAAAAACAGCTCCCAAGGTTCAAAACCGGGAAACACAAGAACCCCGAAGGAAAGGAGATTCGAAGAAAGGCAAACCTGAAAAGCCTCAAAGAAACCCAGAATCAAAAAAAAGAAAGAAGATGCAAGGAACAATCCAAAGGTTCCAAGTTCCAAGTCCATAAGCGAAGTCATCACGAAGTGGCCAAACGACTTCAAGGCAAAGGAGACAAGTCCGAGAGACGGTGCAAGTTGCAGCTTTGGTCATCCTTAAAGCTCCACATATCCTAAACATTCCTCCATTATCCTGTTGTCATTCATCATACCCCATAGCCACGTTATAAGCTCAAAAGACTTCCGACTTAGTAGTTGTGTATCCGATCATATGGAAGTAGCAGGTTGAATGCGTAAATCTAACAAATGTCAAATTCAATGGTTGAGATGTTTTGACCAAAAGGAGAGCACGAGTGCAGGCATCAAAAACTTTGAGTGTAGGATAGAAAGCACCACATCAAGACATAATCCTTGACCATGTGAGGATAAGGCTTGTTCGCATGTTTAATCAAAGAAAATACTGGGGGCAATCGATCGTTCCGATCAATTGCCATGAACTCTAGCTCAGATTGTCCTAAGGAAAAATACTGGGGGCAATTGTTGGTTCCAACAATTGCCATGACAACACCAACGGAAACCCAAAGCTTGGGCACCACCAACACCACCAACACCACCATGTAGGCCCACATTAGCCCCTACCATCACACAAACACTCTCAGGCCCGTCATTGGTCTTACCTCCACAAAACATCAGCTCATCTTAATCCAAATCACCATCCAAAATCACACCCAACCCCAAGCTTGTCATAAATCTTGAACACCGGCAAAAGCTTTCAGCACCACAACAAACACCACACACACTTCCATCAGTATCGTGTTCATCCTCTAAGAAACAAATTGCAGATCAGGAACTCTTAGTCAGGAAATGGTTATTTCGCTATCCTTTCTCAGCAGTGTTTTTCTCAAGCATTGCCATGTTTGGCATATTTTCAGCTATTTCTTGCTTTGTGCAAATTTTCGGTTTTCACAAGCACTTCAATTTCACTTTGCAATACTCGGGTAAACCTTATCATTTCCATGTTTGGAACCTTAACAATTTGATCACATCACAATCATTTGCATAAAACGTGTTTTGCATCCTCGCATCATCAAGTATATTGCATTCCTCAATTTTCCTGGTCAAGTTTAGAATGGATCTCAGTCTCCATAAGCAACTGAGTTAGATGGATCTCGGTCTCCATAAGCAACCGAGTAGAGTGGATCTCGGTCTCCATAAGCAACCGAGTAGAATGGGTCTCAGTCTCCATAAGCAACTGAGTTAGATGGATCTCGGTCTCCATAAGCAACCGAGTAGAGTGGATCTCGGTCTCCATAAGCAACCGAGTGGAATGGGTCTCAGTCTCCATAAGCAACTGAGTTAGATGGATCTCGGTCTCCATAAGCCCGAGTAGATGGGTCTCGGTCTCCATAAGCAACCGAGTAGGATGGATCTCAGTCTCCATAAGCAACTGAGTTAGATGGGTCTCGTCGTCTCCATAAGCAACCGAGTAGAATGGGTCTCGGTCTCCATAAGCAACCGAGTAGAATGGGTCTCAGTCTCCATAAGCAACTGAGTTAAGATGAGTCTCATCCCCAAACCTTAGGCACACATAAGACCTACCCTACATTCAAACCTTAGGCACACATAAGACCTACCCTACATTCAATCCTTTTAGGCACACATAAGACCTACCCTACATTCAATCCTTTTAGGCACACATAAGACCTACCCTACATTCAATCCTTTCAGGCACCCATAAGGCCTACCCTACAGGCACCCATAAGACCTCCCTTATTCATTCACTTTAGGCTCGACGTAAGTCCTAGAGTCATCCCTTTAGGCTCGTAGTAAGACCTAACACCACTCCTTAGCTTACCCGCTTCCATTAAACATATTGCATTCATTTCATTCATTTTAGGTAGTCAACGCCTTAGAATAGCTTGACATCATCTCATTACTTCATAGGTAGTCAACGCCTTAGAATAGCTTGACAACATTCATCCCTTTAGGTAGTCAACGCCTTAGAATAGCTTGACAACATATCATCCCTTTAGGTAGTCAACGCCTTAGAATAGCTTGACATCATCTCATTACTTCATAGGTAGTCAACGCCTTAGAATAGCTTGACATCATCTCATTACTTCATAGGCAGTCAACGCCTTAGAATAGCTTGACATCATCTCATTACTTCATCTTATTACTTCATAGGTAGTCAACGCCTTAGAATAGCTTGACATCATATCATCATTGTAGGTAGTCAGCGCCTTAGAATAGCTCGACACAGTTTATCAGTTTTTTTGGTAACATGCAGGGTCTTGGAAACATTTGAAATTTTGGGGTATCACTCAAGCATCAACCAGTCTTTTCATCTTCATTACAAAGCCTAGTTGACGGGGGCCAATCTGTTATACCCAAAATTTCAACCCCCCCGGAAGAAAGTCTCTACTAATAGGCTAGTAGCAAGGGTTCCCAGTTCGATCGGCACGTTTCAGAGTACTAGGGACAGCTTAGTAGTCATCTCCAGGGGCATTTTCGTAATTTTTCAAGGCTCCTAAGCCCCCTATAGGCTTTCTCTCTCTCCTCCAAATAAGGGTCAAATCAATTCAAAATGCTTTGAAATTTTAACCCATGATAAAGGATGACATTTGAAGCATAATGGCGTTGGAATTTTGATTTTTCGAATTTCCAATAATTTTCTAGCAATTTCTGATTGAATCTGACGGGAAATTGAATTTAAAAATATTCCAATATCCAAAAAATTCGATCTCACTTTAGAAAAATCAGAATTATCATCCTTTACCCATGTGTGAAATTTCATAATCAAATTCCTTTTGGAAGCCCTTGAGCTAAAACGTCGGTAAATCTCGGTTTTGACCGGATTTTTCTATCTTTAAGGAAGTCATATAAGGAACCTTATCCCATGATCAAATCAGAACCTCAAGAACCCTAAGCAACCAGAAAACCTAGCCGTCCATTCTCCTCACGTTTTTACCCATCCAAGCACCAAAATCACATCAAAAATCTCTCGAAATCACCACCTAAACACACTTTTCAATTCCTAACACATCAACAATCATCAAACATCAACCAAACCACCTCCAAAACGTGAAGAACATCATCAACAATCAACGACCAGAAGCCCGGGTCGAACTCAATCCGGAACCGGCATCATCGGAGCCTCCGAAGAATCCCAACGTGAAGATCATCTTGAATTCGAAGGTAAAACAGGTTACAATCCCACTTTTCTGATTCCCCACGACCTTTTTAACTCTCTGTCAAAGTTTGGGTTCAAACCAACCTGTTTACGCTTCTGTATTGACGTTTGTTTAAGCTTCTGTCCAATAACTTGTTTACCAAGTTTCGTGCTTAATTCGAGTTCAAATTGAAAACTTTCAATCACTAACGACTTGTAAATCTTTTAGGCTACACACCCATAAAATTTGAGCTCAAAACACCCTCGGAACCTTCTGAAAACCCTGTCCGTGGGTGGTCCGTGACCTCGGACCTATGGTCCGGACCTCGGACGCGTTGTCCGAGACCACGGACACCCACGGATGGCGGCGGGATTTTAAAAAATTCAAAACTTAGGTTTTTTCTAACGATGTCCGGCCAGACAGACAGCCTGTCCGTGGCCCCGGACTTTGCAAATTTTTGTTTTCCTTCAATTTCGACTTTTCTGTATATTTAGGTTAACTGGGGTCCGTGGTCTCGGACTTTTGGTCCGTGGCTACGGACGTAAGCAAAATTTGACCTAATTCTGCCTCCGAAACCCTAGTTTAGGTAGCTTTCAATTTCACTTTAATTTTTTGTCAAAAAAACGTTAAAAAATAAAAAAAAACAGAAGCGCCACACCTAGGTTAAAACAACTTTGTAGAAAGCCGTAAACGAGCCAAGTAGAGGAAAAACGAGCTAGGAAGGGTAATGAAAGTAATTGAACCCTAAATAAGTCGAATATCAAGCCCCCGAACCCGAACTCTCCTTTCCTAATTTGATCTAGGTTAAAATTAGGTGGCGACTCATAATAGGTTCCAGTGGGCTAGCTTAGGTTTTTAATAATTATTGTTATATGACATAGTTATTAATCTTAGGTTATAAGGACCAAAACCCGATTAGATCCTAATCAACTTAATCCACATAGGATAAGGGTTTAAAATCGAGGCTCAACATAACAATACATTACACAGATCAAGGCAACATTACAGTAACATACCCTTCACTTACCTTCACGGTGTTAGCCAAATTACGCATCCGGGTTAATCGTATGCTTATTACTCTTTTACTCATGACATCTTACTTACTCTTACTTACTTACTTACTTTCATTTACTACTTACTCATTCTTATTTACTAATTCATACTCAAGTTAAGTCGGTATGACCTCTGGCCCGGGGACTACACCATCCCAACCGGGATTTACTCGACTCACCAATCGCGGATGCTACCCACTTAAGGGATTTGGGCCCGGACCAGTTTAAGAGTCAGGACTTGGGTCCAACCTCTTGTGGCTCCGCTCCTCACGCGTGGCCGAAACTATATCAGACTTCTACTCATTTCCAATTTAATTACCAATTTAAGTTAGATTGGTTAGCTTGTTAGGATCAGTTAGGAGTCAAAGTCAAACACATTCGTGACAATACAATATATCATACATACACACATTCATTATCATCCATACATTTCATTAATTATACAAACTGAGATTTAAGAAATATTCACAACATACAACACTACATATTCACAAGTAGCATAATAACTCCGATTCGTGCATTTATCTTACTTGGTGATCAATTAGCACACACACAAATCAGAGTAACCAAGATAGCATACGGGGCATGAGGAATTCATACCGTTCACCGTTGTACTTGTGTCCCACGTTCCTCCGTGTTCACAATCCAATCCTATGATATACATACATTCGAGTGATTATCTAACTATCATTAACTTAACTCGACTACTCTTACGTTTCCTAATTCATACTTACCACATCTTTGCAATACTTATACTTACATAGGTTTACTTACTCTTTGTTACTTTTAAGATTTGTTTATACTCTTAATGACCTTTAAACATCCTTAATTAAGTCCTAATTATCTTATACTATCATTACCATTCACTTCCTTACTTTAAAAGACATTAATAAACTTATTTTCAAAAATTTGGGTTGGTCCGGGACTTTGTCCGGATCCTAGGTCCCGACCACCCTGTGGCAAAAGTCTCGACCAGAATTCAATTATGGTCCGGGCATTATACACAAGGTAAGTCCCGGACCAGTGGCGGAAACTCTCGAATGGATTTTTGTTGTGGTCCGGTCCTCTTGCACGAGGTAAGTCCCGGACCTGGCATTTGCAAACTCTCGGCCTTATTTCAAGGGTGGTCCGGGTCCTTGTATGGGACCTAAGTCCCGGACCACCTCACAACTTACTCTCGGCTCGAAAATCAGC
Organism: Limonium bicolor; assembly: GCA_023374045.1. Classification (NCBI taxonomy): domain Eukaryota; kingdom Viridiplantae; phylum Streptophyta; class Magnoliopsida; order Caryophyllales; family Plumbaginaceae; genus Limonium; species Limonium bicolor. The sequence continues at coordinate 284,615,555 of CM041778.1, forward strand.
ATGGTCCGGTCCTTAAGCAGGGACCAAGTCCCGACCTGCAACTGTGTGTCACAGATTTTGCAATTTCTTCATCTGTTACAATCCAAACCTTGCCCAATTTATTCCCATTATTCCTACACTTAATCCCACATGTTTTAGCACCTACTTAAGCTCCTAAACATGTTTTAATCCATTGTTAACATATTACTCCTTTTGCTAATTCACTCACCTATTTTCTTAAGTTTTCATTCAACACTCACATTGGTTTCTTCCCTTATTACCTCTTGCTACAGATTTTGACACTTACACTCCCCTTCTATAACTCCCTCTCCTAATGTCATTCCTAACACTTCTAATGCCTTACAATACATTAACTACTCTCCCAATTTACTGCTAAACGAGATTTTAGTAGAAAAACTATATACAAAATGAATAAAATAAATAACTAATCCTACAACTCTACTACGGGTAGCAAAATAAAACCCGGTCGGAGTATAGTGTAAATATATTACGACCGAGAGTATCGTACCCAAGGGACTTATAGAAAATTAGTCCTAATCCGGGCAAAGCCTATTCTATAATAACAAGGGGGGAAAAGTAAATGTAATTCTAATCTAAAATAACTAACTAAAATCCTAACTAAATGTATGATTCGGGAATAGATCAACCCCAGTACCACTGTGAACACTTAATACATAACAAGTCTCTGAAATCACCCGAACAAATGAACGTGCCGGATATCCTGCCGGATAGTTTTTGCACGGCATGTTCAAAGACGTTGAATATGCCGGACAGAACCAACCCGGCACTAGACCCGGCAAGAACGAAATGTGAATTTTTATCCCAGTTTCGAAGCCCGAAAACAAGGACTCACTATCCAAATTCGAACCCAACAATCTCTCGTCAGTATTCGACTGAAATAATGAAAATGGATAAGGTTATTCAACTCTTTCGGTGTTGTCATCTACACCTCTGCATCTAACAACGGTGGAAGACCACTAAGATTCTTTAACCAAAAACACTCTTGTCTTTTGAACCTCAAGTGAAATTTAGAAGATAGGAGAACAAGTAGCGAACTCATTCTGCCTTATGGAAATCTGAATCTTAGAAAAACTTGGGAATATATATTTGAATGATCAAAGTGTTTACAAGGAAGAACTCATCCCTAACCAAAACTAACAAGGATTCTGCATCACCATCCACACAACTACAAGAAGAGAATACAAAGAGGGAGAAGGAGATGTTAATAGCCTTAACCCGTCAAGGTCTTCTTCTTCTTGCGTGGATGGATCTGCAAACGTTCCTTGGACACCAACACTTGGAGTGGGGCGGAAACTGAGATGTGAATGGAGTATAATATGGTGTTGAAGTGTGTTGAATTGTAGCCTTCCTCGGCCTATTTATAGGCATCAAAGTGACTCTTGCCGGGCGTCGTGCCGGGTCCCCAATAGCCGGCACACGTGTTAAATGCGCCCAACTGCTAACGGTCGAAACCGTCGATTCCGCGCGAAACAGTGCATATGCCGGGTAGAAGTTACCCGGCATCACACCCGGCATTGGCTAAATCTCCAACGGTCAATAACGGCCATCGTCTGGTCAACCGTGGCGACTCTTCACTTATGCCGGATAGCATATACCCGGCATTATGTCCGGCAATGCCTCTTTTCTGTTCTGTACTTATGCCGTGCAGTAACTACCCGGCATGGAGTCCGGCTTCAACTAACTTTTGCCTAGAAAATCATTCCTTGCACAGAAAACTCATAAAAATAAGATTGCACAAATATTATACTTTAACACATAATTAGCATAAATAATCATAAATATAACTTTATTTAGATAAATATAATACTAAATCTAGTGCATAAAATATGATAAGTCTGCGGCTTATCAAGGCCCTACACTTACCTTTTGCTAGTCCTCGAGCAAAACAAGATTAGAAAGAACTAATTACTTATGCACAAAACAGATAAACTTTAAAATGAAATGTAGATAAATATTCTCAACTCTAAGACTCTAATTCATAAGTATCACTTAATCTACCTTATTCTATCAAAACATACTAATGGGTATAAAACAAAGAATTTTTCAAAACCGATCAAAAGCTTTTGGGCTATTTTGCATAAGGGATTTTTGTATCTCTCCTTTTTCCGGTTTCCATCATTCAGCTCTATTTTTCAAGAGTTTCTGAATGTGGCCAAGACTCTCATCAATGGTTTTTATGAATCAGCCCTATTTTGCAAGGGTTTCTGAATCAACCATGATTTTTTTTTGCATTGAAGAACTGGGAATTTAGGAGAAAAATAAAAGGAAAAACTCTCGTTTCTTGCTTTTATTCTGAGGCACTTTTTTGCAACCTCAAGGAATATATTGCTTTTCCTTTGGAAGAAGATTTTTTTCTTTCTTTTTTTCTTTTTCTTCTTCTTTCTTTTGCACAAAAACCCTATCTTAAGATTTTCACCCAAAAGAATTCTCACCATTTTGAAAAAGAAAAGAATAACACCCAGAAGTATAATAAAGAATTAGGAGAAAGATCATATACTCATGTTAATAAAGAGAATCAAAAAGTTAAAAACAGGAATCTATAAGTCATTAGAGAGCTTACCTCTTGAGAGAACAAGCTTTTATTCATTCCTAATCTTATCTTAATCAGAAACACGCAAGAAGTTTAGTAAAACATTGAATAAAACGCAAAACTTATGCATATTATTAAAACTTATTATTTTTTTAAGGGGGGTCCTTGCCCTACACTTGGCAGGAACACTGTCCCCAGTGTTCGAAAGAGAACAAAAATGTTTTTTTTTTTTTTTTTTTAATAAGAAACTAAAATAACTAGGTTGAAAATATTGACGAAAACAAATCATATATATAAAAAAAAAAAATTAAATGTAAGAAAGGCTCCCCTGTTTGACATTGAAGGTGTGAGGAGGACCCGCCCTACACTTAGCCTTTTAGGCTACTTGGCGTTATCTGAGATCCTTGGTAGATGGTGACCGAATTCGCATGCTCCCGTGGATTGGTTTGTTTGGGACGGAAGCTGACCTTGCTGTCTTGGTTGCATCAGAAGTTGCTGTAATTGCAACTGCAACGATTTGTGCTCCTTGCGAATGGTCGAGATCTCGTTGTGAGCATCCTGGGTCTTGTTCATCAGGGCTGACATCATGTCACGAAGTTCAGCCATTTCAGCCTCTGATGATGATGTAGGGTGGGATGGTCTGTATTGCCTTGGACCTCCCTGGTAGCCGGCTTGACTCTGAAAGTGTTGAGGGGGTTGGTTCCCCTGTTGCCATGGCTGCCGATACCCTTGGTTACTCACATAATTGACTTCCTCAACATTCTGAAAGTCTGACATGTCGGGGCTCGAAGCGTGTGGTCGTGCACTAACCACGTTCGCTTGTTGAGGAAGTTTGTTCATTGCTAATTGCTCCACCACTTTCTGTAAAGCGCTAACCTTCGTTGACGTCTGGGCGTTACTCTCCAATAACTGCTCATGACTTTGCATAAGTTTGTCAAATTTAGCATCGCCCTCTCCGACTTGATATAAACCACGGTACTACCCCTGGTGCCACCGGTGGCCCATTCTCTTATCTCTTCACAAAGAGATTCAACCCCACTAAGGAATTGATCTCCAGGTTTCTTCAATATGTCTGCACCAAGGGAGGAAAGGATCATGGTCTTGCATTGGTTGACCAATCCCTTGTAAAACAACTGAGATAGTTGTTCCTTGGTGAGGCCGTGGTGTGGACATGTGCGCAGCAACCCTTTGAATCTGTCCCAAGTCTCACAGATGTTCTCCGAGCCTGGTTGCCTAAAGTTGTAAATGTCGGCGATCATCTCCAGGGTGCGACTAGGGGGCATGAATTTGTCATAAAACTTGGTTGCCATGTCCTCCCATGTGGCGATGGTACTGGGGGATAGACTGTGGTACCATTTGCTGGCGTTCCCCGTAAGACTATGGGGGAAGAGAGCAAGTCTGGCGTATTGGAGGACATTGTTTGTGGAGGTTAGGCTATTTGTGTGTTGCAAGAATTTGGTGATGTGAAGCAAAGCATCGTCCGGGTTTGTACCATCGAACATACCCAATTCCTTGATGCACCGTATTTGATGATATGGCTTAAGTTTTTGCCATTCATCGTATTCGTTTTGTGGAAGGAGAGGGAGGTCGATTGCGGGCTTTTGGCCTTGGTTGGAAGGCCTGTTTATATTTCGGACGGTAGGTGCTGCCATTGGTGTAGGATCTGCTTCTTGTAGGGTTCGTTGTTGCCTTAAAGTTTGAAGCAGGGTTCTCTCGATCTCCGGATCAAAGTTGGCTAAATTGTCTGGAGTACTCGTTGACCGAAGAAGCATTCACTTGGTTAACTTCAGGAGGAGTAAGAGAAAACGTTATAATATTCGTAATAATAAAGAAATAATATAATGATATAATAGAATTATGAAAATACATGAATGAACAAATTTTTTGGTTATGCCGGACAGAGTGCCGGGTGAATCTTACCCGGCAGTGGACTTCCTCCACTAATGCCGGGTTTGTACAAACCGGCATGCTACCCGGCGTGACCAAAAATCGAACATAACTTATTTAAAAGACATTGAAGGTAGAAGATAATATATAACAAGAGGAATTTATTACTAACTGTCCCTCCTATTTACGATAATAATATGAGAAAGTTTGAACATGCCGGGTGACGTGCCGGATACAACCTGTCCGCATCGGACTTCCTCCGAAATGCCGTGTGTAGGAAACCCGGCACAATACACGGCAAGCGCAAAAAAAATCGAAATTCAAAATAAAGAAACATAGTATAGGGATTAATATAAGAGACAATTTGAACATGCCGGACATGATGCCGGGCGAAACCTGCCCGGCATTGGACTTCCTCCGAGTATGCCGGGTAACGGATTTCCGGCACTATGCACGGCATATCCAAATCTGCACATCTAAGGGCGAAAGTAAATTAAAGAATGAAAGAATAAAGAATGGAATTTGTTGAATATGCCGGTTACGAGACATCCGGCCAGGAATCCGGCCTATTCAACAGGAAAACAAAAATGAACAAAATCAATTAAAGAATCAAAGAATAAAGAATAAAGAATAGGGCGTTTTACCGAATTTAGGACTTGGACTAATTCCAAGTCCCCGGCAACGGCGCCAATTTGCTAAACGAGATTTTAGTAGGAAAAACTATATACAAAATGGATAAAATAATAACTAATCCTACAACTCTACTACGGGTAGCAAAATAAAACCCGGTCGGAGTATAGTGTAAATATATTACGACCGAGAGTATCGTACCCAAGGGACTTATAGAAAATTAGTCCTAATCCGGGCAAAAGCCTATTCTATAATACAAGGGGGAAAAGTAAATGTAATTCTAATCTAAAATAACTAACTAAAATCCTAACTAAATGATGATTCGGGAATAGATCAACCCCAGTACCACTGTGAACACTTAATACATAACAAGTCTCTGAAATCACCCGAACAAATGAAAGTGCCGGATATCCTGCCGGATAGTTTTTGCACGGCATGTTCAAAGACGTTGAATATGCCGGACAGAACCAACCCGGCACTAGACCCGGCAAGAACGAAATGTGAATTTTTTCCCAGTTTCGAAGCCCGAAAACAAGGACTCACTATCCAAATTCGAACCCAACAATCTCTCGTCAGTATTCGACTGAAATAATGAAAATGGATAAGGTTATTCAACTCTTTCGGTGTTGTCATCTACACCTCTGCATCTAACAACGGTGGAAGACCACTAAGATTCTTTAACCAAAAACACTCTTGTCTTTTGAACCTCAAGTGAAATTTAGAAGATAGGAGAACAAGTAGCGAACTCATTCTGCCTTATGGGAAATCTGAATCTTAGAAAAACTTGGGATATATATATTGAATGATCAAAGTGTTTACAAGGAAGAACTCATCCCTAACCAAAACTAACAAGGATTCTGCATCACCATCCACACAACTACAAGAAGAGAATACAAAGAGGGAGAAGGATGTTAATAGCCTTAACCCGTCAAGGTCTTCTTCTTCTTTTGCGTGGATGGATCTGCAAACGTTCCTTGGACACCAACACTTGGAGTGGGGCGGAAATTGAGATGTGAATGGAGTATAATATGGTGTTGAAGTGTGCTGAATTGTAGCCTTCCTCGGCCTATTTATAGGCATCAAAGTGACTCTTGCCGGGCGTCGTGCCGGGTCACCATTAGCCGGCACACGTGATAAATGCGCCCAACTGTTAACGGTCGAAACCGTCAATTCCGCGCGAAACAGTGCATATGCCGGGTAGAATATACCCGGCATCACACCCGGCATTGACTAAATCTCCAACGGTCAATAACGGCCATCGTCTGGTCAACCGTGGCGACTCTTCACTTATGCCGGATAGCATATACCCGGCATTATGTCCGGCAATGCCTCTTTTCTGTTCTGTACTTATGCCGTGCAGTAACTACCCGGCATGGAGTCCGGCTTCAACTAACTTTTGCCTAGAAAATCATTCCTTGCACAGAAAACTCATAAAAACATAAGATTGCACAATATTATACTTTAACACATAATTAGCATAAATAATCATAAATATAACTTTATTTAGATAAATTAATACTAATCTAGTGCATAAAATATGATAAGTCTGCGGCTTATCATTTACCCTCTACTGTCTCCATCAAGATCTGTAACAAACACATATTAGTCACCTAGTTTCTAGTTCATTAAGTGTTCTAATCCTAGGTAAATTTTGACATAACCTCCCTTATATTTCTACATTCTCACCACATTGTTTTCACACATATTATCACTTATCTCACCTGTTTATGCACAGCATCAATGCACTAAGTTCTTCTACACAAATACTACCCATTCAACACATTAATTTTCCTGCACTCAACATCCCAATCCCAATTTGTTTGTGACAGTTTTTAATTGTTTTCAAAGCTTCAATACAAATCAATTCTTCTTCCACATTACATTATTGTTCATTACCATTTTACAATGCCAACTTTACTCTTTTAAAATCTGTTACACATATGTATACAGGCTACACAAGATGAGTGTAATTACCTTGTTTCTCTTCTAGTTTCTTTCTTCTTCTTGCTTCTTCCTTCTTCCTTCTCTCTCTCTACCGGTTTAGCAACCCAAATTCTCTAACACTACATCCCATACATATACACACTTCAATACTAAAACTAACCCTAACCATTATTAAGTTCTAATGTAGGTTTTAGGGTTTATAGATTTCATTACCTTGCAAGGGTATAAGTGAAGCTTGGAATGGCTCAAGAACAAAGTTTCCCACTCTCCAACAATGCCAAAATCGGCTAGGATACCAAAGAAGCAAGCAAGGATTTAGCTTCAAATTTCGTTTTGCCCATAAGGCTAGAAAAACAATGAGGTTTCAAGAAGATTTTTACCTCAAAATAACAAGGAGAAGAAGGTGGTTCTAGTTAGTCTTGAAGCTCCAAATGCTCCATACCCATGGAGATGAAAGTTGTCCTTTCGGATTTTGCAAAGATAGAAGTGTTCCCCTTGATGAGACGAAGACAATGGTGTAATTTTTACAATTTTTAGAGAAGGTTTGAGAGAGTAACAAGAGGAGAGAAGGAGTATTTTGTGAGGGAGCTCAAGCTTCCATGGTTGTCCGGTTGGAGAAGGAAGGAAATTGAGAGAGTGAGGGAGTGTGGGTCTGTGTACGTGAGAAGAGAATGAAGGGATAGGAGAGAGTGTGTGAGTGAGGTAGTAAGTAGGAGAGTGTTTTACTTTATTATTTTTTTGTTTTTTAAATAAGAGGGGGTGAGTGAGTGTGTGAGAGAGGGGGATAGGGGCCGGCTGGCACCAGCACACACCACACACACAAACTTTACTTTTATTTTAAAAGTGGACCATAAGTTTTGGTTATTTATGTTTCTACCCCCCACTTCCCGTTTTTGACAATTTTTACTAATTTCTCGTTTTATTGATTTTATTGGTTGTAAAGCTTCACTAATATTTATTAATGACTATTTAGTTGACCAAAATTGTTACGAGTCTATTTGACCGCTTAAAGTCCGATTTCTTTCGGTTTTCCTTTCCTCCTCGAAAAACGCGCTTTAAGGTTCGTTAGTGATTTTAATCCGTTTTAAGGATCCGTTTTCTTCGGGATTTGTCCCTCATGATTATTTACACTTAATTAAGCTTCTAAATTGCTTATTAGCCGAATTAATCACTGTTTTTAATTACGGGGCATTTCAAATCAAAAGGGCAGTGAAATTGACAAACCCAAATCACTTCTTCATTTCTCCTGTTACTTACGTTCAATTCTCATATTTCTAAGAAGCAAAAACGTAAAGGGAGTTGTATTTAAAAAAACCTCTTAATTATTGAAAAGGGAACAGAAATTGACAAACCCAAATCACTTCTCTTTATCTTTTGTTTTTTTACTTTTAATACTCATATTTTAGAAAAGAAATAACTAAATTGTTCTATTCACATTAGTGATAAATTTATAGGTCTCCCTGGTACAGTAGCAAACTATAACATTTATACTTGGTCCCTTCTATTTACCATAAACTCTTATAATCAACTTCTAATATTCCTTCACTCAAATGGAAATTCCATTTCTATTCAATTCTCTTCTCCTCAAACTAAACAACTCCTAAGTTTTCCAATGCACATAGTTGACCCCCTCCATAACAATCAAAGGGAAGAAGGTTGGATGAATATGGGAAGAAGGTTGCACTTTTACCAATGCTTCAGCCTATTCATAGTACGCAAGAGAGAGTCAAACACAGGAAATCTCATCATTCATGAAGTAACAACAACAGCATATTAGAAGACTAAAACTACAGGAAATAGCTTCATTCATGAAGTAACAACAACAACAATTTAGAAGACTAAAGCTGCAGGAAATAGCATCATTCATGAAGTAACAACACTAGGATGTGTCTCTGCTTTATTCCTTCTATACTAAACATGAAATTCAGTTGTGAGATTGCATAGATGATGACATTAAAAGCAACCCAACTGAAACCCCATGTCTCGCTACAACCCGTCAATTGTCATTGTGTAACAAAGAATATATGTTTACTGTTTTCCAAACACAACCTCTCATCACACTCACGTTGTTGTTGCTCTTCACCTAGTTTTAGTAAGCTACGATTCTTGACCAGATAACTAAATATAATTGAAAATTTTTGTGTGCAAACAAACATACAATCCAAATAGATGAAACTCAATACTAATAGCAGTTCTTTTCTAAAAAGTATAGCAGAATTGATATTGTCAATCTTGAAAAAGAAAACAGTGAGCGATTAGGTAGAACTGCTCCAAAATTGCAAGAACCATGCAAATAAGTCCATCAAGTCAGAAACATAGTTTATAATAATCGAAAGAAGTCTTCAGTGATGCCAAAATAATTTTTTAAATCTCACCATAACTCATTGCTCCCTGAAACAGTGTGGTTAAAATTGAAAAATAAGTAAACCCTTACTTTAGATGTGTTGAACTATCACTCCAACATCATTAGTTACAATGTAACCCCATCTCATCCCTCACATCATCACAATATTCACTAATAAGCAGATACTGTTAGTTACAATGTAACCCCTACTGTTAGTGACTTATACCATTCTCAAATCAAACTTGACATTAGTAAGGCAGTAATATATCAGGCAACACTTAAAATGAAAATCTTTACCACAAAATTTTGACGTCACTTGTTGGCCAACAAATTGAGTTAGATGCACAGCATCTTCTTTGCGTATCAAAATCAAAACCTAAAAACCAAAAATTATGGGTCTTAGATGATTATTGGAAGGAGGGAACAACAACAATTTATTGTGAAGTTGGACTATCAAATTACCTGATGTAGATTGTAATCTCCTCGATGCTAGGTGACTAGATTTCTCACGGGAGCCAGGCGATGAAAATTTGTCGATGCTAGGTCACTGCATTTCTCATCCACTTACGGTACCACCAAGAAGAAGTCACCGGAGGTCGTTGGCGTTTATTGGTGGCGATTTACAGCCCGGAAGCACCCGTGGTGTAGTTGAAGGCTCCTGATGAAATTTGAAGGTCGCAACCGTTTTGATATGAAACCGCACGAGTCAGGAGAGAGGTGAATGTGGGGCGGCGGTGGCAGTGATGACGGAAGTGAATGTGGTGGCGGTGATGGTGACGATGCAGCGTCGTCGGTGAGATTATAGAGAAGTCGAGGGAGTTGGGAGAGAACGTGGCGGGGAATAGGGCAGTATGGGTTCACGAGGGAGAGTTAGTGTTTAATGGAGAAATTAGAGACAATATAACACGGTTATATTATAAAAACGTGATATAAAAGTGGTCTATATTTTTTAACTCGGTTGTTAAAGAAAACCGCGTTATAAAGATCAGTTTATAACACGGTTGTTCCGCACCGTGTTGTATTAAAGACACTTATAACACGGGTAACATACAACCGTGTTAAAAAACCTTTTCTCCAGTACCACGATATTTATCTCACATATTATAACACGGTTAAATCATGCAACCGAATTGTAAAACATTTTATAACACCATTTCAACAAAACCGTTTTATAAAGTGCGTGTTATATAATATTTTTTCTACTAGTGATATGTGACAGGAGAAAAACTCTTGTCGCCTTTTTATAGAGTATCGGTTAATGGTCGGGTACCATCCTCGTCCGCTCGTTGTTGGGTCATAATGGTACTATTCATATTAGACATCGGTTATGACCGTTCGGCCATCGATCCATTATGGTTTCTAGGATTCTATCTGTTACGTCTACTATTCCACTCTTACTTTTGTGAAGTAGCTGACGTATTTGTTTTAAGTAGTCATGAAATACCCGTGAATTTTGGCATAGGATTAAGTTAACATATAGTCGAGAATGTTATTAATAGAATTAATAGAGGCCCAGAGAAGCTATATATATACATTCATCTCAAACAACATCACTATGTCCTTCTAGCCCCGCGAGTTTAAATCAGATTTTACAACCTTTAATAAATGAGTTTTGTGATTAGCCTTATTATTATTGTTATTGTATTTATTATGTCCAAGAATACGAATTGAATTTTACCTCTTCCTAAAATATTTCCCTTTTTCTTAACTTATTTATTCAACTACTATGTATTTATTTAGTTATTTATTTAATTTAGATAACCTCTCTCATTCTTTACTAACAACCAGCTAGCCTTCCTCCTGTTTTTACTTTAACTAAATAATATCTATTTACTTTCTAACTCAGGAATCTAGATCCTTCCATGGTCTTAACGTTATTTATTTACTCAGTTTTCAAATTAGTATTATGGTGGTAATTGTTAATCCATCTATTAAATTATTTTACAAACTGATTATCGATTCTCTTTCCTTCTAAATCAGATATTAATTATTATAAACTATCCTTATTATTCTATTTACTTCATATTTAACTGCACGATCGGCATCTCCTTCAATTCACCACCTCTTTGTTCCTCTCTTTCTTCAAAGCTCCCAACTTCTCTTAATTCTTGTTCTTGTCTTCCTTCGCCGCTAGACTGCTTCTCTGGTGCCGGATTAGGTAGAAGGGTAAGGGGAATCAATTGGTAAGGTTCGTTAATTAATTTGTTAGTATTCGGGTAGTTTCTGATTATACTTCTACTTGCAATCTAGACACCGAATTCCCTGACGGACGCTACTACTGATCTTGCTGAGTGAATCTGTGGCTGTGAGCGTATCCAGGTAAATGTTGTGGTCAACATTCTCTACCTCTGTGTTTTTGTGAATTAACAATGGATTGGTTTGGATGTGGTTTTGATATTATGAAAGTTTGGGAATTATTTCCCCTTGTGCATTCTGGTGAGATGTTTTGCAAAAGGGTTTGAATAAATGTTTTGGGAGACTTTCTTTGAATGGGTTATTGGATTGTTGGTACCTCTTGGTGCTCCGTGTAAACTGTTGGTGCCTTTATGGCGCTCCGTTTAATTATTGGTACTATGTACCCCGTGGATATTCTTATTACTTTTGGCTGTAGACATTACTTGCAGTTAAGCTCTAATGATCTACTCCTTTGGGTCATAAGTTACCTTCTGGGGGGGTGTGCACACTTAAGGACGTAGAGTGAGGTGGGATTCTATTTGTTGCGACCCCAATTTGGGGGGTCGTCCGTGTATACCATTGATTTGATTCTTTGAAAGTTCTTCCCCGAAATGTTTTACTAATGGTGGTTTGGAGTTGGTGAAATTGGTTAACGTTATGGTGTGAGTTACTGTTTTGCAAATGTAAAATGAGTTTCATAATGTATTTTACAAGTTGAGGCAATGTTTACTCAGTTTTGCTGATTTGCGCGGTCCCTTCGCGTTTTCTATTGTTGTTTTATGACCGCAGGTACTCATGGCTGAGTTGGGGATTGGGACACGCTATCACATAGCTTAGGATGACTGGTTAAATACTTCGTATGAATTTGAGTTGAGTTGTGTTCAGATTACATTGTTACAAATTTGGGGTATGTTTTCGTCCTTTGGATTGGTGATTTAAAGCCTGAGCACTCTTTGTTAGAGTGTGGCGGTAACGCCCTTTTGGATTTTACAATTCCCCTGCTACTTAGGTGAAGTGTTTTAGTTGGTATTACTTTCTGGGAATTATAGTTGTGATGGATATTTGCTCATTGTTTAAGTGACCTTTCGATAGTGTTTATGTGTATCGGTTGAGGTACTAATTCATTGAAATGATTTTACCATTTGGTTGCTAAGCTATTATGTTCATTTTGATGTTGATTTGGTTTTGTTTTAGCTTTTGAAAATGCATTTCGGGCCCTGTCCGAACGTCCGTCCGGACATCTATGTTCGGACAGGCCCCGAGAGTTTAAAGAAATTTTCTCTGTTTAGTCGCCTCCGGACTTCTGTTCGAATGTCAACGTTCGGACAGCATGCGAGGACGAGGTCGACTTACTAGTCTCGACTCATGTCCGAACTTGTAAGCTCGGACCAATGTTCGGACGTGCGCGTAAGAATTTTTGGACTTTTGAAACTCACTTGTGTCTGAACTTCGAAGTCCGGACACAAGTTCGGACGTCTTTGGTTTCGGACTTTTCAACTCTCGACTTGTGTCCGAACATCAATGTCCGGACACAAGTTCAGACAAAGGGATTTCCGCAGTTTAACTTCTCGGCTTGTGTCCGAACTTCCCATGTCCGGACACAAGTTCGGACTAAGCTTGTTTTGCACTTTTAGGACTCGTTTGGGGTCCGTTTTCAAAGACGTTTTCACCGTTAGATTCATAATTTAATTATCTATGGTTTAGGGCAAAATCTAGGGTGTTACAAGGTGGTATCAGAGCCGTGTTTGGTAAACAAGATAAAATTTGGATTAAAAAGGGATTAAAATGTGGGGTAAGCCGCTCTATGGAATTACAGTGCCTGCGATTATGTGTATGTGGTATTATACTGTATGGATACTGAAATTCATTCTCTGTTTGTGCATTATTATATTGGTGATAATGTTAGCATAACTGAATGGGTATTATGTACTATGGTTGGAGCTATTACAGGAGTTACCTCCTAATATGGGGTAGAGACTTAATATATGGGGATATGGGTGGATGTTGCTTACATTGCTTAGTACTTATGATCAGGAGTTCAAATAGAGCTCTAGGAGAGTGCAAGACTGGCTGACAGGTTGAGCTTCCCATACCACACAAGAAGCAGGAGTCGAAGAACTCAGATGGCAGCCAACGACCCCATGAGGCAGTTGTAGGAGTTGGCCCTCAACCTGGGACAGATAGTCCAGAGGCAGGCGTAGAGGGATAATGTACCGGAGGACTATACTAAGAGGATTGCCCATCTGAAGCCCACAGCCTTCAAGAGAGAGGAGGATCCGGTGCTACTTGAGGATTGGATTAGAGAATTTGACAAGATTTTTGAAGCAGTAAATTGCCCAGCTGACCGAAGGGTAAATGCGGCAGTCTACTACTTCAAGAGTGAGGCAGACATCTGGTGGTCTGCCAATAGAGATGTGCTACTAGCTGGACCTGACTTCGGCTGGGATGGCCTGAAGGAAGCCATGAGGAGGCGCTTCTATCCCGAGCATGTCAGGATGCAGAAGTACTTGGAGTTCTCAGAACTCAAGCAGCTGTCTCTGAGCGTCAAGGAGTATCATTCAAAGTTTCTGGAGCTGGCCAGGTTCGCGCCTACGATGGTCCCCGATGAGGCGTCCAAGGTGTAGAGATTTATGGGAGGGCTGAACTGGAGTTTGCAGGAGGCTCTCAGCGTGCTGACAATCCCGACACTCCAAGATGCGTACGGGAAGGCTGCTAACCTGTACAGGGTGCAGCAGAAGAGGAAGGAGGTCCTGGCTGGTAATAAGAGGAAGATGGAGGGAGGAGAGGAGCCCCGAGGACGAGAGGATCAATCCCACCGACATCAGCAGGAGAAGAGGTGGAAGCCTCACTCGGACCCTAGAGACGAGAGGCCGAGACATGGGGGAGATCAGAGGGGTGATCAGAGACGAGGTGACCAGCCCCAGCACCAGTCTCAGAGAGGAGAGCCCAGACAGGAGCGGCACTTTTACTGCAAGAGGTGCAACAAAGATCACCCAGGGAAGGACTGTGAGGGGAACTTGGTCACCTGCTTTCGCTGTGGAAAGCGGGGACATCGATTATTCGAGTGCTTTCAGAGCCCCCAGGGAGGCAGTTAGTAGAGAGGATACAGCGGCGACCGCTCGTTCAGGTAGTCCGACCAGCAGGGCAGAGGCCCGAATCAGAGTCAGCGCGGGGACGCCCCTCAGCGTAGTAATGGAGAGGGCGGCAATGGTGGCAGTAGAGGCCAAGGGGAGTTCCGAGGCAACCAGCAGCGGGCTCCAGGGAAGATAAATGTGATGAGTCGGGCCGAAGCCGAGGCCGAGGCAGACGTGCTGGCAGGTACCTTCACTGTCCTTGGTACTCCTGCTCGTATTCTTTTTGATACTGGGGCTACTTATTCTTTCATAACTGATAGCCTAGTTGGGAAATTGGGGATAGAGATTTGTGAGACTCCTCCTATAGCTGTATCTATACCATCGGGACGTGTAATCACTTGTAAGAATGTAATGAAAGACATGAGTATAGACATCAAAGGGGAACAATGTGTAATAACTTTTGATCCAATTCGCCTTGACCGACTTCGACATAATCCTGGGGATGGATTGGCTGAGCAAATACAAGGGAAGGATAGACTGCAGCGAGCAGAAGATTATTCTCAGAGGACCGTCGGTACGGAGAGTCTCATACAGAAATGTGGAGGAGAAGCCCGGAGTGAAGCTCGTCTCTGCCATGACAATTCTCTCCCAAGTAAAGAAAGGACAGCAAGCATACCTCTGCTATGTCCAAGACCTGAGCCAGGAGCTAGACGAGAAGAAGGAGATCCGAGTAGTAAGCGATTTCCCAGATGTGTTCCCAGACGAGATTCCGGGTATGCCGCCAGACCGAGAGGTGGAATTCAGTATCGATCTTGTGCTAGTGACAGCGCCGATCTCGATAGCTCCTTACCGGATGGCACCTTCAGAGTTGAAGGAATTGAAGACCCAGTTGGAGGATCTTTTGGATAAGGGATACATTCGCCCTAGTGTATCTCCTTGGGGAGCCCCAGTCTTGTTTGTGAAGAAGAAAGACGGGAGTATGAGGCTATGCATCGACTATAGGGAGTTGAACCAGATCACAGTGAAGCACAGATATCCCTTGCCGAGGATAGACGACCTTTTTTACCAGCTACAGGGGGCAGGAGTCTTCTCGAAGATTGATTTGAGGTCGGGTTACCATCAGCTCAGAGTGACAGAGAGAGATATCCCGAAGACAGCTTTCCGGACCAGATATTGGCACTTTGAATTCTTAGTGATGCCCTTTGGACTGACTAATGCCCCAGCTGTCTTTATGGACCTCATGAACTGCATCTTCCACCCTTACTTGGATCGGTTCGTGATGGTTTTCATAGATAACATTCTTATATATTCCAAGGACGAGCGGGAGCATGAGGAGCACTTGAGATTAGTATTGCAGACATTGAGGGTGGCGGTAACGCCCTTTTGGATTTTGCAATTCCCCTGCGACTTAGGTGAAGTGTTTTAGTTGGTATTACTTTATGGGAATTATAGTTGTGATGGATATTTGCTCATTGTTTAAGTGACCTTTCGACAGTGTTTATGTGTATCGGTTGAGGTACTAATTCATTGAAATGATTTTACCATTTGGTTGCTACGCTATTATGTTCATTTTGATGTTGATTTGGTTCTGTTTTAGCTTTTGAAAATGCATTCCAGGACCTGTCCGAACGTCCGTCCGGACATCTATGTTCGGACAGGCCCCGAGAGTTTAAAGAAATTTTCTCTGTTTAGTCGCGTCCGAACTTCTGTCCATACGAGGACGAGGTCGACTTACTAGTCTCGACTCATGTCCGAACTTGTAAGCTCGGACCAATGTTTGGACGTGCGCGTAAGAATTTTCGGACTTTTGAAACTCACTTGTGTCTGAACTTCGAAGTCCGGACACAAGTTCAGACGTCTTTGGTTTCAGACTTTTCAACTGTCGACTTGTGTCCGAACATCAATGTCCGGACACAAGTTCAGACAAAGGGATTTCCGTAGTTTAACTTCTCGGCTTGTGTCCGAACTTCCCATGTCCGGACACAAGTTCAGACTAAGCTTGTTTTGCACTTTTAGGATTTGTTTCGGATCCGTTTTCGAAGTCGTTTTCATCGTTAGATTCGTAATTTAATTATCTATGGTTTAGGGTAAAATCCAGGGTGTTACAAGTCGTTTGTTATGACAATTATGCTTTAAACCATGCAAAGACTACTAAAATAAGTGTTTTAGACGTTGGTTGCCTGTCGTTGACAAATCTTGAGGGTTGAAAGATAGTATATTCTTGATAAATGAATATCATGTCAAGATCATGGATAATCTTATTGAATCTTTCTCTACTTAATGGTTTTATGAAGATGGCAGCTAGTTGATTTTCAATTGAAATGTATTTCAATTAAACTAATTTCTTCTCACAACAATGTCTAAGAAAATGATGCCTTTTATCAATGTGTTTAGTAAGTGAGTGATGCACTAGTATTGTCACACATGATATGTAACATACCTATTTTGACATCATAGTCACCAATTTGTTGTTTAAACCATAGGAGTTGTGCACAACAGCTTGCTGCTGCTATGTATTCAGATTCAGCAGTTGAAATTGCAACACTTTGTAGTTACTTGGATCCCCATGCAATTAAGCTTGAACCATAAAGAAGGCAGTCCCTGACGTGCTCTTTCTGTTGGTTATGGATCCACCTAAGTCTGTATCTGAATATCTTTTGTTGGAATATAATTGTTCCTTCATCATTTTCTTCATGATTGGGTTGTTGACCTGTCGTTGACTGGTCGGGCATGAGTTCTTCAGCTGGTAACTTATCTTTGTTGTTGTCTATGCGGTCTTATTTGATTAACTTAAATCCAAAAGCTTTTTCTTCATCAGCTCCTCTCATCACGTGTCATGAAATTTTGATTCTCAAATTCAGAACCATGATCTGATCATAAAGCCTTGATTTTAAGATTGAATTGAACATGTACTTGTCCTGCAGATACTTGAAATTTCTCAAAGACTTCATCCTTGGAAGCAATAAAGATTTTCCACACAAGGCGTGAGTAATCATCAATAACAAATACAAACCAGTTTCTTCCATGACTTCTAATCCTCTATGGTCTACATAGATCCATGTGAAGTAGTTCAAGTGGTAAAAGCGTACTTGCAATATTCTATTTTGAAGGAAGATTTAGTTTGCTTATTTCTTACACACGCGGCATAAATGAAGACCTTTCACCAATTGATCTCTGACTAGTTTTCTTAGCAACAATATGCTAACTTGCCCTAATCTTTTGTGTCATAACGTAGAATCATCTTTTGACGCAGTTAGACATGGAAGATTTAAACTGTCAATATCTTCTAGACTTGTTATGTATACATTTTCCACCTCTTTCCTATTAACATTTCCTTTTTGTTACTCAGACTACAATGTGTGGAATAGAAATGAGTTGAGTTTCCTTTGTTACAAATTTGGGATACACTAAGTAAATTAAATTTTAACCCATCAACCAGGTTGACATTGTTAATAACATAATGAAAAGCCAACCATACCTACAATGATTTACCATTTTGGTTGTCGCCAAAGGAAACGGTTCCATGGCATCCTGATTCGAGTGAGAGAGACTTCCACTTGTCTCCTGTCATGTGTTTTGATAACTATCTATCAATGTACCAGCAAGGATCCTTTCCCACTTGATTCTGCACTTAGCAAGTTAGTTCGTGGGATTTGGGTCCCAAAAATATTTAGGCCCATTATCATAAACGATCTCTGTTCTATGATCCCTTTTTACCACTCATTTTAGTCCAATTTTTCTTAATTGTCAGTGTCGCATGAATCGAGTTCTATGACATCTAGAGGTGTGGTGACCTGGTTGCCTGCAGAGGTGATGGACCCCTTGCCGATAGGTGCGCACATGGTACCCGATCGATTGTCTACCACTTCATTTGGGTGTTCTAGCAGTTTTCTCAAGTTCTACACATTTTTCTTTGAGGGATGCTAGTTCTTTTTTCTTTTTTCTTTTTTCTTATAGCTAAAAGTAGAAATCATCTCATCCAATTCAGGTTGTTTTCCTATCTGTAACCTTTCATGAGCAGCAAGTATTTCGCAGTAGTCATCTCACAATTTTCTCAACGCATCGTTAAGTTCTACTACCTTGTTTATAATTGAGTTATTCTTTAGATCTTCAATTTCATTTTGAAAACTCCTTCTTTTCTCTTTCAAGTACTTCGAGTTGATCTACTAATATGAGAGAAAATTTTCTAAGTCCTGGAAGTTCAACATTCTGAATCTTTCTTCTAAGTTGAGATTAGTTTACCTTAGTAAGATTCTCTTCTCCGTCAGATTCTAATGCCTCCTTTTCTCGTGCCATCAAGCATGTGTCCTTAATGAACAGATGAGCTTTCTCATCTCCTGATTTATCACTATCTATGACTTGATCGTCATCACTGAGCTTTGAGTCTCCCCATGCAGTGATGAAGGCTTCTTTTTTTTTATTTCATGTTGAGAGGCTTTTGGACAGGTCTCCTGACTCGATCGTTGTCCTCTCGGGGTCGCTGTGGATACTCCTTGATGTGATGTCCACGTTTTGAACATCCAAAGCACTTGTTGTTGCTTTTTTTTGGTGATCATCCGATTCCTTGGAATCTCTTCCTCTTCTCATGTTGTTTCTAACGAATTTCCTGAAGTACCTTTTGGTATATAGAACCATTTCATCATCATCTGCTTCTGATCCAAATTTCTCACTTTCAGCTACTTGTAGGGCTATGCCCTTGCCTTTTTCCTTTTTCATGTTTTCAGAGTTCCTTTGTTATAGCTTGAGTTCAAACGCCATTAGTGATCCCAACATTTCAACCAGAGACATCTTTGAGAAATCATGGACTTCTTGCATAGCATTGACTTTGCTATTGAAGGAAGCAGTGAGTGATATGAGGAATTTCCTAATCTGATCCACGTTTGAGATAGTTCTACCAAGCACAAGCATCTCATTGATTAGCTTGGTGAACCTAGTGTGCATTTGAGAAACACTCTCTTTCTCTTCTTTCTTAAATAGCTCACAGTGAGTGAGTAAACTCTTAATGCGAGTTTTCTTGATTTCATCATTGCCTTCGTAGGTAACTTCCAATGTTTCCCAGATCTCTTTGGCTGTTTTAGCATGGAATATCTTGGAATATTGCTCGGGAAGTGATGCATAATGCAAGATTCTTACAGCTCGTGTATTGAATACTAACTTTTTGATATGATCGTCTGTCATGTTGTCTACAGATATGTCTGATCCTTGAGCATTTTGAAAAGTGTATTCTCCTTGAGTTATCACCCTCCACATTCTTGGATCACCGGATTTGATATGAAACTCCATCTTGTTCTTCTAATAAGTGTAGTTTTCTCCATTGAAGAGTGGTGGTTGATTTGGGGCCGACCCTTCTTCTGATGCTAGTAGGGATGAGTGAGACATTAATCCTCTTCCAAAGTACTTAGTTGTGTAGAAGAGACCCACTCTGATACCAATTGAAAGTAACTAGTGCTCCGGATACGTCCTCGACCGGTCGTGGACGTGTCATTCGGTTAGACGAGTTTAATGGTTTAAGTAGAAAGACAATAATTTATAAACTAGAAACTCCATTTCGATTGAGAATTTACACTCTAGAAATTCACTCAATCTCCCTCCGCCCAACCTATGGACACCGGGACAGTTTTGGACTTATCACCAAAGTCCTCTACCCTCTTCTGACTGCAGGCCTTTGGTTCTTCAACCGTTCCCCGACTAGTCAATCTACTAAACAGAGAAGTATTGAGTTGAATACATAGTTTAACCACACACACACACACACACACCACACACACACACACACCACACACACACACACTCAGATGCACACAGTATGACTCACGCTTGTACTTGTTGTTCTTCTTTTATGTGTGTGTCTCTTATATATTCAATACAACATGCACTGAATATATATAAATACATCAGCAAGCTAACTTATAGCAACCAATCTATAATAAGCTATTCACTAGGAGTCGGTTTGCTTTTCCCGCACAGCAGTGGCTCTGCTCAAGGTAGGCTGATCACCAACTTGATGGTAGGCATAACCAAGACATGTGTCGCTCACTGGTTGGACACGTAGTAAGCAAGAGCTCAAGTGGTCGCTTGCTCTTGGTGATGTTAACTTGCCTAGCCTGATGGCTTCATTAATGTTGTGAATTAATGACTCTTTATAGTTTCAGATTATGTCTTGTTTTCTTGTTCATGATTATCTTTCTTCAAAATGCTTTGTCGTGAACTCTACCAACCTCGCATGTGTTGTTTGTTAACTTGTTCCCAATTAATATATCTTGCATTCTTGAACATTTCTGATGCTGAAAGTCGTTGTTGTGTTGTGCTGGTGTTTAGTGTGTACTAGGAGCTCTGTTGGAGCTCTGTAGACATGTGTCTGACTAGTACGACACTACTCATGACCAGAGTGTGCTTGCAACCTTGCGTGCTAAGCCACTTTTTTACCTGTTTAGCTGATCTTCATACTTAGATAAACATGTTAGATAAACAACACAGGTTTGTTATCATCAAAATCTAAGGAACTTGACTTAACATCTTCCACATTTTATTTCCATCAACTGCCCCTCAAATATCTCTAATTGCATTTTACTCAATAAAGTTTCTATTATCTAAGATATATGCAAAAACTATCAGCATAATAACTTTTTCAATGGTTCAGTATGTCCAATACATACAACTTACATATCCTCTAATGTCTACATGTATATATCTTATTACCCATCTGCCATAGGGTGAAAAGAAAACTATTCTTTAACTTGAGTTATATAACCTTCTAAAATAGGTTCAAACGTAACATAATATGGAAATCTTTCACAATACACCTCATATTCCTTATATACATATTCCTCAATTGGCTAGCATATCAGGTATACCTAAAGGTTTTATTAAACTTGTAATACTCTTAACTCAACTTAAATCTCATGGAAAACATTCATTCCCAATTCAGCACCTCACTAGTAGAAAACTGGCCTACTTCGGCAGTTGTTTAGGGCCTATTTCGGCGAGCCGCCGATGTGGAGGCCACCGAAATAGGTGTGCAATCCTATTTCGGCGGTTGTTAGCTAGGAACCGCCGAAATAGGCGCATTTTTAGAACAAAAACAACACCTATTTCGGCGGTTCCTAGCTAACAACCGCCGAAATAGGTGTAATTTTAAAAAATGGTTACTGTTGCCCCGTCTTCAACCTCGCTAGTTAGGGTTGCAAATTTTCAGAGGCGCAAAGATGTTCCTTTCGCCAGTTTAGGTTGCAAAATTACAGAGGCGCGGAGAAGAGAGTCGTGCATAGCATGTTCCTTTTTCACCAGTTCAGGTTGTAGACTTACCTTGAGGTGCAGAGCATGTTTCCTTGTTCGCTAGTTCAGTGTTGAGGTGAAGAAAGGCACGCAAAACATGTTCCTTGTTCTCCAGTTGCAAAATTACCTATAGTGAAGAGAATGAATATATTCGCAGACACAAACACGACAATGAAAATGCACAGAGCATGTATGCATTAATAAGTTAAGTTCGAGTATATTACATGTAACACCCCCAATTTCCTACCATTTTCATTACTTAGATTACCCTTGACTGTCACAGCGGAAGACTACTTATCTCAGGGGTGTTACCGCCACATCCACACCTAAAGTGGATGATAAGGCTACTCACTTGATTACTACACCATTTACAAGATTAAGTAACTTAAGGAAGTCATTAAACATAATTTACAATATATTACATAAAGTCCTTCCAAAGATGTCACACCATCTTTTACAAAAGTTCCTCCACTACTACATCACCTTCTCCATCTATCTTACACACTTACTCCATCTTCCCCAAAATACCACTTTAACCTTCCAAAAGCCAAAACCCAAAAGTTGTTAGAGTTAACATATTAGACATCACGTGGAGGAGGTTTAAAGAACTTCCTAACTACTCCACTGGTAAAACCCTCATCCTTGCTTGCGTACATAGCTTTTGATATTCAAAAGCTTTCACTTGAGGTTTAGTTACAAAAACTACTTCTACTCCTTCTTTCAATTCTAGTGAGTTTACTAAGTAAGTAGCTAGATAGTGACCAGTATTGTAATCGTCCCTCTCCAGAGGTGCCATCCATCTGTCATTACTTTGCAACCAGAAATCACATACAAATACAGAAAGGGGTTGCAACCAAAGTTAGAGAAACTGAGTAAATCCCACTTTAACTTGTAAAATTAATTTTAGTGAATATATAAAACCTTTGATATAATAAAAGAACACACAACAATTCATACACACAATATTTCTTCCAGAACCACCATAATTGATTCCTCAGAATCACCACAACTAACTCATCAATACAAACACAGTTTACCTTTTTCCATCCGCCTATTACAAGAACAATGATATAATTATTGAAATACCCCAAACCTAAGTATGCTAAGTAAACATCAAATTATGATGTAGTAAGGCTATAATATGCCTTAGAAGGATTGGTAGACAATTTAAACCAAGGAAAACACAAGAAAGTGCCTTAAGGGCAATCAGGGCAAAAACGTGCTCTAAGCTTGGAGTGACTTTGATTAGCACCCAAATACCATTATAAGACTTTAGTAATATGCTAATGGACATTTTAAATCAATTAGCAAAGAAAACCAAGCTTGAAAACAAGTTAAAACACAAAATGTGCTTTAAGAAGTCTTAAAGCACATTTTTGAGAAATTGTCTTAGAATTGAGTTTTGAGTGGCTAAATGTCCATCATTACTCTTTAATCAACATGTGTACTAATTAGTATCACATTAGGAAGCCTAAATCAATGGGAAATCAAAATTTCAGAAATATGTGCACTGATTAGTGAATAGTGCCAAATAGTGACTAGTTTAAGTTTTAATCAATATAAGCTAATTAGTTGGTCAACAAAGACCATGACTTGCCTTATTTAAGATAGGGGGGCGGTTTTCTAAGGATGAGTCACAATGGACTTCATCAAATAACGGAAAAAGAAGAGATAAGTAAAGAAAGTTACTATTTACTTTTATAAAGCAAATATCCTTATTAGCCTACCTCTCTCCTCTCTTCTTCATTTCCCCTTCTTCTTCCACGGTTTTCTTCTTGTTCTCTCTGTTCCAAACCGTGCCCAACCAGCTCCATACTTGTTTCATCTTCAAATGTCCATAAGTTACTCATTTTAGCTCCAAATCAAAAAGTGAGCATAGATTATTCTTAGTTAGCTCAAGCTCTAGCTTTCCATCTTTACAAAATTGGAAAAGCTTCATTTTGGAGCCATGGGAAATCTCCATTGATGGAGGAAAATCAAGTTTGAAGAGCTCATTAGCTTCTCCATTCTCTTAAGGTAAAGGAAATGTAAGAAAAATCATGTTTCCATCACTTCCTCACCATGGCCGAAAATTTACTACTCATGGGGCTTTGTTTTTATGCCTTGTTCTAGCTTGTTTTATTCACCAAGGACTAGTGGAGGTCCTATTTCATTCAATGCCCAAGTCTACTTTGAGACTTCAAAGGTAATCATCCACTTTTATGCTTTAGAACACATTTCTAACCTAGGTTTTCATTCCTTGAGGTTAGTATATTGTTCAGTACTCATGTGAGTCATTGAATATTGGTTAGAACATTGGCAAAGGAAGTTTAAGTGGTGGCCGAGATTCATGCAAGAAGAAGGTCTAAGGAGGAAGTTAAGATAAGCTTGAGAAAACAAGGTAAATTACTTACCTAATGGTGGTTTAAGGTTTAAGGAATGAGTTTTAGATGGGTACCAATGTAGCCTAGGGCTTACATTAGGTAATGGGTTATGTAACCTAAGAAAAAGAGCTTAAATAAGCTTGTGAACTTGTGACTAAGGAGCCAATGGGAATGAGTTAGTAATATAAGTATAAGATGACTGGAAGATATCCAACTTGGACACCTTAAGGCAAACACCTAATACGAACTTATCCTTATTTGCTAAAAGACATAGGTCTAATAAAATGACAGTATTGTCAAAGTCATTAAGTAACCTCAGATCACCTGAACAACTTCCATAGCAGGAAGCAGGATGCAACAAATTACCATGAAACCCGATACCACATTTAGTGTATAACCTAACGGTGGATAGTGCTCAAGGAACCAGAATCTTAAGAGAATGACCTGCAGATGAGTAAGAACACAAATAATGAACTGAGACATTAAGTACTAAGAGCCTACGAGCCAAGGATGTTAACCACATCAGAGCCCGAGGTGCAGTAAGTTATAAGAGAGCTTGTTTAAGCCACGAAGGGACTACAATTTGTAGATATGAACGGTTACCAAACCTATAACTTAGATTGGGGAGGAACATTACCAAGAAAGGGTACCAATGAGAAAATTGAGATAATGCTAAGGACATGAGCGGAGGAAGAACCATGCCTTTTAGGGTGGGGATACCTCTCCTTGTTGTGAGGCCATGAGTGGGAATGAACCCCTCAAAAGGGCTTTCACTTATTAGAGATGCAATACGCTTTTATTAGAGAATGGAAACTGTAAACTTGAGATTACCTTAGAACATATCAGTTACACTTGAATAATAAGGAAGGCTGCAAAGACAGACCTCATGTCTAACACCCAGAGATAAACATTGAGATTCCACATTATGACACGTCAAATGACCAATGCTCAGAAGAGCTTGTGATTCAGTGGATGACTTCTTCAGTAATCAGTTGAACTACATGGTAGATAACATCACTAAGGATGAAAGAAAGCGAAAGAAATTAGCCTACTTACGAATCTGAGATTGGAGCATAACATCTTCATATCAAGAGTCAACTATTTTACAACACGGTACGACAACCGCCAATACCGGAATGAGAGAACTCCCAGTGTGTTTACACCAAGAAGGGATTGATTATAAGGTAAGACATTAGAATAAATGAGTAAGAGGTGCACCATCAATGGGAACACAGTAAGAGCCAACTACCACGGTAGTAGTGGTCGTGAGATAATGGTTAGAAAGGTGGATTAAGTCATGGTGCGCGCAAGTAAGGCGACCATTATGTATGAGCCGTCAAATATTGACACTAAGGCAATAGATTTATGAGTTAAGACTAGTATAAGTAAGGAAATAAGATGGTAGACGAGCTGTGCATTGATGCCAGTAGTCTGGACCTCGTTAGGTAAGTTCACAGGAAGCACACTATCCATTCCTTAAGGAACTGGAAGTGCATTCCTAGTAGCATAAATATGAGAAACAAGATAAGAGGCTCTACGGAAAGAGACCTCAGATATTAAGTGACCGAATCAATACGGAATACATGAAGGAGCTAGAGCATACCATACCCAAGAACAAGTTGGACTTCCCTTGATTGACTTCAAGAAGAACAAATAAATGTTATTATGGAAATGAAAGAGGAGATCGACAACAGAATACTTCATAATTAGCAATAGCTAAACGGGTGACGGACACTATGAGTTTACAAAACGAGACGTGGGACGATGCACCCCACAGGGGCTTGCAGGCCTGACACGCTCATTTATGAGTTAGTTGGGTAAGTAGTAATGTACCAGTAAGGTACCCCATGCATGTGAACGAGTGGTGTAAGGAACAGGGAGGTAGTCGACTCCGTACCACGGACAACGACGCAAGATCAGACAGAACAGCTACTACCACAACAGTCGAGAGGAGAAGAATTCAGTGAACCAGCAACACAGAGGACACAGAGAACAGATAATTAAGGACTATGAAGTGCGAAGAGCACGGATTGTTAAGTATAGACATTGGACATGTCTTAAGATGTAAGGGATTAAGACTGTAAAGCGCAATGAGCACTAAACAGTAGTTTCAGATTAGGAATCATCTCAGACCAAAGGTCATCATTGGAGGGAACGATTTAGACATTTGAGAAAACACTAAGAGTATGAACATTAGATCTCTAGGGAGACTGGATAGACGAGCTACAATCATCAAGGCCGTGTATATATAAAGATAACACGTGACCATTGAGGGACCTTTAGTGCTAAACCATAAGCACGCAGAAGAGAAAGATATCCGATACTGTAAAAGGATAAGAGAGGCAAATAAACCTAAAACTATCAGAGTCGCGCAGCGGAAGCTAGCAGACCACTACCTTTGAGATTAGACCAAACTAAGTTACAGGAAACGGTATAAGTACCGTTAAGAATCCTCGATACAGAGACTAAGTCACTTCTGATCAAATTATAAGTAAGATAGATGACGTGGAAGCTAGAATGCTGGTGAGAATTCAAGAATGTGATGGTGTTGATTACGTGGGCGTAATCCATTTTAAGGGGGGTAGAGCGAAAAACCCTTATCGTATGTTTGAGTACTTAGTACAAAACTACGGTGTGCATAGCACACAAAAGAATATTAGAAATGTTTTACACAAAACATTTTGAGATAAATCATGGTATTGCACACAGAAGATGTGAATGCCATACATATTAAGTACCTGTCTTGTTAACTCCGGTGGTGAGTACAAGTAAGAGAATTAAGGAAAAGGATTAAGGAGACTTAAGAAATAAGGAATATATGAGGTATGAGCGATATGAGACTAGGGTTGTTAGATAAGAATAAGATGACACTATGAGATATCATCTGATATGAGTATGAAGAAGGGAAATGGTAATGCTATGAGACATAAGATGGTGAGAAATGGTATGAGACTGTAATAGAACTTAGTAGGAAGTTAAGCCCTAGGGGTAAGTACTAAGAGATGAATTGGGAATGTTTGATGGACTGAGTCCACACTTTGGAGATGTATTGATTATGATTAGAAGAACTAAAAATATAGAAAATTGGACATGAGTGAATTATTGGATGTTGAAAATGACGGGGAGGTGGGAACTTGATTTTCTAGGGATCAAGGAAACCGAACACAAATTGGAGTGGAAGGTGATCTACACTGATGGATCACATCAAGGGTAGGATGATTCCTGAAACTCCCTACCAATGGTCACAATTTAATCACACTAAGGATAGAGGCCTTAGGATAAAATGGAATTGGAGTTGATTGTATTTTTAATTAGAGGAATTATTCTCACATGACCTCTTAAAAAGGATTACCTTTTTACTGAGTCTCGCCCATGAAGTCGAGGACGCACGAGCCTTTGTCTTCGGACCGGTGACATGGGGAGAGCAGGGTGTTTTGTATTCTGGCCCATGGTGACGAGGACGAATGAGCCATTGTCTACGGACCGGTGACATGGGAGAATACGTTGGAAGTTATGTGAAGTTTTAATCATCAAAAAGGAACAAAAGGAATTTTGAGTGCTACACATGCTTAGGCATGTTGTTGATATTTAAGTATAAGAATATGGTGGATCCAATGATCCAATGAGATTAAGTATACATAAGTATGGTCTATATGATCTAAGGAATGAGGTAAGACATGTATTCTAATAAGAAAAGATGCATGGGAACTTTGGGGACAAAGTTCTTTTAAGGGGGGTAGATTGAAATACCCCAAACCTAAGTATGCTAAGTAAACATCAAATTATGATGTAGTAGGCTAGAATATGCCTTATAAGGATTGGTAGACAATTTAAACCAAGGAAAACACAAGAAAGTGCCTTAAGGGCAATCAGGGCAAAAACGTGCTCTAAGCTTGGAGTGACTTTGATTAGCACCCAAATACCATTATAAGACTTTAGTAATATGCTAATGGACATTTAAATCAATTAGCAAAGAAAACCAAGCTTGAAAACAAGTTAAAACACAAAATGTGCTTTAAGAAGTCTTAAAGCACATTTTTGAGAAATTGTCTTAGAATTGAGTTTGAGTGGCTAAATGTCCATCATTACTCTTTAATCATCATGTACTAATTAGTATCACATTAGGAAGCCTAAATCAATGGGAAATCAAAAATTTCAGAAATGTGTGCACTGATTAGTGAATAGTGCCAAATAGTGACTAGTTTAAGTTTTAATCAATATAAGCTAATTAGTTGGTCAACAAAGACCATGACTAGCCTTATTTAAGATAGGGGGCCGGTTTTCTAAGGATGAGTCACAATGGACTTCATCAAATAAGGGAAAAAGAAGAGATAAGTAAAGAAAGTTAATTTGCTTTTATAAAGCAAATATCCTTATTAGCCTACCTCTCTCCTCTCTCTTCATTTCCCCTTCTTCTTCCATGGTTTTCTTCTTGTTATCTCTGTTACAAACCGTGCCCAACCAGCTCCATACTTGTTTCATCTTCAAATGTCCATAAGTTACTCATTTTAGCTCCAAATCAAAAAGTGAGCATAGATTATTCTTAGTTAGCTCAAGCTCTAGCTTTCCATCTTTACAAAATTGGAAAAGCTTCATTTTGGAGCCATGGGAAATCTCCATTGATGGAGGAAAATCAAGTTTGAAGAGCTCATTAGCTTTTCATCTCTTAAGGTAAAGGAAATGTAAGAAAAATCATGTTTCCATCACTTCCTCACCATGGCCGAAAATATACTACTCATGGGGCTTTGTTTTTATGCCTTGTTCTAGCTTGTTTTATTCACCAAGGACTAGTGGAGGTCCTATTTCATTCAATGCCCAAGTCTACTTTGAGACTTCAAAGGTAATCATCCACTTTTATGCTTTAGAACACATTTCTAACCTAGGTTTTCATTCCTTGAGGTTAGTATATTGTTTAGTACTCATGTGAGTCATTGAATATTGGTTAGAACATTGGCAAAGGAAGTTTAAGTGGTGGCCGAGATTCATGCAAGAAGAAGGTCTAAGGAGGAAGTTAAGATAAGCTTGAGAAAACAAGGTAAATTACTTACCTAATGGTGGTTTAAGGTTTAAGGAATGAGTTTTAGATGGGTACCAATGTAGCCTAGGGCTTACATTATGTAATGGTTATGTAACCTAAGAAAAAGAGCTTAAATAAGCTTGTGAACTTGTGACTAAGGAGCCAATGGGAATGAGTTAGTAATATAAGTTTAAGATGGATTTTAAGAGCATTATAATTACTATGAGATTGATGGGTGTATTTGCAGGTTGAAAGCTTTTATATGGGGAAATTCAGTGTTTAAGTTTAAGTTTAAGGGCCTAAGAGCCATGTCATTTAAGAGCCTTGGTGCTATGCAATTTAAGATTATTGCAATATAATGAGTTGTTGTGAATGAGTTGGTTTGGTGGTGAGATGTGATGAGAAAGAACTTGATGTGCGTGAGATGGATGATTGAGGAAAACAATGCATTTGGGCATGATAAGATGCTAGAGAAGCTATGGCGAAATTTGAGTAGAAAACAAAGTGTTTAAATGGTAGTGGTGAGCTAATATGCCCTAGGGTTTACTAGGGAGCATGAAAAGGAAATTGGGTGGAAATGAGTTAACTAAGGAGTTCTTGAGGTTTAGAATGACCTAGAGATGTCTAGGAGGATTAGAGGATTGGTGAGTGTATTAAACACACCAAAATCATGATATGAGGAATGTAAGACTTGTGCATAAGTTTTAAGGAGAAGGTTATAGATTGGCTAGGAACGTATAGGAGGGTATGATCATGAGAATGGTGAGTAAGTTGCATAAAAGAAGTGGAAAAGTCTAAGGAGGTTGTTGCATGGGTAAGGTAAGTGAAGAACAAGGTCAAGGTGATAAGTGGTGAAAAGAAATGTATGGGTAAGCTGAAGAGTTTAAGAGTGGTGAGTAACCAAAGGAAAGGAGAGGAATTTGTGCATGGATATGCAAGGTGACTTGAGGAAGTCTTGGTAAATGAATTGAAGATGGAAGATGATGTTTATGAAGTGCTCAGACTGTTAAGGAGGGAACACTTAGGTTGGTTGAAGTTTTGGCAAGGTTACAAGTTGGAAATGTAAGGAATCATATGACTAGTGTTAGGAGTGTTTGTAAGAATTTAGTAAATGTTTGAGAAGATCTTTGGAAGTTGTTTTGGAGAGTTTGGTGGAAGTTCTAAGGTGAGTTTAAGTGCCTAAATGGTATTAGGACACATGGGGGAACTTGTGGAGAAGTTTGGAGTCAAATGGGAATTTAGAAACAAGGTTCTGGAGCCGACCGACCTTGGGACCGGACCTGCAAGGTCGGTCGAGCTCAGTCTACACTGCCGGAGAAAGTTTCTGGAACCGACCGAACTTGGGGACTGGACTTGCAAGTTCGGTCGGGCTTGTAATTTGTGAAGGAATTGAGTCTCTGGAATCGACCGAACATGGGACCGGACTTGGCAAGTTCGGTCGAGCTTAAATTTCCCACGGGGGAAACTCTCGGGAATGGACCGACCTTGGGACCGGACTTGCAAGGTCGGTCGGGGGGGTAGAATTTTCAAGCGGCAATATGTTCTGGAATGGACCGACCTTAGGTAAGGTCGGTCGGAAGTTCGGTCGGGCCTAAAAATAAAAAAAAAGAAATGTTGAATTCTAAGGATGGTAATAGGTAATAAGGTGTACCCTTGGTAGGGTGGTAAAGATTAGGACCCTAAGAACTTAAGGGATTAAGTTAAGTTAATTATAAACCTAAAAGTTTAAGGTTAAGTTGTGAGATTAAGTTGTAAGACTTAAGAGGTGTTAGGTGGGAATCATTGAGGGGTAAGTAAGTTAAGCAAGTTAAGTAAGTTGGATTAAGTTAAGTGATTAATAACCTAAAACTGAATGAATGTTTTAGGACTTGGGGATTTGGACTCCAGAAGAGAGTAAGCAACCGAACGACCAACGGTGAACGGTACAGTTCTCTTGTGACCTGCTTGCTAACGAGGTGTCCCTCGGCTTGTGTGCTCACTAAACAAGATAAAGCATGCAACCGGAATATATTATATTTCTTGTATTGTTGTGTGATGTTTGAAAACTAACACAACATACCGTGAGAACTTACTAACCAATGTTTAGTAAGGAATTAAGTGAGACTAAGGAACGCCCCCTGATAAGGGACGATATGAACCGAAAGAGGTTAACCAACAAACAGGGTCTTGAGATTACTACTAACTGGAACTTGAGTGAGGAAACCCGGGACCGATCTCCGGTCATGCATGCTAAGGAAAGGGGGTCGTTATCTATAGCAGATTCGACCTCCGATTAAGGACTTGTCTTCGGACTTGTAGCCTAGGGCCGGTTGCCGGCTCAGCTGCGCTGGACTCCCGTCCAGAGTAGGTGGCATTAAGATGGTGCTGTGGGATCACCTAAATCCCAGGTTCGAATTAAGCTACAACCATTCCCTTCCAGGAACGGTTTGTATATTGAGATTAAGTTAAGATTAAGGCTAAGGTAAGGTTAAGATAAGTTGCAACCATTCCTTATTAAAGGATGGTTTGTATTGTTAAGTTTAAGATTAAGGTAAGGTTAAGATGAATTGCAACCATTCCTCTTTAAAGGATGGTTTGTATAATTAAGATTAAGATAAGCGACATCCACTCCTTATTAAAGGATGGTTGTTTTTCAGATTAAGATAAGACTAAGATTGAGGTGAGATAAGGATGGACTAAGATTAAGAGGGAACATCACTTAAGGAGTTAAATAACTAACTCTCTAATAAAGGGAACGCATTTAAGTCGTTCATTGTGTGTGAACTTTGATTGTTCATATCTGAGTTGTTGTTTACTGCACTTTCTATTATGTTGTGCATTTAATCAACCTCCATGCTATCGACAATTAGTCGTCGTAGCCACGTTAGCTTGGGGGCCATGAGGGGATCGTACCAGCATTCGTGCTGACCCCCTTTGGGGGCTGTTTTTACTACACAGGTGTACATCAGGAGGCGGCCGTCGCGAGAGTAAGAAGAGGATACAAGTGTTAAGGATTAAGTGTGGCCTACGAGTTGTGCATGTACACTCGTATGGCAATTGAGTTAGTAAGATGTATAGGATGTGAGAGGATTGTAAGAAGAATATGTATTTGGTTAAGGTTGTTATGTACTAATGTTCGGTATATTCTGTAGTCAGACCGTGGCAAGGTCCTGGATTGTAAAGAATTCCGCTGTGACATGTATATATATATGCTGTTAAGTTGCGAGACCACAATTGGATTGAGTTGGGGTGTTACAATTATAATCACAGTAATTCCACCAAAGTTATAATTCCACTTGTTCCACCAAATTTATTGTTCCATTAGTTCCACCTTGTGTCATGAATTATATACATAATAGTTTCCACCAAAATAGTTCCACCAATCCTCAGGTACCGGTCTTTCGACAAAGAGTTCCAAATTCTCAGTCCCTTGGACAAATACCACCTCACCTTATGTCCTTAAGTGTGCACACCTCCTAGGTAGAGAAATCCTAGAGTAGATCGTAAAGCTTAGCCCACAATTCATTGGTAGTGGGAAAATAATCAGTAATCGACCAAATTCGCTCACCAGTATCCATGATCACATGTTCCATAATCATCACAACTTTCCAAGTAAATTAGTCACCTTTACAATGATATTCAAACACCAAATCACACACCAAAACATCAGCAACATTCGTTCACCACCACAAGACTAATAAACAAGCTCATTTCCATACTTAACATACTTATATTTCATGCGTGAAACAATACAAACATTAGGTCAAACCAAGTTGACTTCGAACCCCACCTTCATATAAGTTCAATAATATTATCTTAGGGTCATTTACCCATGAAATAATGGGTTCATACACTCAGTTTCACACACAAAGTCTCAGTAGACACAAATAAGCCTTAAATCACCTTTTTCACTTATAACTTGTCAAATATTGCACTAAAGGCCTACCCACGAGCTTTGGATAGCTCTTAACAATGTTTATTCACCATTTTACGCACAAATATACGTTTCCCACTCAAGAAGAACTTTCATAACAATTTCTTCCAAGAAAAATTACTAGAAAAGCCTTAAAACCATCTTTAGCCGTTTTTCTTGTTTAAGGAGTTCTATAAATTATTTTCTAATGATTCCTTCACCAAAATGCCTTAAAAGATCTTAGTTATCACCTATCAAAATCGTATGGAAAAACTCCAAACCGTTTGAACACTAAGGCCTTTAAACACTAAGAAGGGAAGAAATGGTACCAAGCCAAACAAGGCACATGGAGCATCCGACTGCCTCTAGCCGGATGGAAATAGGAGTGCATAAAGCATCCGGCCATCTCCGGCCGGACGAAAGTAGGACTTAGGCAGGACAATGTATAGTATGGCCGGCCGTCAGTGGTCGGCCAAAGATGTTAGGAAGGGGCAAAACTGTACTTATACATGTAAAACACAGGCTGACAGCATGAGACCAGGCCCAAAAACTAAGCCTGACCGGAGCACAAGAAAGGTAAGAAACAAAGGAGAAAAAGGAAGAAGTAAAAAATCAAAGTCTGAAGATCTGAAGGTTTACCTTGATTCGACGACTCAGCATTCTCGACTTGAAGGCGAGACGTGGTTCCCTCCAACTCTTTCACCCTCTCCTCCAGCCTGGTTTTCTCATTAGCCAAGGCAACTTTTTCTGCGGCAAGGGACTTCTTCTCCTCTTCTAACGTAGCAAAATCCCGGAGCAGAGACTGCTTCTTTTGTTCGAAAGAAGCCCTTGACTGCTCTTCCAGTGCGGCGTTTTCTTCCAACGAGCAGTTAAGCTCCTGCATGAGCTTTTCCTTCTCCTCCACAAGGGCCTGATTCTCTCGTTGAAGGGTCTGCTTCTTCAGTTCAAGCGCCTCAGCTTCCTGCTTGAAGGAATTCATCTCCTCATAGAAGAAGGCCTTGTCGGCCTGGAGGGAAGCCACCTCATTCCGATGAGCAGTGCGCACCTGATTCAGCAAAACGTCTAGATCAGAAAAGGCCTGAGCCAGCTCATCTTTTCCAAAAGCAAGATGGTTCCGTACCTCTATCAAAGTATCATCGGCATGCAGCATCCGGCTTCTTAAAGAAGAATTATCTTCCCGAAGATTCTTCAATTGCAGCTCATATTCGTCGCGCTGACGGGTGCATTCCTGCCGAGACAGCTGCAGATCCCTGTTTATTGCCTCAGTCCTCTCCTTCACCTTGAGGTCAATCTCGTAATGGATCTGGTCGATATAAGCTTCATGGGAGGAGCGGCTCCGCTTTAGTTCCTTTTGAGCATTATCAGCTCGGCTCTCCTCATAGCGGAGCCTGGACTAGAGGTTGCCGGAGTGAACCTCAGCACTTTGGGCCATGGACATCACCTAGAACAAGTAACACAGTTCACAAAGTTAGGAAGAAAGCAAGACAAATCAAAAAAGGAGAGCAAAAGACACTTAAAAGGAATGTACGCCAACCCGAAAAATGCCCTCCCACATGAAGTCGAACACATCTTTTATTGGGAGGGAGTGTCGCATGATGGCATCTGCTCCTCCATCTCCCTGCCGCAACCTTTCCTTGGTAGCGGTAACAGTTGCCGGAGGGGCGAAGATCCCGTCTGGATGATCGGATCTCTTTATTGCCTCCTTCCAGATAGCAGAATACTTGGCGGACTCACAAGAGATCAGGGGAAGAGGGTGCCCGCAGTGGTAAAACCATCCTCCCTTCTGGGAAGGACCGGTAAAAGACTCCTGGGCAGGAGGAGGAGGCGAGGAAGAAGAAGAGGCCATGATGTCCTCTCTTTGCTTGCTCCGAAGCTCGGGATCTTCGGGAACCTGCCGATATTCCATCGCTCTTTCTCGCACTGCGTCCTTGGCCGCAGCCACATCAATGGAGAATGGGGATGAGGCCCCAGGGTTGTTAGAAGTTTGTTCTTCTACTGATGTTCCTGGCTGTGGGGCCTTTGGCTTTGACGTAGTTTTCTTCTTTAGTCTTTGTTTGACAGGAGCAAAGACTGCCGCAGTAATAGAAGAGCAAGATGTAATTCCATTACCCAAAGATTCAAGCACATGCAAAGCCGGAAACAGGAAGGCACTATAAAAGGCAAAAGAGCAAAGGAAGAACAGGGAATCGATCAAAACCTTGTTCGGCCGGAGGGTCGGTGAGGAGCCCTGTGATCTCCAAAGTGTTCTCTCGGGCAGGATCTGAAGAAAAGGAGCCCGACAAGTCAGGAAGCTGCTCATAAATTGGGGTCGGATGACCAGACTCCCGCCCCAGGCGAGAACCAAGGTCTAGACCCGAACCAGGGGTGAGAGGAAGAAAGACACGGCGCCCGGATTCGGGGCTCACGTGCCATGCACCTGGCAATCCGGCGTTAGCACCTTCGTGAGATTCTAGCCTTTTCTTTTTCTTTGAGTGACCAGCCTGGCCATCTCCGGCTTCTTGCCTGGAGCGCTTTGTAAGAAGGGGAGCGTCTCCCAGGAGTTGCTCAGCCGCATCAACAGCCGCATCCATTGTGTCGTAGTAATTGATTTTCTCGTCCCCATTCTTGAAGGTGATGAAGTTCCAGCTACAAAAGGGACCGATCTTGTCCCCCTTCTGGAAGAAATCTACATACAACTCACCAAAGTGATAAGAGAACCAACAGAGACAGCGAAATTTGTGCTAAAAATTAAAACGCTTACTGTGATAAGTCTTTAGAGAAGATAAACGTGCATTTGTAAAAATGCCTCCACAGTCGGCGGCTTTTTGTTGAGTGTCCTCAGGATCTTCGAGATGGGCAGCTCGGCCGGAGGAACTGGGGGACAGATCAACTGGCCTTTGGCGACTTCCGCACAGTATGGGACACCCAGGCAGCGGCCGGGTGGAGGAACGATGACGAACCACCGCGAACTCCACTCATGAACCTTCTTGTAGTCAAAAAGGGAGTATCCGGCTTTCGCAATTAGGGTTAAGCTGTCAGGATCAACCCTCACCGTGAAGAACCGGGCAAAGTCAGTACCTTCCGGCAGAATCTTGTTCTCTTCACAAAGAGAAACAAATGCATGGAGATACGAAATGGCCTTTGGATGAAGATGAGCGAGAGAGCAGCAACGGTGAAGCAGGAAGCCCAACACGAAAGGGTGTGGGGGAATAGTCAAGCCGGAGCGGAAAAAATCGGCATAGACCACATACCCAAGGCCAAAGTCGTCGTTCGGGTGAGAATCGGGGGATGATAGGTAAATTTGGGTTCCAAGTGGAGCTTCGACGTCCCTAAGACAATCGCAAAGGGTGGAGAAGTCGAGAGAAGAAGGAGAGGGCTCGCGCCCAGACAAAATGGGCTTCGAAGGCTTCAGGAGCGTGGGGCGAAAGCCATTGGGAGAGCGAGAGCCCTGAATCACCTCGATGGCAGGTGGAAATTTTGCAGTAAGCTTACTCTTTTTCGCAGCAGAGGTCGACATTGATGAGCTTGGCACGAAATCAAAAAGAAGGGAAGGCAGAGCACGATAACTGAGTGGCGAGAGACGAAGACAGTCAAGGCGAGAAGGCAGAGGAGGAATGAAGAGGAAGCTCAAAAACTCAGACTTTAAGGGAAGTTTTCTCCCGCTCAAATAAATAATACATATATATGACCAAACAAAAAACACCTTTTTACAGGAAAAAGAAAGGACCACACGCTTCCTAAAGACGGTTCTGACAATTAGTCAGAAGAGGGAACCTACGTATTCCACACTGGAAACAGGCAACAAAATTCAAAAAAGCGGTACAGAACAGGTTCAAGTCACGAGCTTCACACATGGCCAATAAGAAGTTCTTTCTCTCCAAGTATGAAGAAAAAGAACTTGTGGGACTGGGATAAGGAAAAGACGAAGCACAGACAGACCAAAGAGCCTCAGAGTTGGCCGCAGTCGTAAAATTTTTCGCCGAAGCATGAGACACAGAAGTTCTATTTTCTTCACCGAAAATTCAGAAAGATAGAACTTGTGGGACTGATGAGAAGGGAAGAAATGGTACCAAGCCAAACAAGGCACATGGAGCATCCGGCTGCCTCTAGCCGGATGGAAATAGGAGTGCATAAAGCATCCGGCCATCTCCGGCCGGACGAAAGTAGGACTTAGGCAGGACAAAGTATAGTATGGCCGGCCGTCTGTGGTCGGCCAAAGATGTTAGGAAGGGGCAAAACCGTACTTATACATATTAAATACAGGCTGACAGCCTGAGACCAGGCCCAAAAACTCTATAAATAGGACCCCCATGAAATAAGACACGTAGCATTGGGACAATCAGACTTAAACTTGATTCTAACAAAAGGCTCAAAAGTCTCTCTCTCTCTCTCTTCCCCCATGCGAGATTTTGTGATCGAGACCAGGTAACGTAGGATAGTAAATCATATCGAATTGGACTAGGATACTACACACAGTTTCAAACACCTTTTTGAGCAAAATTCAGCACTTACAACAAACAAGTGTTGAACATAGGATTTACATGGTTGCCTCTAGCCATTTTCCCTTAAATTTACTTCACTAACACCTTGGAAACTAGGGACCACTAGCTCCTTCAGTAGAACCCACCACCTTGGTCACTTTCCTTCACTTTTCTTCACTTTTCTTCAAGTGTTCTCTTCTCCCTTTGCTCTCTTTTTAGCTAATTAAGTTTGCTCACCTTTTTGCTCTCATTACCCACGTGTTAGGGGGTTAAAATAATTCTAGATACACAGCCAAAGTTGGTTGCCCCTTATCCCTTAAAGTTACTTATCTAACTTAACTTAATTATTACTTTACACCACTTTTCTACTTGTGATTGGTCTAGCTTCTAAGGCAATCATATTAGGACAACTAAGGGGGTTATGTGGCACTAAGAAACCGGCCAAGAAGGTCCTAGAAGAGGCTGGTTAATTCTTGAGAGAAAAAGTAACTTTTAAGCATTTTGTGGGTTCCACCAACTAATGCCTTGTTTGCTTACTCAATAATTTGACTTCAAAGTGTAACTTAGGGCTAAAATGAATTATTTTAATCCCTTGATTTTTGCCACCCCTATCCATGATCATAAGTTCATTTTTCTTTATGTTAAAGGTACCTAAATTGCCTTATACTTGTACATATAATACCTATTAATAATTCCAAAGTTTAATTGCATATAATTGCCTAAAGTTAATGTAAATTATGTACTAAAGTGTTAGGCATGTGTAACTCTTACTAAATAACCATTTTTATAATTTACAAGTTACAAACTATACACCCTAAGGAGGAAAATCACCTAAAATACCTTAAAGCATATTTTTGGGTTCTCTAAGGTCCTCTAGGATTTTCTACTAATTTTCATTGATTAATATGTCTCAATTTAAGTTTCCATCCTTAAAAATAGTTTCTAGGGTTTTCCGGAGCCATTCCCGGTGTAACACCCCATCTCCAAATACAATGAGCGTCGCCCTAAGTCCATCTCGTTCATTAACAACGCAACGGAAAAGTTCTACTAAATTGGTGTTACCGCCGTTAGTCACCCACTTGACCAACTAGGCCTATTCTCTTACAAGTCATAGTCTCACTAACCGGATAATTACCAGAGCATCTATATAATACAATCCATAAACCACAACTTATACTAAGTATCTCATATCCTAATACATCATACTAACATCTCATCCGTTTACTAAACGAGTTTACATGCATAACTCGTGTAACAAATGTAAAAGCAACACGAAGTACTCTACCCGTTCCTACTCTCAAGATGGTAGTCTTCTGCTATTCACCTGCAAAATAAACAGTTGCCCCCGTGGGGGTCAGCACCTTTGCTGGTACGATCCTCCTATAGCCCCCAAGATAACGGGACTACGACGACTAATTGTCGATAGCATGAAGTTGATTAGATACACAACATAAGTAAGAAGTGCAATAAACAACAAGCCACATGTGAACAAACATAGTTCGCACATAATGAACGACTTAAAAGCGTTCCCTTAATAAGTGAGTTAATCATTTAACTCTTTAAGATATGATTTCTCTTAATCTTTGTCCATTCTTATCTTACCTTAATCTTAATCCTTATCTCAAATCTTATTTCAATTAAGACAGCTGTTCTTTAATTAGAACTGATTGTACCTCACTTCGTTGTTTATTTTTGTCGGGTTGTTATTAACCCTAGCCAGTGAGTAATCAGCTCCACTAGTTTAAATAAACAATATTTCTTAAATTATGAGGGGTGTAGGCTTGACCCTCCTGCACCAATTGAATTTGCCTCACACCTCAAAATGTTCATCCATGGTAGTCGTGTCTATTTGTCGACTCTAGGCGACGAGTCCGAATACAAGTCATATTTGGAAGTTGGGATCTGATAAGGATACCGACCTCCCCCAATACACATGTGCCGGTACCATTCCGGATTCCTCACTCCCCTCAAGTTCTAGTTAGTAGAAGCCTCAAAGTCAATGTTCTTAGTTAACCACTTTCGGTTACCAACAAAATAATATTTGGGAGTGTTCCTTATTCTCACACAATTCTTTACTAAATATTTTTAGTAAGTTCTCAAGGTAAGTTGTGTTAGTGCATCACAATCACACAACAAACATAATATTCTAGTTGCATGTTTTATCTTGTTTAGTCAGAACATATAAACAATTAGCACACAAGCCGAGGGACACCTCGTTAGCAAGCAGGCTACAAGAAAACCATACCATACACCGGAGATCGGCTAGCTCTTAATACCGCGTTCGCCTAATCTGTCGAACGCCTCCGACTATCCAGATCTGTAACCAGAACTAGTATTAGTATCATATGTCTTAGAAATAGTTTGCTTCTCTTTTCAACTTAAACCTCTTTCTAGGTTAACCCGGGTATAATAGTTTACCATTAAACGGGTTCGTTCATTTAGGAGTGTTTTCAAGCTCAGTTCTATGGAGGGTGATTTTTCGGTATGAGGGGGGGTCTATCTAAATATGGTTCTTGACTGAAAAGCCTAGATCCTAAAATGCCATTCTGTGGAGGGTGAAAACCCGTCATTCTGGCATCCCTCAAGTACCTACTAAATCGTCCGTCTTTCCCAGAAAGCATGAAGGGGAGTGCAAGTGTGTGCTACACCCACTCTCGATGGGCTCCACACGGACTTATGCCCTAAGGGCGGAAATTGACTACAGTCGCCACCTAGTTTGACCTAAAATACTAGGAAGGAAGGCAAGGAGGGTTCAGAGAACCGTTGGTTGACTCTTAATTTATTGCCTATTGATGGGGCTTATCCGGTCATGCTAGAGATTCTGTGTGGGTTCGCACTGAGTTACACCCCTTAGAAGTGGCAACGACCACGACTTTGGATTGGTGCCCGAGGAAATCTCGGTCTCCAATTGTCGGGATTGCCTTCTTTCAAAACCTTATTAGAGTGATTCAATTAAAACCAAGGGATAGGATTAAGTGGCAGTGAGGGAAGGATGATTTAGAAGAGTTGAAGAATAGGCCGGTCTTGGAGTTGGTTCGGTTGAAGTGTTGAGAGGTTTTGATTGTTTTGAGAGGTTTGTGGCTGTTTTGGCTTTTATAGTGCGATGAGGACGCTGTAAGCTTTAGGAAGCAAAAGGCATCTTGATCATTTTTATGAAGTTGAGGGGTGTTTGGATCGCTTGGCGAAGTTGAGGAGTTTTCCGGGTTAATGAAGTTCAACTTTTGAAGTGGTCGAATCTTTGAGGTGTTTTGGGAAGTTGAATGTGTTGAAGAGGAATTCGGGTTTTAAGGATTGAGTGTGGGAGAAGATATTAAGCTTGTAGGTGTTTGGGTTTCAAAGATGTTTCGGGTTCTAGATTACTAAGGTAGTTCAGGAGTATTCGAGAATTGGAAGTCCTATGTGACATAGAATTTGTTCAGAGAAGGATTAAGAAGTGTTTATGTGACCTGAGGCTCTAATGAAAGGGTTGGATTGGTTTATTCAGAATTGTCTCTCTTAAAGTTTTTAAAACCGAAAAAAATTATTTGGTTGTATAAGGGCGGATAATCCCAAGGGATTACCCTATGTACCCCCTCGAACACGACACTTAACTAATGGTAAGTGCCGAGGCTCGAAAGATGGGGCAATGAATTTATGTCGAAAACAGGATTCAGAGAGAAACAACATGAATAAGATGTTCTCGGTTGAACCCTAATGACGTCTCTAACTCCCGGGTTTTTAAAACGTCAAAAACCGAAAACATTGAAATCTAGTGGAATGGAGTTAGACGATTCTAAAATCCCGGCTGCGACTAGGAAGGTCGTTACTTCCCTAGCACCCCACCTTGTAAAAATCTAGGCTGCAATTAGGGGAGGTTTGTCACCCTGATGCCCCGCCTCAAGAGATCCAGATTGCGACAAGGGAAGGTTATGACCCTAGTGCCCCGCCTCGGATTTTTATTTTGGAAGGGAGACAGGTGATGCCTAACTAGGAAGAAAACGTTCTTGAAAGTGTTAGACTTTTCCCGTTCCCCGAAAGCGGTTTATTTTTGAATTTCAAAGCTGAGTTTTAAAATGAGTTTGAAGTTGTTTGGAATCTTAACAAAGAAACACCAATTTTGAGAAATGTTTTTAGGAGAAAACTTTCTGTATATGCGAGAAGAACTTTCTGCGTTTGAGAAGAGTTGTGAGAAGAGTTTTTCCTTTTAAAATTCCACAAAATGGTTTCTTTTGAAAATTTGATGAAGTTTGAATAAAATAATCGTTTTGAAATTCGAGAAAAGAGATTTTTTGGATTTTTGGAGTTCAAACGGGATTTGCAAGGTAAGTTTGAAATGGACGAATTGAGTCTGGGCTTGGAATTGAATCAATTTGGTCAAATTCGGATGGTCAAAGTTGGTCAAAGACAGATGGTCAAAGTTTGGTCAAAGTCAGATGGTCAAAGCTTGGTCAACTCTTGGACTTTTGGATTTTTTTGTGGACCTTTAGGTTTGGGTTGACTTTTTTTGTGGGCTTAACATCTTTGTAGATTTTGGGGTTTGGGCTGATTTTTGTGGCCAGTGGCTGATTGAGGTTGATTTGGGTGTGGTTGAGAATGGAATTTGGGCCGGTCCTTATGAATTGGATCGATTTCACGGGTATGGGCCGGATTCGAATTGGATATGGGCCAAGTCATGCAGGATTGAGTTGTGGGTTTTCTGGGTTTGGGCCATGGGTTTTACGGGCTTGATGGATTGTGGACCGAGGTTATGGACATGGGCTAGATGATGTAGTATTGGGCCGGGTCATGTAGTATTGGGCCGGGTCATGTAATATTGGGCCGGGTCATGTAGTATTGGGCCGGGTCGTGTGGTATTGGGCCGGGTCATGTAGAATTGGGCTGGGTCATGTGGAATTCGGCCGGGTCATGTGGTATTGGGCCGGGTTGAATATGTCATTGGGCCGAGTAATGTGGAGTTGGGTTTGGGTCATGTGGTATCGGGTTTGGGTCATGTGGTATCGGGTTTGGGCCTTGGGCATCGGGTTTGGGCCTTGGGCTTCCGGTTGGGGCCTCGGGCTTTGGGTTTGGGCCTCGGGCTTCGGGTTTGGGCTTCGGGTTGGGCCGAGTTGTGATGGTGAAATTTTTGGACTAGACTTGTGAGTTGGTTCATGGACTTTTGGACCGGATCATGGGCCGGATTGGCTCCTTGGTGGTGGGCCAGCAACAGATTTTATTAAGTTAAAACAGAGATTAGGCTTGGAATTTGAAAAGTGATGAAGAAAACAGAGAGACAATCCTGATTTTTGCTTTCTCTTTGATTGAAACGAGGATCAGAAAGGAGGTTTTTGGATCTGGACAGGATGGAATAATAAGGTTTATTAATCAATTGATCTTGATTATAGGTGTGGTGAGGGTAAAGGAGGATTCCATCCACATAAAACGAATGAGAGACCTGTTAGGCATGGGGTGGTTTCACATCCTAAACCCTCCTAAATTAGCCTTAAGGGCTTGTTTTTTGAAGTTTTTGTTCTTATATACATATAAGGGTGGTTTGAATATTTTCTGAAGTTATAGGAGATTATTGCCCCACGAAACGAATGAGAGAACTGTTAGGTGTGGGGCGATAATACATCCTAAACTTTTCTGTCAGCTTAAAAGGTCCTAAGGGGAATAACTAAGGCTTAAACAAAGTAATCAAAGTCAAAGAGTGAATGGAAATATAAGAAGAAAATCAAATGTAAACGTGAAGTATATATAACACAAAACAACCAGACATTAGTAAAGCATAGCCCACAAGCGAGAGGAAAAAAAAAAGTAAACTGAAGTCAAGTTACCAAAACCAGGAAAATTGCAAATGCGGCTTGAACCAAGACAGTGCGAACAGTCCAACCGAGCTCTCAAAGTGAAGAAGCTGTGTTTAACCAAAACAGTAAGACAACTTTCAGACAAGGAAATTGAGGGATCAAGTAGCTCAAGGTCAAATTAGGACTGGATCTAAAATTTCACACCAGTTCCTCTATCTGCACAAGCGTGGCCTAATAGAACGCCCATTAAAAAGTGAGAAGAACAGGGATCGATTGTGGGATGGCCAAAGTGAACTTTCAATCATCCTCTTCTTTGTTATTTGATGAGTGGAACTACTATCTTAGTTAAAAAAAAAGACAGGGTGGTGCGACAGATTAATGGTTACTATTATTGCCATTCCGATTTATAGACAAGCAACCTGAAACTCTAAACCCTGAGACTTCTAACAAATTTTATGCACTTACATGGATATGTACAAGTTTCTGAGGCCAAACTTCAACGGTTTGCATTCAAGGGGTAGGCAAACCGAAATAGATGTTCACATTATCAAAATGAATGGAAATGATAGGCATATTTTTTGAGAGGCAAAATGAAATGCAACAGAAGGCATGAAGATTTACAGTTAGCACAGCTATATCAGACAGGTTTCATTTCACCAAGCATTAAGCTAGCCAAAAACATATACAGAGGTACAACACCGATCAATAAATAGAGGGCACAAATCTTCCAAAGTCAAAGGATAATACCAGGGATGGAGACAAAGGAAATCTCCTGCAAAGCAAACAACAGAAAACAGAAATAGCACCAACATAAACCTATGGTCAGTTTCTATAATCCAAACAGAATTTTAAAAGGTGTCTGAGAGGGTTTAGAGACACAACCTCACTTATATACCCCATAGTTGTCTGTCGATGGTTCTCAAAGCGATACAACTTTCAGTTAATCGATATGCCCAGACACAGACCACTTGTGAAATCAAACCTCAAGGGAACATATACAAACACAAGATGCAACAGTTTTGAAATAGTCAAAAGGAGAGACTACATAACACCTTCTCATAGAGGTTTTCGAATTGGTGTCTGTCAATTGCAGAGCATAGCGCTCAAGCGTAGCGCAACGTCAGGGATGAT
The DNA here is from genome assembly GCA_023374045.1 of Limonium bicolor. Lineage (NCBI taxonomy): Eukaryota > Viridiplantae > Streptophyta > Magnoliopsida > Caryophyllales > Plumbaginaceae > Limonium > Limonium bicolor. Next base: position 284,660,060 of record CM041778.1, read on the forward strand.
TCACCAAAATAACAATCACAAGATAAAGAAAAAAAACGCAGAAGATGAGACTCTTGTCTGGAGAGGGACCAGTTCATGAATCCGACCGTCGCGAGAAGAGATAGGTGGAACCACGACTGAATGCGGGCCAGTTTAGCAGTATCATAGAGATAGAAATCTCGGAGCAACTCAAATACAACTACATATGGGAGTCTAACATTAAATACACTTCTTTGACCTGTTCGTGGACTGCAATGTCCATACCAGGTTACAGTATATATAGAAGGAAGAACTCATAAACTGAAACAGGTGAAGCGAAGACGGGGAGACAGAAGAGAATGAACTCGATCAGTGCTATCATCGGATACTAGTCCGATGAAACTGAAATTTGGCCCTTAATCTCTTCGATTTCATCGGGCGAGTTCTATGAAATGAAAATCGAAATAGAGAGGGACAAAGAAAACCGAAGCGCTTGAAGCCAGATTATTATTCAGGGAAGCAGAAACCCACTTACGCTTCAAATATTGGAGACGACTGAAGTTTGAAAGTCACGGTCAGAGAAGATGAAAAGGGTAATGACGATTTCGGAGGTTTGGAGTATGGCGTTTTTCTAGGTTAATCGTGGCGAAGGTGAGGAAAGGGAAGAGCCAGGCTTCTGGTTTTTTCTTCTCGAGTTCTCACTGGGGAAGAGCAAGGAATACTGAAACTAGAAGGACAGGATCAAGAGCATGGGGATCGGTGTCTGTTGATTAGAAAAACTGTCCCTGCACTGTAGGGTTTTTAGAATGTTTTTTAATGTAGGAATAGGGTTTTGAGGGAATGTCTGATGGTTGTATGGGCTGGGTTTTATTTGGGTAAAGAGACAAAATGGACCCATACACAATTGGGCCATATTTAATCTGGTTGATTAAAAGAAAAAAACAAAGGCAGAAAACTTGCCACTACCTGAGTTTGAACTCAGGTTGCCAAAAAACATTTACCACACCTTACCCGGCTGAACTAAGATGGAACTTAGTATATGGGCGTAGAAGACTGATAATATTCTTCGCAACGGGTTAAAATGAAAAAGAAACACCATCCTGCTTGCGCCAGAATCGAACCCGGGTTGGTAGATTGTCAAGTGGGTATGTTGGCTAGTTACGCTGGATTAACTTTCAGTATATTCATGGGAGAAATAATACAAGACCTCTCATTTTGACTGGATAATTCTCCTAAAAAGCTGTGAATCCAAAAGCAAGCATTTATAATACAAAGAGATGATTAATCTAATGCATGAAATTATGGAATCCAACTAAAATAAGGTTCAAAACATAACGAGGTAAAGAAGAGCACATGCACATGAAGTAATAAAAATAATGTCCACGAAATGATGATTCAAACGCATAAAATAAAATAAACAAAATAATGATGGAAATGATGATGGTAGAAATAATGAGAAAATCAACAGGAAATAATAAATAATAATGATAAAAAGTAAGAAAGGTATGAATCAAACGAGTGCCTAAAATAATACAAGGTAATAACAAAAAGGTGAAATATTTAAAAAACAAAAGCAATAAAATAAGTATATAAAATAAAGTCGGTTAAAAACAGGTTAGAAAAACAAAAGGCCTCATGCTCCTTTTCCATAGGAATGTGAGATTTAAATGTCGGAGAAAAGAAATTCCTTTGGTTGAAAACGGGGACGACCACCCTGTTTCTAGAAGTATGTTTATTCTTGTATTTTTGTTTCAATATAAAGCGGGTGAGAATTTTTGGTGTCTACAGATGGCTCCCCTTGATTCAATTCTGCAATAGAAGACTTGTAGAATTGGATCAAGGTTGACGGGGCGCCAAAAATTCTCACTAATGTTTTATGCGTGCACCGAGACACGGTTGCAAGTGGAACACTACATGAATGCAACGGGAAAATTACGCAATAATGGGATGCATGAGGACTTATGACGAGCCTCATAATGCAATTTGAAAGTACGAGGACTTATGACGTGCCTCAACTAAACCTCTTGACGTCTAGCTATAGGACTTATGACTAGCCTATAATACTAACAATTGATAGATTTTGGTGCACGAGGACTTATGACAAGCCTCGACTAAACCTCTTGATGTCTAGCTATAGGACTTATGACGAGCCTATAATGCAAATTGAAAATACAAGGACTTATGACGAGCCTCATCTAAACCTCTTGACGTCTAGCTATAGGACTTATGACAAGCCTATAATATGAACAATTGATAGATTTGGATGCACGAGGACTTATGACGAGCCTCATATAAACCTCTTGATGTCTAGCTATAGGACTTATGACGAGCCTATAATGAAAATTGAAAGTACGAGGACTTATGACGAGCCTCAACTAAACCTCTTGACGTCTAGCTATAGACTTAGACAATGTAACACCCATCCCACATACAACCAACAAACCAACTTGGATGCACGAGGACTTATGACGAGCCTCAACTAAACCTCTTGATGTCTAGCTATACGACTTATGACGAGCCTATAATGCAAATTGAAAGTACAAGGACTTATGACGAGCCTCAACTAAACCGATCTTGACGTCTAGCTATAGGACTTATGACAAGCCTATAATACTAACAATTGATAGATTTGGATGCACGAGGACTTATGACGAGCCTTAACTAAACCTCTTGACGTCTAGCTATAGGACTTATGACGAGCCTATAATGCAAATTGAAAGTACGAGGACTTATGACGAGCCTATAATACTAACAATTGATAGATTTGGATGCACAAGGACTTATGACGAGCCTCAAGTAAACCTCTTGACGTCTAGCTATTGGACTTATGACGAGCCTATAATGCAAATTGAAAGTACGAGGACTTATGACGAGCCTCAACTATACCTCTTGATATCTAGATATAGGACTTATGATGAGCCTATAAAACTTTGATGGAGTTGTACGAAACTCGCTACTTTGAGTGACTGATTTGGGATTGATTTCGGTTGCGGGTTGACCCGGAATTGGATGCTTTTTGATTTCCTTCATGAGGGATGCGATGGTCAAATGCTTTCTGTCGATGTCGCCTTTGACTTTGTCAGTGTGGGACTTTTGATTTGGTTTTGTTTTTGGTAGTCTTGGCCCGATGTGCACTATGGTTTCGGGATTTGGTATAACTCTTGGCTCTGGAGTTCGAGATGGCTCCGGTTTGATATACGACTCCCTTGTGAGCCATGACTCTGGGATGGTTGATGGGTTTGGCTTCGATATGATCCGAGGGCTCCAGTATGATCGGATGTCTCCATTGTGGTCGGGTGGCTCCGGTATGGCTCTGAGATGGCTCCGGTTTAGACCCGAGGTGATCCTCTCGATTGAGGCGGGTTTCTTCATAGAGTGATGGCAATGGCATTGTGGTTCAAGGGGAGGTGGGTTTTTGTTTGGGACAGGGTCGCACCCTGAGAGTTGCCTACATACTCAACTCCCTGTTGAGATCACACCTTACGTAGTTCATGAATTTTGGCGAGTGAGGAGTTTACTGGTGAGGAGGGGTGTCTTATGGGGCATCTCTTTGAACGGTGCCGGAAGACTATTGGTCCTTTGCTTTGATGACTGCGCAGTCTTTCACATTACTCAGAGGATGGCTGTCGTGTCGGTTGACGAAGGAGATAGGAACTATGCCGTGGCCTCCATTACAAGGAGAGTATACTCATCTTTCTCTTCCCGTGGCGTAGGGTATTATGTCCGAACCGATGGATGCAAATCTATTCTACATGCATTTTTGGGAATTTGATATGATTGAATGCAAAGGGGATGTCGTGTCAAGGTGAGCTCAACCAAGAATTCTAGTTAAGTTAGATTAGTCACTTCTAAGCCACTTCTTTCTTGAAAAATCCTCCCGAAAGTGGTCTCTCGAGATCTCTTATACCTTTCTGTTTCCGCTCTTAAGGTCAATTAGGCTTTCTTTAATCGGGGTGATGAACACTCGTTTTTTCTCTACCTTTCTGATTTCTTTGACACTCGTTTGTGCACGATTGTATTGACAAGATCGGACGCGTCGTGGCCGTTCATGTTTCGAATTTGGTACTTTTCAAGTCAAGCAAATACCATCTCTAAGTCGGAGGTCTTTCGATGGGTTATAACGGGGCTGCAGGGTATGTCACATGGGACTGGAAGATTTGTTTGAGGATTGTGGAGCTTTTGTGCAACGGAGGATACGCTTTACCTTTTCCATGGATGGAGTGATTTTTGGACTTCTTTCGCATTTGTGTGGATTATTATGTGCTCTCATTTTTGATTTGCTACTTTCTTTGAGTAGTCTATCTGCATTCCTTCGTGTTTGACATTTCTGGTCTCATCTATTTATCAAGTGTGGAGGTATCGAGTGATGTGAGACTTTCATTTCTTCTCTTTACTATTTTGAGTGTTTTGTGCTCCGCTTCTCTCATTTTCATCCTCTTTGGGTATCTGTTTCAAGCCTTCTTCCATGCTTTAAATGGTGGGGAAGGAACCATAGCTCCAGCTCTTTTATCCTCTTTTGCAGGGGTGAATGGTTGCATGATGTGGGGTGGTATAACGTGGAGCTGTTTTTGAAAATATTTTCAATGAAAGGCTCAGCGGGGTTCACTAGGGGATCGTTTTCAGGGTCAGTAAGGCCTTTGGCCTTGTGGAGGTTTCTTCGATCCTAGGTGCCTCATCACCCCTATTGAAATAATTGTTTTCTCTACTATTCCCAAATGTTTACATGAATGGTAACACACTTTTCTCATTAATGTTTGGTTCTAGGAAGGAGGATCCTCACATCGTGCTTTGGAATTTAAATGCATCAAGCGCTCTGGGTTTTGTACGCTCTGTGTTTCTTTCACGCACTCGACTCTCACGGGAGGTTGGACATCCTTTCAATGACATTTTCAGGGAAAACGATACGAGAATTCAATGACCTTTGTGATGATTCATGTGACTTTCCTAGAATTAAAGGTCGAGATACACCTCGAAACTGAGGATATGCAAATGCACATGCAGTTAAGCTAAACCTAATGCAGATGGTAATGATTAATTTGTGTGGATGCCTTTTTTGGATTTTTGTGTGGATGCATTTTTTTGGATTTTTGTGTGGATGCATTTTTGGATTTTTGTGGTGGTTCAGACATAATATCGTTTCAACCGATCAAGATTGACAAGACTTTGAAATTCTTCTCCTTCTAGATCTGTCAGTAATACAGCACCATGAGGGGTTATTTCCTTGACCAGATAAGGGCCTACCCAGTTCGGTCTGAATTTCCCTCGTGGGTCTGGCAAATCCTTTCTCAACTCTTTTAGGACGAGATTGCCCACTTGGATGTTTCGCTCTCTGACCCTTTTGTTGAACAATCTAGCCATTCTCTTCTGGTAACCCTGGATGTGATATAATGCTAGTAGGCATTTTTCATCAAGAAGAGCTAGGTTGTCATAGCGTTGTTGTAACCAGTCACTTTCAGCAATTTTCACTTCATTAGTGACCCGAAGAGTTGGAATTTCATGCTCGATTGGCAAAACACACTCTGACCCATAGACCAAGGAATACGGGGTGGCTCCGGTTGCAGTTTTGATAGTAGTCCGGTAACCCCAGAGAGCGTAGTGCAGCTTTTCCGGCCAATCTCTGTATGTTTCAACCATTTTTGACAGTGCACTCTTTACGACTTTATTGGCGGCTTCGACTGCTCCGTTAGTCTGAGGTCTGTATGGAGATGACCTCTGGTAGCGGACGTTGTATTTTTCCATGACCCGGATAGTGTCTCCGTCGAATTGAGGACCATTGTTCGATACAAACTCTGAGGGAACTTCGTATCGGCATATGATATCTCGCTCGATGATCTGGGCAACTTGCTTCGATCCGATGTTGGCAAACGACCGTGCCTCTACCGATTTGCTGAAATAGTCTATCGCCACAAGGATGTAGCGGTGTCCATTTGAAGCTTTAGGGTGAATTTCTCCGATGATGTCAATCCCCCATATAGAGAACGGCCAAGGAGCCGCCATGGCTGTTAGGGGTAAGGGAAGTAGGTGCTGCAAATTGGCATGTGTCTAACACTTGGCGCACTTTTTCATGAATGCATGACAGTCAGCGTCCATTGTTGTCCAGTAGTACCCTAGTCTGAGGATTTTCCGGGATAGGGAATGTCCTCCGGCATGGGTCCCACATATCCCCTCGTGGACATCCTCGATGATCTTATCAGCCTCTCTTCTGGTTACACACAAGTGTTGTACTCCGTTCGGCATTCTCTTGTAGACCCTGGTTCCAAAGATCACGTATTGATTCAACATTCTTCTCAGTGCAATGCAATCCTACTTAGTGGCTTCTGGCGGGAATTCTCCTTTTCTGAGGAAATTCTCAATGTCTACGAACCAGTCATCTTCGGTTTCTTCTGCTTCGATGGCTCCAATTTCGTACGAGGGTACATTGGTCATTGTTATCCATAAGGGAAAATACAATGAGCCGCTTGGTACTCGGACCACTGAGGGTAGGGAGACTAAAGAGTCCGTAAAGGTGTTCTGGCTCCGGTTCACAAGCTTGAAAGTTACGTTTTGATTTGATGGAGAATGAGGTGACTAGAAGGTGATCACGAAAGGTAGTCATGGTAGGGGATCAATCGTTCTTCTATGATCTCCCAAGTCTGGTTGACTTACGAGATAACGAGATTAGAGTCGCCAAAGACATCTAACTCCTCCACTTGCAATTCTAACGCCATTTCAAGTCCCAGGATGCAGGCTTCGTATTATGCCATGTTATTAGTGACCGGGTAATTGATTTTTACCACAGCTGGAAGCAGATCTCCTTCAGGATGGATCAACAAGATCCCGGCCCCTTTACCCTTATGGTTGACGGCACCATCGAAGTACAATCTCCAACAAGTTTTTTCGTAATGTCATGATTTGTTCGTCTGGGAAATCGTCATTTCCGAAGAACTCGGATGCTACAGGGCATTCTGCAAGATGCTCGGATATGGCACTCCCTTTGATTGATTTCTGAATTTTGAAAGTGATATCGAATTCAGACAACAATAGGGACCATCTGGATAAGCGACCGTCTAGAATTGGCTTTTCCAGAAGGTACTTTATAGGGTTCATGCGCGCAATCAGATGAACCTCTTGCCCTAACAAGTAGTGTCTTAACTTCTTCGTGGCCCAAACCAAAGCAGCACAAAATTTGTGGATGTCGGAGTATCGTGTTTCCACATCAACCCATTTTTTACTGATAGGGTAGATCGACTTTTCGTGCGGTGGGGATCCTTGTTCCTGGGCCAGCATGGCGCCCATTGACATTTTTAGGGCAGTGAGGTAAAAGATCATCGGCTTACCCTCCTTGGGCGGTACCAAGACTGGCGGGTTCTGCAAATAGGTTTTTATCTTTTCAAAGGCTTCCTGACACTGCTCATTCCAGACCATAGACGTATCTTTCTTCAACAGACGGAAGATAGGCTCACAGGTCTCGGTTAGCTGCATGATGAATCTTCTGATGTACTGAACTCTGCCTAAGAAACCCCTGATTTCTTTTTCGGTCTTCGGAGGAGACATTTCTTGAATGGCTTTTATCTTATCTAGGTCTACCTCGATTCCACGGGTTGTGATCATGAAACCTAGAAGCTTTCCCCCGGTTACACTGAATGTGCATTTTTCCGGGTTGAGTTTCATTTGACATCTTCGCATCTGATCAAAGAACTTTCTCAAGTTTGTCAAGTGGTCCTCTCGTTGGGCAGCTTTGACGATCATGTCGTCTACGTATACCTCCACTTCCTTGTGAACCATATCATGCAATAGTGTAGTGGCAGCCCTTTGATACGTGGCTCCGACATTTTTCAAACCAAAGGGCATGTTTACATAACAAAAGGTTCCCCACTGTGTAATAAAAGACATCTTTTCCTGGTCTTCTACAGCCATTCGGATTTGATTATAACCTGAAAATCCATCCATGAATGACAGTAGTGCATGTTGGGAAGTATTATCAACAAGGATATCAATATGGGGTAAGGGAAAGCTGTCTTTGGGGCTGGCCTCGTTTAAGTCCCGAAAGTCAATACACACTCGCACCTTTCCATTTTTCTTTAGGACTGCTACGATATTGGCTAGCCAATCGGGGTAATTGACGACCAGGATAAAGCCGACACGTAACAATTTTTCAACTTCTTCTTTCACTTTCAGTTGATGCTCAGGTTTCATTCTTCTTAAACATTGTTTCTTAGGTTTGGCATTGGGATACAACGGTATTCGGTGTTGGACAATGTCAGGGTCGATCCCGGGCATGTCTGCATAACTCCAAGAAAAAACATCGACATATTCAGTTAGCAGAGAAGTCAAGTCCCGTTTTTCTGTTTCACTCAGACCCAAACCGACTTGCAAAGTTTTGGGGTTATCAAGTTTACGATATTTATTGCTACAGTGTCCTCCACAATCTAAGTGTGGGTGGAATATTGTTCTGTGGGAGGCATTCTCCTCGTCATATTCCTCTTCTTCAGCCTCATAGTTTTGCATTGAATCAAGTGACAAAAGAGATGAATTTTCTGAATAAACTGAATTTTCATTAATATTCGAAGGGCTGAGTAACTCAGTGATTGTTAGAAAATTGCCATTATTTTTACAGCCGGAAATAAATGGTGGCCCCCCTCTCTTTCTTCTTCATTGAAATTGAGACAAACATCATTCTCATCATCAGTACTGCTACAATTACTGCTATCACTACTATTACTGCTATCACTATCGACTAGACTAACTGGATATGGCTCCTCTTTCCTGTAGCAAATGGCAAGGCATGCTCCATGGCTATCTACCGAGAGTGCAGGGGCCTTGATGACTGATTTGATCGTGACACTGTTCTCCGCTACCTCCTCGGGTATTCCTTGGTCGCATTCCATGTCGTCCTGGTCTTTAGGGCATGAGTTGAGGGAGAATAAAGTGGTCCACCAGCTCCCCCACTCCATTGTCTCCTAATTATCTTGAGCTCGAGCTACTCTCTGCTTATCACAACTCACAGATACATATGGTTCAAGGTTAATTGATAAGAAAGAATCTGTGGGAATTCTTACATGTGAATTTGTCAACATCATACCTGGCATTTCCGTAAATCCCAACCCGGCTCCTCGACCTCCAATATATGCTGTTAGTGGCTCCGCCATGCCCTGCAGCTCCTTGACTAGTCCACTCCCCTGTTTGTAGCCCATCCGAGACATCATGTACTGCGATGCGGGGCTATAGACACTAGGGTCAAAGTAGAGAGGAGTGATGGAAGAAGTTTGACTTACCTGTGAATGTGGCCTCGCCACTGTGAAGCCCCCGAGCGTCAACTCTTGACCCCCTGGTGTCTTAATCTCAAATAGTGGGGACTCAGCTCTAGCCTCTCCCAAAACCTCCACGATTCGCTCCTCGTGTTGAAATTTTAGCTTCTGATGGACGACTGAGGGGACTCCTTTAATCTGATTGATGAACTCCCGCCCCAGCAGAAGGTTGAAGGTGAAGGATATGTCTATGACCATTACTTCCATGGTCAGGGAGACATCCTCAATCAGGATCGACAGTGAGATGGTTCCCAAAACCTTCCTATGGCTGTTGTCATAGGCACTCAATGTCATGTCTACTGGCTTGAAGTCGTTGAGTCCCATATAACCGGCTATTCGGAGTGGGCAGACATTCACTTCAGCCCCATCATCAATCAAAGTCTCGGGGACCTGGAATCCTCCAGCCTTCACAGTTATGTAGTGGGCCTTTCCCGCTTGACGAGGGATCTCATCATTGGTGAACGTTATGGAGAGGTCCGGAGTCCGGGATAGGTGCGTTATGATGTTCTCGACTGACGCCGGCCACTTCTTGTCCATTCCCAAATGTCGAGCCACTACATCTTTGTGCTCTTCTGAAATCGTCAACAGGGACCAGATTGTGATGGGTGTTATACCCAAAATTTCAACCCCCCCGGAAGAGGGTCTCTACTAATAGGCTAGTAGCGAGGGTTCCCAGTTCGATCGGCACATTTCAGAGTACTAGGGACAGCTTAGTCATCTCCAGGGGCATTTTTATAATTTTTCAAGGCTTCTAAGCCCCCTATATTCTTTCTCTCTCCTCCAAATAAGGGTCAAATCAGTTCAAAATTCTTTGAAATTTTAACTCATGATAGAGGATGACATTTTAAGCATAATGGCGTCGGAATGTTGATTTTTTGAATTTTCAATAATTTTCTGGCAATTTCTGATTGAATCTGACGATAAATTGAATTTAAAAATATTCCAATATCCAAAAAATTCGAATCCACTTTAGAAAAATCACAAATACCATCCTTTACCCATGTATAAAATTTCATAATCAAATTCTTTTTGGAAGCCCTTGAGCTAAAACGTCGGTAAATCTCGGTTTTTACTGGATTTTTCTATCTTTAAGAAAGCCTATATAAGGAACCTTATCCCATGATCAAATCAGAACTCCAAGAACCTTAGACCCTCAAAAAAGGCAGCTGACTTATTCTCTTCACGTTTTGAACTCCAGAGCCACAATCAAACATCGAAATCTCACCAAAATCAACACCAAAACACATTTTTCAACTCCTATCTCATCCACAATCATCAAATCACCATCAAACCACCGCCAAAACGTGAAGAACACCATTAATTCTCAATAGTCAGAAGCTGGGTTCGAACTCAATTCAGAACCGAGATTAACGGAGCACCGAAAGAATCCCAACGTGAGGAGTCTCGTTGTTCCAGAAGCCAAAACAGGTTGTAATATTTTGGGTTCAAACCAACCCTTTTTGGCACTTGTATTGCTAATTGTTTTTGTTTCTGCCTTATTACTTGTTCGTTAAGTTTCGTGCATAATTCGGCTTCAAACTAAAATCTTTCAATTACTAACGTCTTGTATACCTTTTAGGCTACACGTACATAAATTTTGAGCCGAAAACACCTTCGGGAACCCCCATAAAACCCCTGTCCGTGGGTGGTCCGGGACCACGGACGGGTTGTCCGTGGCCACGGACACCCACGGACGGCGGCGGGATTTTAATTTTTCAAATTTTAGGTTTTTTCTAAACAATGTCCGGGTCCACGGACATCCTGTCCGTGGCCCCGGACTTTTCAATTTTTCGTTTTCTATTTAATTCGACTTTTACTTCCACATAGATTAACTAGGGTCCGTGGGTACGGACATTAGGTTCGTAGTCACGGACGGAAACAAAATTTGACCTAATTCTGCCTCCGAAACCCTAGTTTTTTGTAATTTCAACTTTCACTTTCTTTTTCTATCAAAAAATGCTAAAAAACATAAAAAAAACAGAAGCTCGCGCACCTAGGTTAAAACGACTTCGTAATAAGCCGTAAATAAACTAAGTAGAGGAAAAACGACTTCGAGGGGTAATGAAAGTAATTGAACCCCAGATAAGTCGAATACCAAGACCCCGAACCCGAACTCTCCTTTCCTAACTTGATCTAGGTTAAAATTAGGTGGCGACTCATAATAGGTTCCAGTGAGCTAGCTTAGGCTTTAATAATTATTGTTATATGACATAGTTATTAATCTTAGGTTATAAGTGGACCTAAAACCCGATTAGATCCTAATCTGCTTTAATTAACATATGATAGGGTTTAAAATCGAGGATCACAGACTGAGCGACTCTGCTGGGGACAAAATTCTTAATTTTAACTTGTTTAATTTTAAGAAAGAGGGCTTAACTCGAAAATGTTTATTTATGGCTTTATTACTCTGATTGTTTACTTTCGTGTGCACTTTAATTTTCTGCACCTTTGCATCATATGAGAGTGAGGGTACACGCAAACCGATTTCACCCGGGACCGTTGAGGGTCCCTGTAGGGAACTCACAAGCTTTTAGGTGATGTGAATAAGCGAGGGAAAAGAGAAGGATGTCATCTAACCATGTCCCCTTAATACCTGGGCTTTAGCCCCAAGCGTTTTCCTAGCAGTGTCCTTACCTAGCCCATTGTTTGGTCAGTCAAAGACCCGACCGTAGACGCACACCTTCAGATGATGTGAAAAAAGTGGGGAAGCCTAAAGAGAATAACGTGTAAGCCCTATTCCTTTGTGGTGACCTGGGCCCATGCCCCAACACCTCTCCGGATCGAACCATACCAGAATTGGATAAGCGTCAAGTGAGGACATGTAGAATTTGTGTGGGCCTTGTCTGCTTGTGTGATCAGTCCACTACCCAGCCTAGGAATTGATAGGAACTTTTCCTACATTAACTCAGCCCAACCCGAATTTACGGCTTTATTGTTTGCGGCCCAGAGGCCCTGTTTGGTTTGATATGTGAATCATTTGGGCTTCGGCCAAAAAGTTTAGACTTAGGTGATTTCTCTCTTTCGGCCCAATTTTAATTATCAATTTAGTTCTAGGCCCATGAAAAACAAATCCACCTAAAGCAGTTCATGAAAATCCATCAGGCATTTCCACTTCAAGATCCATTCTAGTCTAGGAAGACTTTTCACTTGGGCTTTGACCCAAGATCTTAGACGCAGGCATCATCTCTTAGGCCCAGTCAGAATTACCTGGCCCAAATTCCAATTCACATCAAGAACATGGTTTAGGAATCATTTTGGCCCATGTGCTTTACCTTTAGCCCAAACACATTCTGGCCCAAGCGCCCAATTCTCAAAATATTCTGGCCCAAGAGCCACATTCTTCAAACATTTCTAGGCGCCTCCCTTCCAACTCATTTCGGGCCTTAGTGCCTACCCACAATCTTCAAAACACTCTAGCTCAAGTGCTTTTCTTGCAGCCCAAACAGGTTTTACCTAAAACTAATTCACGGCCCAAAATTTTAGCTCAATCCACTTTTGTTTTCCAACAGATAAGCCCGAATCCCAAGTATGGCAGAGGGAGGAAACCTAGTCAGCATGGAGGCCCAGTTTGCAGCCTTAGAGCAAAGGTACATGGCCGCCTTTGATGCCATGGAATAGAAACATAGGTCCACCACTAATGACATGGAGGCTAAGTATGTCACCATCATCGAAGAGCTGAAAAGCAAAATCAATTCCTTTGAGGTTGGTCATCAGGAAAACATTTCAGGAAAAATTGCTGACTCTGGGAACGAGCGTGACTACATCGAAGTTAACTCTGGTGAGGCCCATGATGCACAAAGATTTGTAGGGCAAGTCGTCCTGGACCGCCAACTAACTGAAGAATTAAGGAAGGCCCTGAAAAGGATCGAGCGCATGGAAAAAGCTAGCAAGCCAGCTGGTTTCGATTACTCTTCTATGGAATCGTACCCCGAGGTCAATCTCCCTCTAAAGTTGAAGCTGCCCACACTTGCTATATACAAGGGCTCCTTAGACCCGCAGGCCCATCTGGCGATGTTTGATAGGGAAATGTCCATCCTCAGGTTAAATGACATGCAGAAGGCCAAGGTTTTCACCCGTTATCTTGATGAAATACCTCAACGTTGGTACTTGACTCAGAGGATGAACACCAAAACCTATGAAGAGGTTTGTGAGGCTTTCCTGCACCATTTCGAGTATGCTAAGAATCTTGAAGTCACCTGGTCCGATCTTGCCAGTACCCGGCAGGGAAACAGTGAATCAATGTCCGACTTCATCAAACGGTGGAGGACGAAGGCCGCTGCTATGCCTACGAAAATGGATGAGCAAGAACAAATTGAATGATTGTGGACAATATGCAGAAGCAATACAACAATGAGCTGAGTTGCACATATTTCCTTAATTTTGACATGCTGATGGGGCAGGTAAAAGTCATGGAAGAAAAGATTCACAAAGGCGAGCTGAAGCTAGGAGAACCTAGAGCTCAGGGTATGGGTGTCGGGACCTTTAAGTCAGGGTCAGCCAAAATAGTTTTAGCTTCATGACAGGAGAACAATGTGCGCCAGCTCAGTGTTTCAAAGCAGAGCACCAAGGCCATATCTCGACCTAGGCGATTCCCCGCACCGAGGCAGTTTACCGACATTGGCCGACCCCTTAGTCAAGCACTCGTGAAGCTACAGGAGTTGGACCTACTACAACCTCTCACGCCTTGTCACGGGGTTACCCAGTCCTGGGAGTACCTCAATCAGTCTTGCCAGTTCCATCAACTACCAGGGCACAGTACTGACGATTGTAGGACGCTGAAGCATAAGATTGAAGATCTCATCGAACAAGGGCTCTAGTTTGTCGAGTAGGCTAGAGTCTAGTTGCATGTTGCTTTCTTAATTTTTCTTTTTAATTTTGTAAGGAGTTTATGATATTTCCATTTTAATGAGGTTTAGATGTTCAAATTTCAGTCTCTTGTCTTTTCAATTTACAATCTCAAGAAAACAAAAAAATGTTTGTTCGTTTTGCACCTTCGACCAAGTCATCTTTCAAAACTAATGTTCATGAAACGGTCATTTTCTGGCAATTGAATAAAATGATTTGTCTTTTTGTTTCTAAAAGGATGAACATGTCTAACCAAACACCATAACTCACCCCATAACATCCAAACACCTCACAAAGAGGTTCAAGGTCCACATCTATCGAATTGTTGTCGCAAACCCCAAATCAATACTGGGGGCAATCTAAGTTTAAGTTCGTCATCTTTTGTCTTTTGTTTAAATGTGTGAATGAGTTTCCGAGTGAAAATCTCGCGAGAGTGACCATGAGCGAACGAGCGTGTCATTTTTACACAACTCCAGTGAGACCACATTCAAAGGTGAGGTAAATAGCATAACTCTGACCGAAGGAGATAATTTGTAAATTTACTCTTAGACCTGCGAAAAGTAACAAAGAACGGATACACAACTATTAGGGATGACGAAGCACCTAAGTACAGCACCACATAGCCAAAAGCTTGTGAAGCCTGACATTAAAGCCTAGGCACCCCCGCCGAGCCTTTCATATATCCCCTTTTCGATATTATGAACTCCACAAAATAACCCAGCCGATGATTAATTTCCAACCCGGTGACCAAAGAAAGCGAGGAGCCCGAGTCTCAAATAACATCTTCATTAGTTCAAAGAAGCAGCGCTGCTATTGGTATGACGAAGTGATCCGGAAATGGTCCCAGAGTGACACAGGATCCAAAGAGTTCACATCAAAATAGCTCTCGAAGCCTGAAACCGGGAAGCACAAGAACCCCGATGGCAAAGTCAAGAAAGGATAAAACAAAAGGCAAGCCCGAAGTGCCTCGAAGTAATCCAAATGACGAAAGGAGAAATGGTGTAAAGGATGACTTCCAAAGTCCAAGTCCAGAAGCTCAAAAGTAACGTCAACACGAAGCAGTTAGATGACTTCAAGACAAGGAAGATGATTCTGAGAGAAGGCGCAAGGTGCAGCTTTGGTCCCCTTTTAGCTCCCCATACCTAAACTATCCCTCCATGGTCCCGTTGTCTTTCATCACACCTCATGGCCACGTTATAAGCTTTAAAGACTTCTGACTTGATAGTTGTGTGTCCAATCACGTGAAAGTAACAGATCAAATGCGTAAATCCATCAAATATCGAACTCGATGGTCTAGAAGTTTTGACCGTAGGTGAGGAACGAGTGCAAGCACCAAACACGCCGAGTGTAGGTTAGGAAGCACCACATAAAAACATATGCCTTGACCCTATAAGGACGAGACTTGTTCGCATGTTTAATCAAAGAAAATACTGGGGGCAATCGATCGTTCCGACCGTTTACCATGAACTCTAGCTCAGATTGTCCTAAGGAAAAATACTGGGGGCAATTGTTGGTTCTAACGATTGTCATGACAAAACCGATTGAAAATCAAAGCCTGAGCATCACCATCCCACCACAGGCCCACATAAGCCCTTACCTCCACATTAAACACCATAGGCCCACAAAAGCCCTTACTTTCACATCATACACCACACAGGCCCACATAAGCCCTTACCTCCACACCACTACCACACAGGCCCACATAAGCCCTTACCTCCACACCACTACTACACAGGCCCACATAAACCCTTACCTACACATCATACACCACAGGCATATATATGCCCTGATCACCACTCAAAAGATCTCCACATCAAACACCACCCCACTGGTGTCATGTTCATCTCCTAGGAGATAAATTACAAGTCCGAAGTCTGTAGTCCGGAAATTATAATTTCACTTTCCTTTTCAGTAAACAAAATTTTCTTCAAACACTGCCACATTTGGCACCTCTTTCAACAATTTCTTGTCTTGAACAACTTTCCTTCAAACACTTCGGTTTCATAAACCTCATCATGGCCACATTTGGCACACTTTCTAGCTATGTCTTGCTTTGGACAATTTTTATCCTTAACATTGCCATGTTTGGCACATTTTCCAACGATTTCTTGTTTTGGACAAGTTTCCTACATACGCTTTGATTGTATTTTGACATGCATATCATCATTGTCACGTTTGGCACTTTCATAATCAACTTTCATCATGACCATTTGCATAAAATTTTCCTTGCATCCATCCGTACGAGACTCCTCATCATAGACCAGAGATATAGATTCTCACTCGGAGATACATATTCTTCAGAGATACAGACTCTCACCTAGAAGATACAGATTCTTCAGAGATACAGATTCTCACCCGAAGATACAGATTCTTTAGAGATACAGATTCTCACCCGAAGATACAGATTCTTCAGAGATACAGATTCTCACCCAAAGATACAGATTCTTCTGAGATACAGATTCTCACCCGAAGATACAAATTCTTCAGAGATACGGATTCTCACCCGAAGATACAAATTCTCTAGAGATACAAATTCTCACCACGAAGATGCAGATTCTTTAGAAATACAAATTCTCACCCGAGTAGAAGAACTTACCCGAGTAGAAGAACTCACCCGAGTAGAAGAACTCACCCGAGTAGAAGAACTCATCCGAGTAGAAGAACTCACCCGAGTTGAAGAACTCACCCGAGTCGAAGAACTCACCCGAGTAGAAGAACTCATCCGAGTAGACGAATTCACCTGAGTGGAAGAATTCACCCCCACATTAATTTTCAATCACCTATGGGTAGACAACGATATCATATCATACGTATAGGTAGTCGACACCTTAGAATAGTCCGACATTACTTCATTCTTACCTTTAGGTGGTCGACGCCATAGAATCGCTCGACATCCTTCCACTTTACTCGTAGGTAGTCAGCGCCTTAGAACAGCTCGACACAACTTATCGGAATTCAATAGCATGTGGGGTCTTTTAAGATACAAAATTTTGGGGTGTCACTCAAGCATCAACCAGCCTTTTCATTTCTATTACAAAGTCTAGTTGACGGGGGGTAATCTGTTATACCCAAAATTTCAACCCCCCGGAAGAGGGTCTCTACTAATAGGCTAGTACCGAGGGTTCCTAGTTCGATCGGCACATTTCAGAGAACTAGGGACAGCTTAGTCATCTCCAGGGGCATTTTCGTAATTTTTCAAGGCTTCTAAGCCCCCTATAGGCTTTCTCTCTCCTCCAAATAAGGGTCAAATCAGTTCAAAATGCTTTGAAATTTTAACCCATGATAGAGGATAACATTTTAAGCATAACGGCGCTAGAATTTTGATTTTTCGAAATTCCAATAGTTTTCTGGCAATTTCTGATTGAATCTGACGAGAAATTGAATTTAAAAATATTCCAATATCCAAAAAATTCGATTCCACTTTAGAAAAATCAGAAATATCATCATTTAACCATGTGTAAAATTTCATAATCAAATTCTTGTTGGAAGCCCTTGAGCTAAAACGTCGGTAAATCTCGGTTTTTACCGGATTTTTCTATCTTTAAGAAAGCCTATATAAGGAACCTTATCCCATGATCAAATTAGTACTCCAAGAACCCTAGACTCTCAAAAAAGGCAGCCGACTCATTCTCTTCACATTTTGAACTCCAGAGCCACAATCAAACATCGAAATCTCATTAAAATCAACACCAAAACACATTTTTCAACTCCCATCTCATCCACAATCATTAAATCACCATCAAACCACCGCAAAAATGTGAAGAACACCATTAATTCTCAATAGTCAGAAGCTGGGTTCGAACTCAATTCAGAACCGAGATTAAAAGAGCACCGAAAGAATCCCAACGTGAGGAGTCTCGTTGTTCCAGAAGCCAAAACAGGTTGTAATCACACTTTTCTAAAACCTTACGACTTTATTAGTATTCTGTAATATTTTGGGTTCAAACCAACCCTTTTTGGCTTCTGTATTGCAAATTCTTTTTGTTTCTGCCTTGTTACTTGTTCGTTAAGTTTCGTGCATAATTCGGCTTCAAACTGTTGAAACACCCCTGAATATTTACTCACATAAAATCATAAACGCGAGGAAAATATCCGAAAATAACGCGTTATATAATTCGGACATAAAAGAATTTATGAACAATTAAATTTAGCAACGTTATGTGTTAATATAGTCATACTTTCATATGTCCGAATACGAGAATACATGTACATAACGTTATGATATTATAACGTTTAAAAAAAAAAAAATAAATAGTAACGTTGCATAACATCGTAATGTTGTAATATAAATGATAACGTCGCATAACTTTGTGACAAATAAATCAATAAATATAACACGGTATGTTATATAGTCTTACATATATAAATAAGCAAGTTTAACTTATACAAAAAAAAAGAGAAAGAAAAAGGAGCAAAGACGCTCCCACTGAGGTTCGAACCCGAGACCTCCCGTACTTTCCCCGAGCGCTTAACCGGTGAGCTATGCTCAAATTCAGTAATAGAAACTAACTAACTAAAACTAGTAGCAACACTACTAAGATCACTAGGAAAAAGAAAAAAAAAGAAACAAACACGCCCTCCCTCTCATCTGGTCTCGGTAACCCGTTTCGAATTAGGAAGAAAATCGCAACAACAGAGCACCATATTCTCCCTTGATCTACCGATAACCTGAAACACAAGTGGGTTACCTTGATTTCTATTAAAACGCGCAGGAGTCCAACAGGAACATCGAAAAAATCCAAATTCCTGCTCAAGCGCCCTCACCCCATTGTTCACTTCCTGTCTCGCATGAGTTCTCCAACACCACGAGCAAATAATAACAAGGCAACAGACAGCAAGTCGTTGCTGAGCCTCGAAAGTTTCATTTCTGATTCCAACATTCCTCTCTGATGTATGATGCTGCCCACAACTCGGGACAGGTTTACCGTGCTCCACTACCGATCCCTGGTGCTAGGACACTAAACAAGAGGTCTGCCACTTACCTGAAAGTACAAGCGCCCAAACTTTCACAAAAGTCTCCGTTGGAACTTACTCCCATTGACGTTAATTCATTCTCCCGTGTCAGTCCTTCAGCCTCTGCTATAATACTCCATCTCAGTCATTTCATCTCCCCACTGCATGTTTACGCCAGTAACAACTCAGAGGTCTTTGTTGTTGCTCTTGCGTGAAGGTAAGCCAAGCACTCATGGTTGTTCCTCTGTTTTTCGGATTCTTTTGTTTCTGGTCGAAAACCCACCTCTGAACCCTTCCTTTTTGAATCAGTAGAAGCAAGCTCCTGTTATCCCTCATTTATCTGTCGCATTGTCGTGTTTCAGTTGCTGGAAACCAGAAGCAAAGCCTTTCAGACTCCAAACTGTAGCAAGGTAAAGAAGTCAGTAACCCGAACTCGCCCTCAAGTCTTCATCTGCTGTGTCTGATAACCTTTGGCTCCTGACTCCTTAACCGTTTACATCTTTGCTTGCATGGGTTCGTCTGGGAATAAACCCATGAAGGTTACCCAGGGTCTCCTAGAAAAAAACCAGCTGCACTTCCCTTTAGAAAAGCATTCCAAGGTGATGTTCCAACCGGCTGTCTCGATTACTTTTCTCCTGTTATGTTTCCTATCCAAGAATTCTTTTTGTCAACCCACTCCACCTCTACTTCAGTATAATGCATTAAAGTTCCTGAGGAGAAAAGACTACATTACTCACCCCAGTTTTTCTTCTTGTCCTGTGCAACTCTACCCTTGAAGTGTGCCAAAAGAAAATTTCTGGAAACCAGCTGTAGTCTCTGTCAAAAATCAGACAGGGGTCTGTAAACTCTTGGGCGAAAACTTGTCAAACTCTACCGTGGAACACAAACAGAAGGTGAGAACCTCAAAACCAGATTTCCTATTTATGCTATTAGTTTCTGCAGTTTTGCCCTTCTGTATACTAAAGTCCAGAGGAGTTATAAGCATGTTATTGGTTCAATGATGAGTCTAAAGAGTGGCTAACACATTAGACCTGGTGTACAAAATCTGGGAATGCTAGAGATAAACAATTCGTACATTAAAAGGAGAGTAGAAGGAGAAGCGCACAGGAACTGGAATTACAATTCAGTAACGTTTTTTTTCCTCTGTACAACTAGTTCCAGAGGTGGTGTGAATGTGTATTGACTTAATAGTAAATTGAGAACGTAACTAAAACACTTAACTAAATGGGAGAACAACCTGGTGGAAAAATTCAAAGTCAGAATTGTGAGCAAACAAAGAAAAAATAAAATAAAAGAGAAGATAGCAGTGCTACGTTTCAGCTTTCAGTTCTCCTTCCAGTTAGTGTTTAGATGTTTCTGTAACATTAACAGAATTGTTTTGGGTTTGTCGGAGTTTAAAATCTCCATAAGACAATTTAATGAGTAGGGAGGTACTTTGGAACAGTTTAAAAGATAGGGTGATAACTTAAAAGAAAAGTTAAAGAGAAGATAACAGATTTCCATGTTTTGGTTTTTCAGTTTCTCTGAAACCTTAAGCTGCTGGATAATCATGTTGCAGAGGTGTTATCGATGCTATTTTGGGTTGTTTTAAAGATCAAAATCCTGCTAATTCATTTAACTACATGTGTTAACCTTTTGGGGAAATGGGGAGCTAAAATTCGTGAGCCAAGTAGAGGAATAGAAGTGAAGTTATCAGGTTGGCGCCCCAGTGTTTCAGTTCTGGTTTCTGGTTAAGTGAGTTACAAAATTGTTGACAGGTCGTGGAGGTTAATGATGGACCTAAACCCTGGCTAATGCACTCAACTAAGTGGGTGTAACCTTTGGAGGATTAGTAGTCAGTTAAGTGAGTTAAAACTGAAATCAGATTAAGAGCAAAAGAAAACTATAGACCCGATGTATCAGATTCAGCCTCTTTCTTGTCCCGGAGATTTATTTGTTTCAGTATAGGCAAGTTCTGTAAACTTAACTAGGCTGCTGTGGGTTAGTTTGTTTATGGGAGATTGAGATATAGCTAGAAAGATTAACTAATGACTAAATAGTTTGAGGGAATGAGAGTTAATCCGAGAAACAACAGGAAGAAGTTGGTATCAGCTTCTGTTTCTGATTTTCAGTTTCCAGGTTGTGAAAGAGCTTTCAAGAGTGTAGCCCTATCTGCTTGAGGATGTTTTGAAAATTAAAACTATATTAAGCTAAGAAACTAAGTAAATAGACAACCTAGGGGAAAACTAGGCAATATACTAAACTGAAGTAAGCAACAGAAAGAAAAAAAAAAGAGAACATCAGCTTCAGTTTCGGTTCTAAATTCCTAAACTTCTGTTTCAATTTACGACATACATCAGTGGGTCTATCAGGGTGGTCTAGGTAGTTTTGGGTATAAAATGCATTAAGTTGTAATTAAACAGCTAAACCAATGGAGGAAAATAAAAATCCAAATTCTGAACAAACAGGAAAATAGAAGAGAGAAGAAATATAGTTTCAGGTTTTCTGATTCCTGTCAGTTCAGGTTAGGAAAAATTCTGTAGCCCTAACCAAGCATTGTGGGTCTGTTTTGGAGAGTAAAGCTATGTTAAACATGTAACTAAGTAAATAAGTGTTCTGTGATAAATTGAAATCAAACTCGTTGCTAAACAGGGAAGGAAATAGAAGAGGAGTTGTTGGGTACATGCTTCAGATTTCAGCCTTCTTTTCAAATAATACTAGCCTGTCTGCAGCTCTATCAACAATGTCTTGGTTCTGTTTTGTACAGGGAAGTAAGTGAGTATTAGTGGAGTAGTTTTGAGTTCAAAAATGGTGATAGAACACTTAACCAAGTAGCAGGTACTTAGGGATAAAATTGAAAGACAGTACGAGAGTAACTGAAGAGGAACTTCACGGCTTTTCCTTTTCTGGTTTTTCAAGGTTTCAGTTTCCTGCTTCTGTATAGATTGTGCCGAGGGTGTGCTTTTGGGTTAGCCTTGAGTTTAAGACTTTGTCTATGCATAAGTCTGAGTGCTTATAAGTGGGGGAAACAAAAGAAAAAGAGAAAGAATACCAGTGAGGAGACTTAGACAATGGAGTTAAATGAAACAGATGTTGTATTTCGGTTTCTGTAATATGGTGTCTGTACAGACGAGTTACTGAAGTAGTGGAGGTATTATGGAGGCTCAGGTACGGGCTCAAAACATTAGTAAAGAGATGAACTCAATTGGCAAAATCAGTTGTGAATCTAGGAATCAATTAACTAAGGACAAAAGGAAGGAATGAGGAAGGATTAAGGTGGATTTCGGTTTCAGTTTTTAGGTAGCTTCTGTTCTGTGCATTTGAGTACAGCAGCTGATGAGTGTTTTACTAGTGAGGTTTGGAGTTTAAAACAGTATTGACACATGTACCTAGTAGGGTAATACTGTGGGAAGGAGTGAAATATCCGCTAAACTAAAGAATAACTAGAAACAAGAAGCAAGCATTTAGATTGTGGTTGCAGCTTTGCATTGATATTATAGTTTTTGTATAACCAGATTACATGTGTATCATAAGAGTGATGCTAGTTAATAATGAACCTAAACAATGTTAGTACACCTAACCAAGTGATGATACAGCTCGGGAAAGAGTAAGCCCTAGCTGATATGGTAAAGGATTGGTTATTTGAGGTAAAACACCAAACTTATGTTGCGGTTTTATAACTTTGGGACGTATGTGTAAATGGGGTATAAGGGTATGTTATGGTCTATATTATAATGATACTAAGGTTAAAACATTGCCCACTTATCTATTTAAGGAGGGAATACGCTTTAGTCAAGCTAAATCTATCTTATATAAACATGTTACATGGTTAACGTTTAAAACACTCTAAAATGTTGACTAAGGAAAAAGGACTTAGTTAACGTGTAAAGCAAAGACGTGGATGTCCTAGGAGTGAGATAAGCCTAGAATTAATACATGGGGAGTTCTAAGGGTTAATATAAACTAAGCACTTAACAACACACCTAGGGAACAACGCCCGTTATAAAGGTTGTCACATGAAATCATAAACTGACATATTGTTTGTAATTAACGCTAGGGCCGTAGCGAACTCCGGCCAGGACTCCGTGTGTGAGACGACACGTGCTTCGGGAAAAGGTATGGACATGTGTGGTTCGTATGTTGCCGTGTTACACGGCTTGTGTGATGTGTGCTTGTTTGATAATGACTATAAGACTAAAAGCATGAAAATTGGATTGCTTCTTGTGGCTTGCTTTTATGCGTGTTATATATATCCTTGTGGCATTTTACTTGCGCGCACACAGTAGTTTAGTCCCTTTCTCGTTTATGGACCTTGAGACGAACTACCACGAATTATGAAAACAAAGAAAACTCTATAAGGGGAACTCCTCTCTAAACCATTGAGGACTACCATGACACCCACTATGGTGTCTATTCATTAATGATAATGAAGAGCAAGTCTCCTTTGGTGAGACACGACGAACCACGTAGATAAAACAAAAGAACTATACAAAGAGACAAATCCTCTCTAACTTTAGAGGACCGCGAATGACACCCACTATGGTGTCGAGATTATAATGATAATGAAACGAAAAGCACCAACTGTGAAACATGAGAACAACCCAGGAAGACAACAGCTCGGGCCGCGCGGTATGGATGATCGGGAGTTGGTATCTGCATCAGATCCTTCGACCGTCTATGGTGGAATATATTTTGGGGATCCCTGGGTGACCCCACTTTATCAGCACATCCCGGAGTCCAGAGGTGACTTCCGCTTCCTCGACCCTGGGTGTCGGGAATGGGGGAGTGACAAATTGGTGAAGCACATCCGGAGTCCAGAGGTGACTTCCGCTTTCTCGACCCTGGGTGTCGGGAATGGGGGAGTGACAAATTGGTGAAGCTTATCCTGGAGTCTAGAGGTGACTCCGCTTTCTCGACCCTGGGTGTCGGGAATGGGGGACTAGCTATGGAGGAGACGTCCTCCAACGTGCGGTGATAAAAGAATTCACAAATAATCCTTAAAGAAACAAGGAACGATTAGCACCTACATAATGAAGTCTCGGGATCTAATCTATATCCCCTGACTCAGTGCCAGAGAATAAAGGAAACCTTGTGTAATGAGACCAAGCAAACAAGAGAAAGTCACAAATGTGATCCTTTAAGAAAACAAGGAATGAATAGCACCTACATAACGAAGTCTCGGGATCTAATCTATATCCCCTGACTCGGTGCAAGAGAAGAAAGGAAAAATGTATGAGAAACAAGAAAACAATACGCAATCTCTTGAACGATCCCATAGCGAGGATCGACGGTATAATGTACCTACGCACACGTCCTATAATTACCTGACTGTTGTTGCTACACTAGCAGCTTATTGTGCTGGACTGTGTGTTTGACATTGTTATGCTACTTGCAAGTTGTGTTTGGCTGCTTATTGATATTGTTGTGCTACTTGCAAGATGTGCTTGGTTGCTTACTGATATTGCTATGCTACCGATGAGTGTGTATGATATTGTAATACCCCAAATTTCTAAATTGTGATTAGGGCCTTACTTAACTGTAAACCTTAGGAAACCCTAATTTCTAAAGATGGAGAAGGTTATAATTAGTTGGAGGTGCTTGGTGAACATTAGAAACTTTAGTTCCCGGAGTATCACCTGGTAAACCTTAGTTTCGCAGGATTTCTGAAATTCCTGAAAATTACTGAATTCCTCAGGAACTGAGAGTGGGTATCAACCTTAGGAAGTGTGTTAGATACTTTTGAGAGTTTTTTGAGGAAAGAAACAATCATATCTTTCTTCTTTAATATAAGACAATCTAGTTACATTTTCAGTATTTAGTGGTTCTGGGCAAACGGGGCTTAAGGAGAGCTCAAAAGTGACCCGAGGAAATTCCTGAAACTTGATAACCCACACTAGTATTAACATACCTACACATATAGTCTTAATTCCCATAAAAAGCTCAAGCCAAACATGGCCTAAGATGGGGCCGAAAATATCAAGGAAGGAGGAGAAAAATATCTCGGTTACTATTCACACCTCCTTACTATTCACACCTCCTTACTATTTGCCAATGATTACAAAATCAACTTGCCCCCTCCTTATCCATTCAATGGCGGTTTGGCATGAGTGGTTAGGATTGGTTTTTGTCACCTAACACAAATCTATGGCTATGGACAATTCTAGAAGTAATAATTACAAATAGTAAGATAAGGATGAAAATGTTAGTATAAAAGGGGGGGTGGTCGGCCATGGTAGGTGAGCAAGGTGGCCATTCCTCTTCATCTACCTTGCTTCTCCTAAGCTAGAAAACACCATTGGAGCATAGGCAACAACACTCCTCCATTGGAAACACAAATCTAAGGTAGTAATTAAGCTAAAATCAAGGAAAAAGGCAAGTTTAAGGAGTGGAAGCCAAACTCCAAGGTGGTGACTTGGTTGGTGGAGATTTTGAGCTCAAGAAACTTATAATCAAGGTAAAAGCTCCAAAATGGCTAGGAGAGGACAGGTAACATCTATGCACATCACTTTCACCCTTTAAGCTTATTTTCCTTCTTAAGTCATTCTGTTTTGTTATCTACGAATCCTATCTCTTATTTTCTTAAAATTTACAGTAAACTAGGGATGCATAGTTAGTGAACATCTTAGGAAATCAAGTCGAGATAAGGTTGGGAAGTAGGAAAACACTAAAGAACTTTGAAAATGAAGAAAAATGAGCTTTAAGCTTTAGGAATTGTTTGGATGGGTTTCCGACATGGGTTTGAGCTAAATTTTGAGGGTAGTCTTGAATAGTGAATATATGGTTATGTTGAAAAATCAAGTCGAATGGAGAAATTTAAGTCGGTTAGACAAGGTAAGGAAGCTAAAAATGAGAAAATGTGCTTTAAGCCTTTCTGAATGTTTGAATGGGTTTCCCAATTGATCTTGAGCTGCAATTTTGAGGATATACTTTTGTTGTTGATATTGGATCATGGTTAAATTTTAGGCCGAGACTCGTTTGGGAAGTTGTTTAAGTTGGTGAATAGTGATTTTGGCTAAAAATAAGAATTTAAGCTTTCTAAGGTGGTTTCTTGGAAATTGTTTGATTCTCTGATTTATTGGAGCTTTAATGGTATTGTTATGATGTTATTAAGGTTATTTTACAAGTGGTGAGCTTGATGTGTGAATTACTACTTGTGTAAAGCTTGGTTATGATATCTTACTCATGGTTTGCAAATGTGTTTAAGGATAACCTCTTGTGGTGGTGGTGGAAAGTATTGTGTGATGTTGATATCATTGTTATCCTAAGGCTATGCCTCTTGTGAGAGCCTTTAAGGCCAAGCCGACGTTCCGGCAACAATATAAGCTCCTACTAATGAAGTGGAGCTGCCACTATGATCTACTCCTATTGGGCAGAAGTTTCAATAGGGGGTGTGCACACTTAAGGACATAGGGTGGGTGGTGGTGGTGGACTTCATTTGGAAATATCTTGTATTGATATTGATTATCTCTCTGATAATTCTTGGTACAGGTAAATGGTGTGTGATCTATTCTGATTTATTTTGTTAATATTTGTGGAAACAAAGGTTTTAAAGAGAAAATAAGTTTTTACGGGGTGTGGTAGTGTTACTCAGTTTTTACTGATTTTATTTGTTTGTGTTTTCCTGTGTATATGTATTCTGTGATTCAGGGTAACTGGGATGGACACCTTCTCTGCACTGAGGACGAGTCCTACTTTCATGTTTGTCACCTATCGTAGAAGTTTACAGCCTGGGGTCACCGAGATAGTTTATGAGGAGTGGAACAAGAAGATACAAGGTTTTAGGCACCCGAGAAATGGCACCAGTCAGTCCATCACTCATGATGTTTCCACAGTGTACGAGTATATGCAAGTGGTCCCTAGTTAGATGCTAGCGATGTAATAGCCTTTTGATACCCCTTTACTTTTGGTGTAAAACAGGAGTAGGAGCTAACATAGTAGTTGGCTGGAAGGGGTCTTTTGGTACTAAGGTGTAAAGTGACGGGTTGGTTGTGTCACTCTTTTGATAGTAACAGCGATGTAAGATAGCTAGCGTAGGGGTGGTGGTGGTAGTAGCCTTACACTTACTAGTGGTTAGTAAGTGTGGTGGTAACCCCCGGTGATAGTATTAGGGGACCTTTGTAAAAAGAAGACTGACGCATGTATAATATAAGCTGTTATTTCAGTTATAACATGTCTCTCTAGAATAAAAAAAAAGAGGCTAAGTAAATGGTGGTGGTAAACCGGGGCGTTACAGAGTGGTATCAGAGCTATAGGTTAGCTGGAGGGGAAAAGTTGTTTAGGAAGCAAGGTGACCCAGGCTTAGGTTTAGGAGACTAGGCAGAACCATGTGGTTCTGAAAATATGTTTGCTGTGATATTTGTGTGTTGTGTGCTTGATTGATTATAGTTAACTATTTATATTGTAACTAACATATCTCTGTGTAGAATAATGGAGAGGGGAGTGGACGGAGTAATGGAGAGGGGAGAGGACAGATGGATGAACTGAGGGAGTTGACACTGAGTATGGGAAGAATCCTGGAGCAGCACGAGGCTAGAGCTGAAATACCCAAGGATTTCTCCCGGAGGATAGCAGCTATGAAACCCAGTACTTATTCGGGAGAAGAGGATCCAGTAATTCTGGAAGAGTGGATCAGAGAGTTTGACAAAATATTTGATATTATTGATTGCCCTGAAGAAAAGAAGGTAAGTGGGGCTGTATTTTATTTTAAAGGTGAGGCTGATCTGTGGTGGACTGCGGAGGAGGAGAGACTCAAAGGAAATCCGGGTTTTGGGTGGAATATGTTGAAAGATGCGATGAAGGAAAAGATTTTATCCGGAGCATGTAAGGTTGCAAAATATCAGGAATTTACTGGATTGAGGCACGACGATGATGTTAAAACTTATCATGCTAAGTTTGTGGAGCTTGCTAGATTTGCTCCGCATGTGGTACCCGATGAGACTGCTAAGGTTCAACGTTTCTTGGAAGGGTTAAATTGGGATTTACAAGAAGCTCTGAGTGTAATACCTATAACTACTTTACAAGAGGCGTACGATAAAGCTGCTAATCTTTATAGGGTACAACAGAGAAGGAAGGAAGTACAAACGGGGCGGAAAAGGA
The DNA here is from genome assembly GCA_023374045.1 of Limonium bicolor. Lineage (NCBI taxonomy): Eukaryota > Viridiplantae > Streptophyta > Magnoliopsida > Caryophyllales > Plumbaginaceae > Limonium > Limonium bicolor. The sequence goes on from CM041778.1 coordinate 284,688,178, forward strand.
GAATGGAGACTCGTAAGGCCGAGAGCTTTGATAAGAGGGCTAAAGTAGAAGTTAGACCAAGTGGGGGAGCCAGACCCAATTATCCGGGACAACGATTCAATGATAAAGGAACTAGATACTTTTATTGCAAGATATGTGAAAAGAACCATCCAGGTGAAGATTGTGAAGGAAGGTTGGTGAAGTGTTTTAATTGTGGAAGGTTAGGACATAGAGCCTTCGAGTGTAGGTACGGGAAGGATAATGGAGGTAAGAGTGATGGAAACGCTTATTAGAGTAGCACAGCGGAAACGTTGTGAACCCATAACCAGAATAAAGGTAGTGAAGATACTAATGAATCTTCATAGGATTCAGGAAGTTATCATGGTTAAGGTTAATTATTAAGTTTCAGGAGAAACTTTCTTTTTAGGGGGGGAGAGTCGTATGGTAAGTGGTGAATGATATTAGTGTTTGTGAATGTTTGTGATTGTGAATGTTGGTGCTAGAAATGGTTGGTAATACTTGAATGTTATTTTAGGAATTGTTCTTCATGATTTTATATATGTGGTATCATTGAATTTGTGAATGGTTTATATTGTATGGATGGGATTGGTGTGTCTGAGGTTTTGTGTGATGTTGCTGAATCATTGTGGTTGATGAGTTACCTGGGAATTATTGTGTGGAATTGTTTTAATTTCTTGGAGTATGTGACTGTATTGTTGGGTGATGAATTGAGCTTCGGGACGAAGCTTTGTTTAACGGGGGGAGGATGTAATACCCCAAATTTCTTAAACTGTGATTAGGTCTTATTAATTGTAAACCTTAGGAAACCCTAATTTCTAAAGATGGAGAAGGTTATAATTAGTTGGAGGTGCTTGGTGAACATTAGAACTTAGTTCCCGGAGTATCACCCGGTAAACCTTAGTTTCGCAGATTTCTGAAATTCCTGAAAATTACTGAATTCCTCAGGAACTGAGAGTGGGTATCAACCTTAGGAAGTGTGTTAGATACTTTTGAGAGTGTTTTGAGGAAAGAAACAATCATATCTTTCTTCTTTTTATAAGACAATCTAGTTACATTTTTCAGTATTTAGTGGTTCTGGGCAAACGGGGCTTAAGGAGAGCTCAAAAGTGACCCGAGGAAATTCCTGAAACTTGATAACCCACACTAGTATTAACATACCTACACATATAGTCTTAATTCCCATAAAAAGCTCAAGCCAAACATGGCCTAAGATGGGGCCGAAAATATCAAGGAAGGAGGAGAAAAATATCTCGGTTACTATTCACACCTCCTTACTATTTGCCAATGATTACAAAATCAACTTGCCCCCTCCTTATCCATTCAATGGCGGTTTGGCATGAGTGGTTAGGATTGGTTTTTGTCACCTAACACAAATCTATGGCTATGGACAATTCTAGAAGTAATAATTACAAATAGTAAGATAAGGATGAAAATGTTAGTATAAAAGGGGGGGTGGAGGTCGGCCATGGTAGGTGAGCAAGGTGGCCATTCCTCTTCATCTACCTTGCTTCTCCTAAGCTAGAAAACACCATTGGAGCATAGGCAACAACACTCCTCCATTGGAAACACAAATCTAAGGTAGTAATTAAGCTAAAATCAAGGAAAAAGGCAAGTTTAAGGAGTGGAAGCCAAACTCCAAGCTGGGTGACTTGGTTGGTGGAGATTTTGAGCTCAATAAACTTATAATCAAGGTAGAAAAGCTCCAAAATGGCTAGGAGAGGACAGGTAACATCTATGCACATCACTTTCACCCTTTAAGCTTATTTTCCTTCTTAAGTCATTCTGTTTTGTTATCTACGAATCCTATCTCTTATTTTCTAAAATTTTACAGTAAACTAGGGATGAATATTTAGTGAAATCCTAGAAAATCAAGTCGAGATAAGGTTGGGAAGTAGGAAAACACTAAAGAACTTTGAAAATGAAGAAAAATGAGCTTTAAGCTTTAGGAATTGTTTGGATGGGTTTCCGACATGGGTTTGAGCTAAAATTTTGAGGGTAGTCTTGAATAGTGAATATATGGTTATGTTGAAAAATCAAGTCGAATGGAGAAATTTAAGTCGGTTAGACAAGGTAAGAAGCTAAAAATGAGAAAATGTGCTTTAAGCCTTTCTGAATGTTTGAATGGGTTTCCGAATTGATCTTGAGCTGAAATTTTGAGGAGATACTTGTGTTGTTGATATTGGATCATGGTTAAATTTTAGGCCGAGACTCTTTGGGAAGTTGTTTAAGTTGGTGAATAGTGATTTTGGCTAAAAATAAGAATTTAAGCTTTAAGGTGGTGGTTTCTTGGAAATTGTTTGATTCTCTGATTTATTGGAGCTTGAATGGTATTGTTTGATGTATTAAGGTTATTTTACAAGTGGTGAGCTTGATGTGTGAATTACTACTTGTGTAAAGCTTGGTTATGATATCTTACTCATGGTTTGCAAATGTGTTTAAGGATAACCTCTTGTGGTGGTGGTGGAAAGTATTGTGTGATGTTGATATCATGGTTATCCTAAGGCTATGCCTCTTGTGAGAGCCTTTAAGGCCAAGCCGACGTTCCGGCAACAATATAAGCTCCTACTAATGAATGGAGCTGCCACTATGATCTACTCCTATTGGGCAGAAGTTTCAATAGGGGGTGTGCACACTTAAGGACATAGGGTGGGTGGTGGTGGTGGACTTCATTTGGAAATATCTTGTATTTGATATTATTATCTCTTGATAATTCTTGGTACAGGTAAATGGTGTGTGATCTATTCTGATTTATTGTAATGTTAATATTTGTGGAAACAAAGGTTTTAAAGAGAAAATAAGTTTTTACGGGGTGTGGTAGTGTTACTCAGTTTTTACTGATTTTATTTGTTGTGTTTTCCTGTGTATATGTATTCTGTGATTCAGGGTAACTGGGATGGACACCTTCTCTGCACTGAGGACGAGTCCACCGATACTTTCTATATTTTCATGTTTGTCACCTATCGTAGAAGTTTACATCCTGGGGTCACCGAGATAGTTTATGAGGAGTGGAACAAGAAGATACAAGGTTTTAGGCACCCGGAAAATGGCACCAGTCAGTCCATCACTCATGATGTTTCCACAGTGTATGAGTATATGCAAGTGGTCCCTAGTTAGATGCTAGCGATGTAATAGCCTTTTGATACCCCTTTACTTTTGGTGTAAAATAGGAGTAGGAGCTAACATAGTAGTTGGCTGGAAGGGGTCTTTTGGTACTAAGGTGTAAAGTGACGGGTTGGTTGTGTCACTCTTTTGATAGTAACAGCGATGTAAGATAGCTAGCGTAGGGGTGATGGTGGTAGTAGCCTTACACTTACTAGTGGTTAGTAAGTGTGGCGGTAACCCCAGGTGATACTATTAGGGGACCTTTGTAAAAAGAAGACTGACGCATGTATAATATAAGCTGTTATTTCAGTTATAACATGTCTCTCTAGAATAAAAAAAAAAGAGGCTAAGTAAATGGTGGTGGTAAACCGGGGCGTTACAGATATCATGATGTACTGATGTGTGCTTTACTGCTTTATCATAGCATGTAAAATTGACTTAATAATATTCGACCAAGTAGTCGTGTGGCCCGGTAACTTGCGGGCTTCACACGTTCATACTCAGCGTAGTTTGCTGAGTCCTTTACACCCAATTTTTTTTAGGTATTGTGCCAGACGGTAACGGAGCGTAGGCGGGATGGCTACCATGGGGGTAGTCCATCGGGGCATGACTTTTAAGTTTGTAGTGGCATGTGTAATACAGGGGTTGTTATAAAACCCGAGATGTAACTCTTAGTCTATGATTTGGAAATTTTGTTGTAGACACTCGGAACTTGGGAATTGCACTATATGTTGTATATGGATTTTGATAGAGGGCTGTTTCCAGTCATTCAGACCGTAGCTTGGTATGGATAGAGTTATTGTGTCAACCACGTGGGTGGTTGGCGTCTGTGACACCCGGATGAAGTTGGAAACCGCTGCGTAGACATCTCGTATTACCGTTAGGCTCGTCGTCTGATTTGAGAAACGGGGTTACGGGTATAGTTTGTGAGGCTCGTTAGTTAGGGTCCATTTCAATCCGTAGGAAAACGCTGGAGAGGTAGTCACACTCGGGAAAACCCGATCTGGCGTTTACACAATGGCATATAATCAATCCGGTAAGGAAAACTAGGTACCCCTATCTTTTCATCAATGTTTCGGCTTAGTGTAGGGTACGGGGGCGTACCCCTCTTTTAAGGGGGGGTAAGCGCGTTTTGTTTTGTATGTGTGTTGATTTATTATGATGTATTCCTACAACCACTCGTGGTTGGTTGGTAGGTTTTGTGTGTTTGGATTGTGTGTGAAAATGTTATGTACGCTATGTAGGAATGAATGTCGTGTGCCTTGGGTTGCACTTTAGCATGTTATACACATTGCTAGCTTCGTGGTCTACTATGAGAACTGGTGTAAAGCCACTGATGTGGCACGGTGCTTAGAAGCACCGAGCATTATAATTATGGACTTAATCCTTTGGGTATCGATAATGAATGCGGGACTGGATCCATAAGATTACCAGGAGTGGAAAATATAAGTTAAGGAAGAAAGACTTCGGGACGAAGTCTCTTTTAAGGGGGGTAAGTTGAAGCACCCCTGAATATTTACTCACATAAAATCATAAACGCGAGGAGAATATCCGAAAATAACGCGTTATATAATTCGGACATAAAATAATTTATGAACAATTAATTTTAGCAACGTTATGTGTTAATATAGTCGTACTTACATATGTCCGAATACGAGAATACATGTACATAACATTATGATATTATAACGTTTTTTAAAAAAAAAATAGTAACGTTGCATAACATCGTAATGTTGTAATATAAATGATAACGTCGCATAACTTTGTGACAAATAAATCAATAAATATAACACGGTATGTTATATAGTCTTACATATATAAATAAGCAAGTTTAACTTCTACAAAAAAAAAGAAAGAAAAAGGAGCACTGAGAACCGCTCCCACTTTCCCCGAGCACTTAACAGGTGAGCTATGCTCAAATTCAGTAATAGAAACTAACTAACTAAAACTAGTAGCAAGACTACTAAGATCACTAGGAAAAAGAAAAAAAAGAAACAAACACGCCCTCCCTCTCATCTGGTCTCGGTAACCCGTTTCGGATTAGGAAGAAAATCGCAACAACAGAGCACCATATTCTCCCTTGATCTACCGATAACCTGAAACACAAGTGGGTTACCTTGATTTCTGTTAAAACGCGCAGGAGTCCAACAGGAACATCGAAAAAATCCAAATTCCTGCTCAAGCGCCCTCACCCCATTGTTCCCTTCCTGTCTCGCATGAGTTTTCCAACACCACGAGCAAATAATAACAAGGCAACAGACAGCAAGTCGTTGCTGAGCCTCGAAAGTTTCATTTCTGATTCCAACATTCCTCTCTGATGTATGATGCTGCCCACAACTCGGGACAGGTTTACCGTGCTCCACTACCGATCCCTGGTGCTAGGACACTAAACAAGAGGTCTGCCACTTACCTGAAAGTGCAAGTGCCCAAACTTTCACAAAAGTCTCCGTTGGAACTTACTCCCATTGGCGTTAATTCATTCTCCCGTGTCAGTCCTTCAGCCTCTACTATAATACTCCATCTCAGTCATTTCATCTCCCCACTGCATGTTCACGCCAGCACCAACTCAGAGGTCTTTGCTGTTGCTCTTGCGTGAAGGTAAGCCAAGCACTCATGGTTGTTCCTCTGTTTTTCGGATTCTTTTGTTTCTGGTCGAAAACCCACCTCTGAACCCTTCCTTTTTGAATCAGTAGAAGCAAGCTCCTGTTATCCCTCATTTATCTGTCGCATTGTCGTGTTTCAGTTTCTGGAAACCAGAAGCAAAGCCTTTCAGACTCCAAACTGTAGCAAGGTAAAGAAGTCAGTAACCCGAACTCGCCCTCAAGTCTTCATCTGCTGTGTCTGATAACCTTTGGCTCCTGACTCCTTAACCGTTTACATCTTTGCTTGCATGGGTTCGTCTGGGAATAAACCCATGAAGGTTACCTAGGGTCTCCTAGAAAAAAACCAGCTGCACTTCCCTTTCGAAAAGCATTCCAAGGTGATGTTCCAACCGGCTGTCTCGATTACTTTTCTCCTGTTATGTTTCCTATCCAAGAATTCTTTTTCTCAACCCACTCCACCTCTACTTCAGTATAATGCATTAAAGTTCCTGAGGAGAAAAGACTACATTACTCACCCCAGTTTTTCTTCTTGTCCTGCGAAAATCTGCATGCAACTCTACCCTTGAAGTGTGCCAAAAGAAAATTTCTGGAAACCAGCTGTAGTCTCTGTCAAAAATCAGACAGGGGTCTGTAAACTCTTGAGCGAAAACTTGTCAAACTCTACCGTGGAACACAAACAGAAGGTGAGAACCTCAAAACCAGATTTCCTATTTATGCTATTAGTTTCTGCAGTTTTGCCCTTCTGTATACTAAAGTCCAGAGGAGTTATAAGCATGTTATTGGTTCAATGATGAGTCTAAAGAGTGGCTAACACATTAGACCTGGTGTACAAATTCTGGGAATGCTAGAGATAAACAATTTGTACATTAAAAGGAGAGTAGAAGGAGAAGCGCACAGGAACTGGAATTACAATTCTGTAACGTTTTTTTTTCCTCTGTACAACTAGTTCCAGAGGTGGTGTGAATGTGTATTGACTTAATAGTAAATTGAGAACGTAACTAAAACACTTAACTAAATGGGAGAACAACCTGGTGGAAAAATTCAAAGTCAGAATTGTGAGCAAACAAAGAAAAAATAAAATAAAAGAGAAGATAGCAGTGCTACGTTTCAGCTTTCACTTCTCCTTCCAGTTAGTGTTTAGATATTTCTGTAACATTAACAGAATTGTTTTGGGTTTGTCGGAGTTTAAAATCTCCATAAGTCACTTTAATGAGTAGGGAGGTACTTTGGAACAGTTTAAAAGATAGGGTGATAACTTAAAAGAAAAGTTAAAGAGAAGATAACAGATTTCCATGTTTTGGTTTTTCAGTTTCTCTGAAACCTTAAGCTGCTGGATAATCATGTTGCAGAGGTGTTATCGATGCTATTTTGGGTTGTTTTAAAGATCAAAATCCTGCTAATTCATTTAACTACATGTGTTAACCTTTTAGGGAAATGGGGAGCTAAAATTCGTGAGCCAAGTAGAGGAATAGAAGTGAAGTTATCAGGTTGGCGCCCCAGTGTTTCAGCTCTGGTTTCTGGTTAAGTGAGTTACAGAATTGTTGACAGGTCGTGGAGGTTAATGATGGACCTAAACCCTGGCTAATGCACTCAACTAAGTGGGTGTAACCTTTGGAGGATTAGTAGTCAGTTAAGTGAGTTAAAACTGAAATCAGATTAAGAGCATAAGAAAACTATAGACCCGATGTATCAGATTCAGCCTCTTTCTTGTCCCGGAGATTTATTTGTTTCAGTATAGGCAAGTTCTGTAAACTTAACTAGGCTGCTGTGGGTTAGTTTGTTTATGGGAGATTGAGATATAGCTAGAAAGATTAACTAATGACTAAATAGTTTGAGGGAATGAGAGTTAATCCGAGAAACAACAGGAAGAAGTTGGTATCAGCTTCTGTTTCTGATTTTCAGTTTCCAGGTTGTGAAAGAGCTTTCAGGAGTGTAGCCCTATCTGCTTGAGGATGTTTTGAAAGTTAAAACTATATTAAGCTAAGAAACTAAGTAAATAGACAACCTAGGGGAAAACTAGGCAATATACTAAACTGAAGTAAGCAACAGAAAGAAAAAAAAAAGAGAACATCAGCTTCAGTTTCGGTTCTAAATTCCTAAACTTCTGTTTCAATTTACGACATACATCAGTGGGTCTATCAGGGTGGTCTAGGTAGTTTTGGGTATAAAATGCATTAAGTTGTAACTAAACAGCTAAACCAATGGAGGAAAATAAAAATCCAAATTCTGAACAAACAGGAAAACAGATGAGAGAAGAAATATAGTTTCAGGTTTTCTGATTCCTGTCAGTTCAGGTTAGGAAAAATTCTGTAGCCCAAACCAAGCATTGCGGGTCTGTTTTGGAGAGTAAAGCTATGTTAAACATGTAACTAAGTAAATAAGTGTTCTGTGATAAATTGAAATCAAACTCGTTGCTAAACAGGGAAGGAAATAGAAGAGGAGTTGTTGGGTACATGCTTCAGATTTCAGCCTTCTTTTCAAATAATACTAGCCTGTCTGCAGCTCTATCAACAATGTCTTGGTTCTATTTTGTACAGGGAAGTAAGTGAGTATTAGTGGAGTAGTTTTGAGTTCAAAATGGGTGATAGAACACTTAACCAAGTAGCAGGTACTTAGGGATAAAATTGAAAGACAGTACGAGAGTAACTGAAGAGGAACTTCACGGCTTTTCCTTTTCTGGTTTTTCAAGGTTTCAGTTTCCTGCTTCTGTATAGATTGTGCCGAGGGTGTGCTTTTGGGTTAGCCTTGAGTTTAAGACTTTGTCTATGCATAAGTCCGAGTGCTTATAAGTGGGGAAACAAAAGAAAAGGAGAAAGAATACCAGTGAGGAGACTTAGACAATGGAGTTAAATGAAACAGATTTTGTATTTCGGTTTCTGTAATATGGTGTCTGTACAGACGAGTTACTGAAGTAGTGGAGGTATTATGGAGGCTCAGGTGCGGGCTCAAAACATTAGTAAAGAGATGAACTCAATTGGCAAAATCAGTTGTGAATCTAGGAATCAATTAACTAAGGACAAAAGGAAGGAATGAGGAAGGATTAAGGTGGATTTCGGTTTCAGTTTTTAGGTAGCTTCTGTTCTGTGCATTTGAGTACAGCAGCTGATGAGTGTTTTACTAGTGAGGTTTGGAGTTTAAAACAGTATTAACACATGTACCTAGTAGGGTAATACTGTGGGAAGGAGTGAAATATCCGTTAAACTAAAGAATAACTAGAAACAAGAAGCAAGCATTTAGATTGTGGTTGTAGCTTTGCATTGATATTATAGTTTCTGTATAACCAGATTACATGTGTATCATAAGAGTGATGCTAGTTAATAATGAACCCAAACAATGTTAGTACACCTAACCAAGTGATGATACAGCTCGGGAAAGAGTAAGCCCTAGCTGATATGGTAAAGGATTGGTTATTTGAGGTAAAACACCAAACTTATGTTGCGGTTTTATAACTTTGGGACGTATGTGTAAATGGGGTATAAGGGTATGTTATGGTCTATATTATAATGATACTAAGGTTAAAACATTGCCCACTTATCTATTTAAGGAGGGAATACGCTTTAGTCAAGCTAAATCTATCTTATATAAACATGTTACATGGTTAACGTTTAAAACGCTCTAAAATGTTGACTAAGGAAAAAGGACTTAGTTAACGTGTAAAGCAAAGACGTGGATGTCCTAGGAGTGAGATAAGCCTAGAATTAATACATGGGGAGTTCTAAGGGTTAATATAAACTAAGCACTTAACAACACACCTAGGGAACAACGCCCGTTATAAAGGTTGTCACATGAAATCATAAACTGACATATTGTTTGTAATTAACGCTAGGGCCATAGCGAACTCCGGCCAGGACTCCGTGTGTGAGACGACACGTGCTTCGGGAAAAGGTATGGACATGTGTGGTTTGTATGTTGCCGTGTTACACGGCTTGTGTGCTGTGTGCTTGTTTGATAATGACTATAAGACTAAAAGCATGAAAATTGGATTGCTTCTTGTGGCTTGCTTTTATGCATGTTATATATATCCTTGTGGCATTTTACTTGCGCGCACACAGTAGTTTAGTCCCTTTCTCGTTTATGGACCTTGAGACGAACTACCACGAATTATGAAAACAAAGAAAACTCTATAAGGGGAACTCCTCTCTAAACCATTGAGGACTACCATGACACCCACTATGGTGTCTATTCATTAATGATAATTAAGAGAAAGTCTCCTTTGGTGAGACACGACGAACCACATAGATAAAACAAAAGAACTATACAAAGAGACAAATCCTCTCTAACTTTAGAGGACCGCGAATGACACCCACTATGGTGTCGAGATTATAATGATAATGAAACGAAAACACCAACTGTGAAACATGAGAACAACCCGGGAAGACAACAGCTCGGGCTGCGCGGTATGGATGATCAGGAGTTGGTATCTGCATCAGATCCTTCGACCGTCTATGGTGGAATATATTTTGGGGATCCCTGGGTGACCCCACTTTCTCAGCACATCTCGGAGTCCAGAGGTGACTTCCGCTTCCTCGACCCTGGGTGTCGGGAATGGGGGAGTGACAAATTGGTGAAGCACATCCCGGAGTCCAGAGGTGACTTCCGCTTTCTCAACCCTGGGTGTCGGGAATGGGGGAGTGACAAATTGGTGAAGCTTATCCTGGAGTCTAGAGGTGACTCCGCTTTCTCGACCCTGGGTGTCGGGAATGGGGGACTAGCTATGGAGGAGACGTCCTCCAACGTGCGGTGATAAAAGAATTCACAAATAATCCTTAAAGAAACAAGGAACGATTAGCACCTACATAATGAAGTCTCAGGATCTAATCTATATCCCCTGACTCGGTGCTAGAGAATAAAGGAAACCTGTGTAATGAGACCAAGCAAACAAGAGAAAGTCACAAATGTGATCCTTTAAGAAAACAAGGAATGAATAGCACCTACATAACGAAGTCTCGGGATCTAATCTATATCCCATGACTCGGTGCAAGAGAGGAAAGGAAAACATATGTAATGAGAACAAGAAAACAATACGCAATCTCTTGAACGATCCCATAGCGAGGATCGACGGTATAATGTACCTACGCACACGTCCTATAATTACCTGACTGTTGTTGCTACACTAGCAGCTTATTGTGCTGGACTGTGTGTTTGACATTGTTATGCTACTTGCAAGTTGTGTTTGGCTGCTTATTGATATTGCTGTGCTACTTGCAAGATGTGCTTGGTTGCTTACTGATATTGCTATGCTACCGATGAGTGTGTATGATATCATGATGTACTGATGTGTGCTTTACTGCTTTATCATAGCATGTAAAATTGACTTAATAATATTCGACCAAGTAGTCGTGTGGCCCGGTAACATGCGGGCTTCACACGTTCATACTCAGCGTAGTTTGCTGAGTCCTTTACACCCAATTTTTTTTAGGTATAGTGCCAGACGGTAACGGAGCGTAGGCGGGATGGCTACCATGGGGGTAGTCCATCGGGGCATGACTTTTAGTTTGTAGTGGCATGTGTAATACAGGGGTTGTTATAAAACCCGAGATGTAACTCTTAGTCTATGATTTGGAAATTTTGTTGTAGACACTCGGAACTTGGGAATTGCACTATATGTTGTATATGGATTTTGATAGAGGGCTGTTTCCAGTCATTCAGACCGTAGCTTGATATGGATAGAGTTATTGTGTCAACCACGTGGGTGGTTGGCGTCTGTGACACCCGGATGAAGTTGGAAACCACTGCGTAGACATCTCGTATTACCGTTAGGCTCGTCGTCTGATTATTGATTGTGATTCGGGGGTGTTACATGAAACCTTTCAATTACTAACGTCTTGTATACCTTTCAGGCTACACGTGCATAAATTTTGAGCCGAAAACACCTTCGGGGACCCCCATAAAACCCCTGTCTGTGGGTGGTCCGGGACCTCGGACCTATGGTTCGGGACCACGGACGGGTTGTCCGTGGCCACGGACACCCACGGACGTCGGCGGGATTTTAAATTTTTCAATTTTTAGGTTTTTTCTAAACAATGTCCGGGCCCACGGACATCCTGTCTGTGGCCCCAGACTTTTCAAATTTTCGTTTCCTGTTTAATTCGACTTTTATTTCCACATAGATTAACTAGGGTCCATGGGTACGGACATTAGGTCCGTAGTCACGGACGAAAACAAAATTTGACCTAATTCTGCCTCTGAACCCCTAGTTTTGGCAATTTCAACATTCACTTTCTTTTTCTGTCAAAAAAAATGCTAAAAAACACAAAAAAAAAAACAGAAGCTCGCGCACCTAGGTTAATACGACTTCGTAATAAGCCGTAAATAAACTAAGTAGAGGAAAAACGACTTCGAGGGGTAATGAAAGTAATTGAACCCCAAATAAGTCGAAAACCAAGCCCCCGAACCCGAACTCTCCTTTTCTAATTTGATCTAAGTTAAAATTAGGTGGCGACTCATAATAGGTTCCAGTGAGCTAGCTTAGGCTTTAATAATTATTATAATATGACATAGTTATTAATCTTAGGTTATAAGTGGACCTAAAACCCGCTTGGATCCTAATCAGCTTTAATCAACATAGGATAGGGTTTAAAATCGAGGCTCACAGATGGGTATGCTGGTAGTCTTCATTTTTCTCAACAACTCTTCTTCTCCCACCAACTGTCCGGCTCATTCAGAGTAAGGTCATGGACCTTCTATTGCAGTGTTTCTGGCTCCTCTGCGAGCTCAGCGGGTTTGAAATGCTTTCCCGAGTGGGTTAAGTGATTGATTTTTTCAAGGTCATTGCGGTGTTTTTCCTCATCTACAATCAGGAGGGGTACCTTAACCGTGGTCACGGCCGGTGGATTTTCATCTTCATCTGTGATCATGATCACATTACACATGGCAGTATTTCCTTTTTTCTACTTCTCAAAGATTTTGTGGTTGCACCAAGCCTCGACAATTTCTAGTGCCTTCATTTTCTTGTGGAGGTCTTCAGCCTCTGACTTCAACATCAGCAAAGTTTCTAAATCCCCTTCTATCTGTCGCCCCATGTCGTATTGGAAGAAGATTGTCACCTTCCCTTGATACCTTAACTTATCGATAGCATTCTGAGCCTGGTCTCTTTTATTCAAATACTCTCTTAGCAAAGGTAACGTGTCCAAATGAATTTCGGGACGGGGGATTCTGAAGGTATTCAACAGTGGTGACGATACAATAAATGGGGAAGATTTCTCATGGGTTGTTTTAGATGATTCTCCAATATCATCCAATCTCACAATCTCTTGAATGTTCGGTAGACTTTCCTCTTCTCCACTGAATCTGATCATGTTCACATGTCGGGGAATTGAATTATTCTGGGTACTTAGGCCAGTTTTTGGAAATTCGACCTCTCTAGCGTCGATCAAGTCTTGGATAACATGGCACAAGGCCCTGCAATTGTCTGTATAGTGTCCCTTGATCATGTGATATTCACATAGGTTGTTGAGGTCAGGTCCCATCTGAGCGACTCCAGGTTTCGGATTCGGGTGTCTCTGTAGGAATCCGCTCTTCTTCAACTTCTCATAGGCTTTGCCCATCGGCATTCCTAGACTTGTGTAATTTCTTTTTGGCTGGGGTTGGTAACTGCTCGGTGGTGGAGTTGTAGAATAGTTTGAGGTTGACCCACTAACTTGGGCTTGAAACACTGGTGGTTGAGATTGATTGGTTGACGGGGGAGGGACAAACTTGCTACCTGTATCTGTCTTGGACTGCTTGTTTTGGTAGTTTGACTGTCGGGGAAACGATCCTTGGAAACTTAGACCTTTCAACTTTCCAGCTAGCGCTAGTTCTTCTGCGGCCGTGGCAGCTGCTTTCAGATGCTTGAAATCACAAATCCCAAATAATCTGAGGTGATCCGAGTAAGGGTGTTCTAGACAATCAATGATGATTCTTATTTGCTCATCTTCACTAGGGAGGTCTAACATCTGGCCCGCCTTCTCTCTCCACCTAGTAATGAATTCCATCACTGTCTCATGATTTCTTGGTTTCATAGTTTCCAAGTCTCTCCGGGTGACCCCTAGATGAGTGTTATAGCTATACTGCTCCACACAAGCTTGGTAGACTTCTTCCAACTTCTTCCCAGAGAAGTCCAACCTTGACACCCAAGTTTACCCTTCGAGATAGCTTGGGAAGCAGATTATCTTCATTTCATCATCTAGCCCGTACATAGTCATGACCCGGTCAAACTGGGCAAGATGGTACCTTGGGTCCCCTTTCCCCGAGTACTTAGAGATTTCTGGCAGTTTCAGATTTTTAGGCAACTTGGAATTTGGCTTCATTCGGAAATGACGAAAACCCAGCACCTTTGCTCGCTCCCCGAGCTGCATCTCAACTAGTAGCTCTTCCTTTAGGGATTTCTTCATTTGACCGAAGTCAATTGGAAGGTGTTCAGCAGGTGGGGCTTGACTATAGCCATGAATCAAATGGTTAGGCGGTTGTGGTTGGAGTTGGGTATAGGGAATTGCTTCATCGAAACGGACAGCATGTCCGGGGGCGGTGTACTGATATGAATTGAGTTGGATGGGGTCAGGGTGTGGTGAGTTGGGATGAATGGGCTCTGATTGTTTGACTTGATATAGATTGGCCGTTTGGGCAGCGGCTCAAGTAGGTGGGAGCGATGGTAGTCTGGGGAAGGTGGTTGGTATTGTGGGAACCGTGGTCAGGATTGGAGGTGGCATGGGTGCTCCAGAAAGTAGGTTAGTTGTTTAGAACATTGCGGTCACTAGGTGGATGACGGTACATTCTTTCCCTGTGAACGGTTGTGGTGTGGTGGTGTTGAACATAGTGTTTTGGTTGCTCCAGCATCGGTTGTGGTGTGGAGAGTCCTCAATATAATCATCGTCAGGGTCAGTAAGGTATGGGTCCTTTCCTTTGGCTGCCCTCTCTTGGTGTTGTTGCTCTTCTAGCCTTTCAACAGTCTGTTTCAGCATATTCTCATTTCTCGTTGACTGTTCCAGCATCCAATAGAGAACACTCGGATCAGGAAGGCGTAAGCCACTGCCACAAGCTCCTACGGCTGCACTCGCACTCGCCTCAATAGCTGAGGTGGATGGGGCACCTTCCGGGGCGGTTGGATTGATCAGGCTTGGGTCCATGGTTTCTGATGAAGTTTTGGTCGCGGTATCGCTAGCCAGCCTACCTCTAGAGTCCCTCTTCCAAAGTCGAGTAATGTTGGAAGGCTGGTTTGGAATCAGACTCAAAAATCTTCACAATCTGCTGTCGACGGTACTGTACTGTGGAATAGCATGAAGATTATTAGCGTGAATGCACATTTTGAAAGAAGGTCGAAAGGGAGAAGGTCGTCCCCATGGTTTGTGTAAAACGTTTTGCAAGTGTGTGTTTTCTATAATACTTGATTTGTGAAGAAAAGGCGCACGAGCCTAGTTTTCATTTCCAAAATAAAAGCCATACTTCATTACTTAACCGCGATTGCATGTGCTGGGGAAAAGGGGATTACATTTAGAACCATAGGGGGAAAATGTTATGTCAGTTAATAGTCATACATAACCGAATTCTTCATAATAAGGGGAATGGGGAGCTACACCCGAATCCAAAAGGGGAATTACACCGAAATAACTTAGACAGTAATTACATAATCGATACATCCGAATTCAAAAAAAGGGGATTACATCCAGATAGTAAAGGGAGATGGGAAGTTATATTCGGATTCTAAAAAGAGGTAACATCCGTCATGAAACTAATACTAAATAGCGAGTGAAAGGCAAATCAGCCGATGATCTTCTTCAATTCTTCTCACTCCTTCTTCCTCAACTGGTTCTTTGTCAGTGCAGGCTGTAAATTCACAGCAATTGAGAGGGTAGGGTCTTGATTAGTTACCGGTCGATTAAGGGAGTATGGGTACTTCTCTGTATGATCCACTCGTTTCTCCAACCAACTCTTATAAGTATCGCTCAAACGAAAGTCTGTGTCCCCCTTGTCAAAGATGGCCCATTTGACCCTGGTTTCATAGGCTCGGGTTATGTGATTAATCGTTGGGTATGTAAAACTGAGATCCTTGAACTTTGACATCTCTGCTCTTGGGATAGTCAGCTCTCGCCTGAACTATCGCATCACCCTAAGTGGGAAAATAGTGACGAAGCGGTCTAGGCCGATCATGACCAAACCGTTATGTTCTGCTGATCTGACAGTACCTCCTTGGACATCCCAATCATTGAGCACCCAAAGGATGTGGGAATGGTAGTGAACATCTCTAAAGAAGGCCCTTCATCCCTCCTTTGGCTTCTCAACCTTCTTCATAGTGGTCAGAAAGGTTCCCATGTTTACTGTCTCGAAGTTTGATAAGACTGGCACCCTAAAATGGTCGAAAAGCCAAATCTGTAGTAGCAATGCACTTCCGGTAAAGAATGTCTCACGGACGTCTGCTTCCTTCCAACGGTATATTCCCCTGACTATTTTGGCTACCACATAGGTCCCGATGTTGAGTCCATCTTCGTAGGCTTTTAACAAATAAATGATCTTGGGGTTCATTCTCAGACCGCTTTGCCGGAAGAGATGTAACCCCATGATACAAAGATCCAACACACGTCTCTGGGTCCTTAGTGGACGGTACGGCTTGTAGAATCGATCAAGGAGGCCTTTTAAACTCAAACTCATGCCTCCAAAACTTTGTACTTCAGCAATGTCTACTCCAAGAAGCTTTGCTGCAAAAGCTGGCATTTCTGTCCGGTCAATTGGTATACGGGGCATCTTTTGGTGAGGTTTGATTTTCAAGAAAGCATCTGCTTCAGCTAGTAGCATAGTCAACTCCTCAACAGCGAATCGGTAAAGGTGGTCTTCTGGATCCCAATGGGTGACCGATTTGTATAACGCCTCATAATCAATGTCTTGCCTGATGCCTAAGTGAGTCAGGCTTAAAAAGAGGGGTTCTCCAATGTCCTTCATTCCCGCACACCGACTCTTCAAATTAGTGGCAAACTCTGCTTCCTGAGCACGCTCTTGCTGATAAAGGGTAATGCGGGCTTGCTCTCTCGCCATTGCTTCCTTCCTTTGTTGCTCTAGGGCGTCTCTTTGTCTCTTCCTCTCTCTCAGAACTGGTACTAGGCGGTTCATCTTGGTTAACCCCTGCAAAACCGAGGTAGAGGAAAAGAGAAAACAAGGGGAAAGAAAGTAATGCGTAAGATTGGGGAAGTGCAATTAGGTAATGTGAATATGGCTGATATTTCAGAAATTAAAACGAAGAGAGGAACTTTTTTTTTGGAAAACAGTAAGGGTTTTAAAACATTTTTCTCGAGAAAACCTTTAAAAATGCGTTTTTGAAAGAATGGTTTTAATGAATGATTTCACAAGGTATTGAAAAATTTTCAAGTGACATTAAAAGAAAGATTCCGAATGAGGTTTTGAAAGCATGGTTTTTGTTTAAAGGGGTTGAGCACATGTGCAGAGCGTAACGTAAATCGCGGCTATGTTTGATGTGGAGTTGTAAGTGTTAATGTTGGGATAATCATTTTCCAGGTCAATTATGATTCCATCTCACCGGGGGAACCATCGTCCCTTCACTATCATCTCTTGGGGTTTTTTCTCTGCTATGCCTTTATGGGGCACGTTATCAAGAAAGTCCGGAGTGCTTAAGTTCGAAAGGTCAGGACACCCGAGATGATTAGGAAACATACGCCACGGCCAGTGATGATCCGACAACACCCCACTTTTCGGGAAACTTGGGGAAGTATTGCATGGGAACCGGTCTCTCGTCATCTGCATGGTCAGGTGTGTCTAAAGTCCAAATTATTCACTGACTATGTTGTGCCATGTATGGGTATCCGGTAAATACGGGATCCTCTATGGACCTGTAGCGTGACATTGGGCTTTAGAGACACCCGTGGTGCAGAGGAACAATGGAGAACTGAGCCCATGCAATCTTCAAGGTAAGGCAAAGAGGTGGTCAGACAGGTAGCATACAAGGGGGTGACTACCCATAAGCCCATCTTAGACACTGGATAAGGCAGCAGGTCACTGAAGGCTCATGGCTCACTATATGCTGGCTTTTGACTCAGATGTGGAGGATATTTTTTGGATCATGAGCCTCAAAGCGTTAGTCGGAGACCATACCGCATCGTGGGTTTGTTCACTGAGAGAGTGACCCATCTCATGGGGAATCAACCGTGGACCGGTTGGGGATCCCGTGACATCGTGGATAAAATGGGTGACACAGAGGAATGCATGTTTTGAGCTACCCTCCCAATGCACCCCACAATCATATAACAAAGAAATTAGAACCAACCTAATTACTAATAGTTTTGTCTTGAGATTAGTGATTCAAAATTGGTTTGTTTATTAACCTAAAGGGAAGTTAGCTTCATTCACACATAAATGTCTCTTTCTAAGTGTGAGCTAATTATTAACCCAATTGTTGCAATATTTGTTGAGGATCTAACAAATCCTATCTCTCCTCATCATATACACACTCTAAGTGTGGAGTAGAATGATCCTAAAGGCTTTGAAAAGAATCTTTTGAAGGTTTTGAAAGAAGGGGGGAAGTCCCGACAATTTTGAATGGAGTTCAGTCTTCCTTAAGTTTGAGAAAAATTTACTCAAGTTTTCCCCAGCAGAGTCACCATTCTGTGGAGGGTGATTTTTCGGTATGAGGGGGGTCAATCTAAATATGGTTCTTGACTGAAAAGCCTAGATCCTAAAATGCCATTTTGTGGAGGGTGAAAACCCGTCATTCTGGCATCCCTCAAATACCTACTAAATCGTCCGTCTTTTCTAGAAAGCATGAAGAGGAGTGCAAGTGTGCACTACACCCACTCTCGATGGGCTCCACGCGGACTTATGCCCTAAGGGCGGAAATTGACTAGAGTCGCCACCTAGTTTGACCTAAAATACTAGGAAGGAAGGGAAGGAGGGTTCTAATAACCGTTGGTTGACTCTGAATTTATTGCCTATGGATGTGGCTTATCCGGTCATGCTAGAGATTCTGTGTGGGTTCACACTGGGTTACACCCCTTAGAAGTGGCAACGGCCATGACTTTGGATTGGTGCCCGAGGAAATCTCGGTCTTCAATTGTCGGGATTGCCTTCTTTCTAAACCTTATTAGAGTTATTCAATTAAAGCCAAGGGATAGGATTGAGTGGGAGTGAGGGAAGGATGATTTAGAAGAGTTGAAGAATAGGCCGGTCTTGCAGTTGGTTCGGTTTAAGTGTTGAGAGGTTTTGATTGTTTTGAGAGGTTTGCGGTTGTTTTGGCTTTTGTAGTGCGAAGAGGACGCTGGAAGTTTTAGGGAGAAAAAGGCATCTTGGTCATTTTTGTGAAGTTAAGGGTTGTTTGGATCGCTTGGCGAAGTTAAGGAGTTTTCCGGGTTAATGAAGTTCAACTTTTGAAGTGGTCGAATCTTAGAGGTGTTTTGGGAAGTCGAATGTGTTGAAGAGGAATTCGAGTTTTAAGGATGATTGAGTGTGGGAGAAGATATTCAGCTAGCAGGTGTTCGGGTTTCAAAGATGTTTCGGGTTCCAGATTACTAAGGTGGTTCGGGAGTATTCGAGAATTGGAAGCCCTATGTGACTTAGAATTTGTTCAGAGAAGGATTAAGAAGTGTTTATGTGACCTGAGGCTCTAATGAAAGTGTTGGATTGGTTTATTCAGAATTGTCCCTCTTAAAGTTTTTAAAACCGAAAAAAAATCATTTGGTTGTATAAGGGCGGATAATCCCAAGGGATTACCCTATATACCCCCTTGAACACGACACTTAACTAATGGTAAGTGCCGAGGCTCGAAAGATGGGACAATGAATTTATGTCGAAAATTAGGATTCAGAGAGAAACACCATGAATAAGATGTCCTCGGTCGAATCCTAATGACGTCTCTAACTCCCGGGTTTTAAAAACGTCAAAAACCGAAAACATTGAAATCAAGTGGAAGGGAGTTAGACGATTCTAAAATCCCGGCTGCGACTAGAAAGATCGTTACTTCCCTAGCACCACGCCTTGTAAAAATCTAGGCTGCAATTAGGGGAGGTTTGTCACCCTGATGCCCCGCCTCAAGAGATCCAGACTGCGACAAGGGAAGGTTATGACCCCAGTGCCCCACCTCGGATTTTTATTTTGGAAGGGAGACAGGTGATGCCTAACTAGGAAGAAAACGTTCTTGAAAGTGTTAGACACTTCTCGTTCCCCGAAAGCGGTTTATTTTCGAATTTCAAAGCTGAGTTTTGAAATGAGTTTGAAGTTGTTCGGAATCTTAACAAAGAAACACCAATTTTGAGAAATGTTTTTAGGAGAAAACTTTCTCTATATGCGAGAAGAACTTTCTGCGTTTGAGAAGAGTTTTCTTTGATGTGAGAAGAGTTTTTCCCTTTAAAATTCCACAAAATGGTTTCTTTTGAAAATTTGATGAAGTTTGAATAAAATAACCATTTTGAAATTCGAGAAAGGGGTTTTTTGGATTTTCGGAGTTCAAACGGGATTTGCAAGGTAAGTTTGAAATGGACGAATTGAGTTTGGGCTTGGAATTGAATCAGTTTGGTCAAACTCGGATGGTCAAAGTTGGTCAAAGTCAGATGGACAAAGCTTGGTCAAAGTCAGATGGTCAAAGCTTGGTCAAAGTCAAATGGTCAAAGCTTGGTCAACTCTTGGACTTTTGGATTATTTTGTGGACCTTTAGGTTTTGGTTGACAATTTTTGTGGGCTTAACATCTTTGTAGATTTTTGGGGTTTTGACTGATTTTTGTGGCCAGGGGCTGATTGAGGTTGATTTGGGTGTGGTTGAGAATGGAATTTGGGCTGGTCCTTATGAATTGGATCGATTTCACGGGTATGGGCCGGATTCGAATTGGATATGGGCCAAGTCATGCAGGATTGAGCTGTGGGTTTTCTGGGTTTGGGCCATGGGTTTTGCGGGCTTGACAGATTGTGTACCGAGGTTGTCGACATGGGCTGGATGATGTAGTATTGGGCCGGGTCATGTAGTATTGGGTCGGGTCATGTGGTATTGGGCCGGGTCATGTGGAATTGGGCCAGGTCATGTGGAATTGGGCCGGGTCATGTGGTATTGGGCCGGGTTGAATGTGTCATTGGGCCGAGTCATGTGGAGTTGGGTTTAGGTCATGTGGTATCGGGTTTGGGCCTTGGGCTTCGGGTTTGGGCCTTGGGCTTCAGGTTTAGGCCTCGGGCTTCGGGTTTGGCCTAGGGCTTCAGGTTTGGCCTTCGGGTTTGGGCCGGGTTGTGATGGTGAAATTTTTGGACTAGACTTGTGAGTTGGGGAACTTGACTTTTGGACCGGATCAAGGGGTTTGGACTTGGTTCATGGACTTTTGAAATCATGGGCCGGATTGGCTCCTTGGGGGTGGGACAGCAACATATTTTATTAAGTTAAAACAGAGAGGAGGCTTGGAATTTGAAAAGTGATGAAGGAAACAGAGAGACAATCCTGATTTTTGCTTTCTCTTTGATTGAAACGAGGATCAGAAAGGAGGTTTTTGGATCTGGACAGGATGGAATAATAAGGTTTATTAATCAATTGATCTTGATTATGGGTGTGTTGAGGGTAAAGGAGGATTCCACCCACATAAAACGAATAAGAGACCCGTTAGGCATGGGGTGGTTTCACATCCTAAACCCTCCCAAATGAGCCTTAAGGGCTTGTTTTTTGAAGTTTTTGTTCTTATATACATATAAGGGTGGTTTGAATATTTTCTGAAGTTATAGGAGATTATTGCCCCACGAAACAAATGAGAGACCCGTTAGGTGTGGGGCGATAATACATCCTAAACTTTTCTGTCAGCTTAAAAGGTCCTGAATAACCAGGGCTTAAAAAAAGTAATGAAAGTCAAACAGTGAATGGAAATATAAGAAGAAAATCAAATGTAAACGTGAATGTATATATAACACAGAATAACCAGACATGAGTAAAGCATAGCCCACAAGCGAGAGGAAAAAAAAAGCAAACTGAAGTCAAGTTACCAAATCCAGGAAAATTGCAAATGCGGCTTGAACAAAGACAGTGCGAACAATCCAACCGAGCTCTCAAAGTGAAGAAGCCGTGTTTAACCAAAACAGTAAGACGGCTTTCAGACAAGGAAATTGTGGGATCAAGTAGCTCAACGTCAAATTAGGACTGGATCTAAAATTACACACCAGTTCCTCTATCTGCACAAGCGTGGCCTAACAGAATGCCCATTAAAAAGTGAGAAGAACAGGGATCAATTGTGGGATTGCCAAAGTGAACTTTCAATCATCCTCTTCTTTGTTATCTGATGAGTGAACTACTATCTTAGTTAAAAAAAAAGACAGGGTGGTGCGACAGATTAATGGTTACTATTATTGACCATTCGATTTATAGACAAGCAACCTGAAACTCTAAACCCTGAGACTTCTAACAAATTTTATGCACTTACATGGATATGTACAAGTTTCTGAGGCCAAACTTCAACGGTTTGCATTCAAGGGGTAGGCAAACCGAAACAGATGTTCACATTATCAAAATGAATGGAAATGATAGGCATATGTTTTTGAGAGGCAGAATGAAATGCAACAGAAGGCATGAAGATTTATAGTTAGCACGGCTATATCTGTAACACCCCTCTCCATAAACACGTAATAATCCCTCACTTAGCAATAAATAAGACGTCTTACAGCGGAAGAATAAATAACAACATCAATACTCACTCGGGTGTCACCTGCCATTACTCGCCCATGCGAGTAACGAAGCAGAACTATATCCAACAATAAACATAAACAACACTACTAAACCGCTGTGATAACGAGATAACTCCTTGATAAGTGTCCAAATGAGCATGATTTATAGGTGTATTTCATATATTATATTAACACTTTTCTTGCTCATTTCTCCACTTCGGTTAGTTTTCCTCTAGTTTATGTTTTTTGTTTATCTCACAAATTTATTGGTTTAACATGAGGAAAACCAAGCTGGAAGTAAAGTAGACGAAGAGACGAACACATAGACGCAAACGGCTCAGAAAACAGAGTCCAACGAAGAATCTAGAGTCGGTAGAAGAAATAAGCCTGTACGTCGTGAACAGGCGGACAAGAGACAAGGTGCTACGTCGTGAAAACAGCGGACAAGAGACAAGGTGCTACCTCGTGAAAACAGGCGGACAAGAGACAAGTGCTACCGCCTAATAACAGGCGGACACCTATCAGGCAACCGCCTAATAACAGGCGGACACATATAAGGCAACCGCCTAATATGAGGCGGACAACACACAAAACCGCCGCCTTGTTTGGGGCGGACCAGCATTTGCACCGCCTGTTATCAGGCGGACATGGAAGCGGACAGCAGCAGTTAGTCAGTCGCGCCAGTTTTCTTCTTCGCTCGACTTCGCCGTCGACTTGTTTCTGCCATATCCATCTACTTCGCCCGTCGACACTTATTTTCCTGAACTCTGTCCCCTGCAATCAATGAAGCAATCAATCAATCTGCAGCTCTTTCCACCGCCTCAACATTCCTCAAACCTCACGCGTCTGTCTATCTTCTCTGCTGTTTCTTCCTTTCCCTATATAAAACACGTCCTCCCACCATACATCGATACACCCATAAATCCATCGACGACCCTTCATCCACTTCCACCTCACGCCATTTCATTTCTCTTCTCCCCTTCTCCATTTTTTTATTTTACATTCCACCAATCCACTCTAGTCCTACGTATACAAAAAAGCAGAGCGAGCAGGAGTGATTACAGATGATTTCTATTACTCTTGTTTCTGTTTTTCTATTTAATATATGTTAGGCTAGAATATTATACTCTGGGAATGGTTATTATGTGTTTGTATTAATTATGCATTATTTTTTACGGTTTATTTTAAATACAGTTTGTTACGTTTTAAAGATTATCTCGCACCTTTTTAATAAATGTCATGAGTTTATTAAACTGCTTTACTAAGTCTATTTTGATCAGACCAGGTGATAAATAGATAGGTTAATTAAGCCGTAAAACTGGAGGAAACTTTTTATGATTTAATAAGTTAGTATTCAGTTGCAAATGTAATTCCTCAAATACTCATCTGCCGTTTACAGGCATTTTGCTTGAGTTTTTCATCGGACCTTGCATTACAGGTAAAGATTCTTATGAGTTTTCATCGGACCTTAAGAAAATAATAGGAACCTTGCCAAATTATTAAAACCAGTAGAGATAGCTTAATTATGCAGATTATAATAACCGACCCAGAGTTCCATTTAATTTATCTGTCAACTTATTTATTTTATTTTATCTTTTCTTTTTATTTATATTACAATCAATTAATCCCCCTCTTGTGACACGCTTAGGTACTATTATATGTTAATTAGTCTCACGGTTCGACATCCGGTCGCTTACATTTCACTATACTACCACGACCGGGATCTGTTTGCAGCCCGACGTTTATTTTGAGTTTTTAATTTCTTTTCTTTTATTTTTACACCAGTTTAACCACTCACTTTATAACGTCTGCAAAATGGCGCCGTGCCGGGGACTAGTTTATTCTAGTCCCTAAGCCCCGGATTATTCACTTGTTATATTAGAATATTTTGTCTATTTTATTTTTTGTTTGTTGTTTATATTAATTATCTTTTATACCTTGATATATTTTTATGTTGTTTCAGTTATTGTTTCAGTAGGTACGTAATCGAAACAAAAAAAACAGAGGCGCCTCTTGTCCGCCTCTTTACAACGGACCCCTGAAGCCTGTCCGCCTCTTTTCAGGCGGACGCCACTAAGGCGCGGGCACACTCGTCCGCCCAGCTAACCGCCCAACAAGACGCGGACGTCCAAGCGGACGTCACCACCAGCTAAGCTCCGCGTTTAGTCTCTGTTCTTCCCAAACTTCCACACTGCTCAGCTCGACCAGAACAGAAGAATAGCTCGCGCAACTCCACTCCATCTCCGAGCCACTTATATTATTATTTAGTTTGTTTCTAATTATTTTATTTTCTAATCTGTTCCAGTAAGTTTTATTTTATATACAAAAACACAAAAAAAAAATGGAAATGGAACAGGTGTTCGAAGGAGAGTTTTGTTATTCTCAGTATTTATACTGCTCCGTATGTGGGGGAGCTCATGATTATGAGGATTGTCTCATATTACAAGAACAACTCTGGTTAGAAGATCAACCAGACTACCTGGAGAGACTCGCTCTACAAGAACAGCAACCAAAGAGCGAAATAATTCATGAGGAAGAACACCCCACTACGGATGTAAGTTATTCTCTTCCCTCTACAATCGCCTACCGCCAGTTTCCATCCTTCTCTGTACTCTATCCAGAAGATGAGGATATTTACATCCTCGAAAATGAAGAGAAGGAATTGCCATCACCTCCCACCAAAATATCCAAACAAAACGCCACTATAACCTTTAAAGAATTAACTTTCTCTGAAGATGATTTTAATCAGCGTTCTTTCTATGAGCCTCACCTACAAGAGGAGGATGTTTACATCCTCCAAATTGAGGAAGAAAAATCATCACCACCGGGTCTTCTGTTAGAACTATGTTCCCGGCAGTACCTCCTCAAACACCAGATTTTGTGGAGTATTAATTTTCTTATTTTATATGCCGAGGTAACGTTTTGTTTTGACCCAGGATAACAAAGTGGGCGCCTAGCCTAAGACGTTAAAGAAGGGCAGCTTCCCGGGAGACAACCCGGATGTACTTTTATTTTATTTTGCTTTTATGCTCTTTTTAATTTTCAGGTTCTCTTAAAATTTTATTTTTGCTAACTTTTATCCCCGTTTATAGTAAGGCTGTTTCTAGTGTCTTATGCAGGTGCACCTTCATATCTACACTGCAACCAAGCTACGCTACTTGAGGCTGAAGCTCAAGTGTGGGGGAACTCCTTTAACAACTAGCAAAAATAATATCAGGGGAGTACCAGTTTCTTTAATTACGCTTTTATTTAAATAAAAACTGCAGAGGAGCGTTTATGTGCTTAAATGTTTATTTGTGATCTTTGTGTTATCTCTATTTTATCTACTTACCGAAAAGGTCTTCTGAAACCTTCCCTTGTTTTTCTGGTGAACAATGAGGACATTGTTCAATTTAAGTGTGGGGGAGTGTGCCCTTTTCGGTGACATTTTGTGCTTAATGTTTAATCTCTCTCCTTATCATGCGTTTGTCCAATTCAAATATTGTGGACCCTTTATATGTGGGTTATTCTCTTTAAGAAAAATATTGTTATGAATTGTAGGATAAATGGTACAAATTTTAAAATTTTGATTACTTTTGAGGAGCATTTTATATGCGGTGTGACCAAATAATCTGCAAATGGTTGGATTTTATTGCTCAGGGTTTCTTTCTGTTTCTCTCTTAGGGATTGCTAAGGGGTGCTTCACTGTTAAAAAAAAAGAAGAAAGAAAAAATACAAAATAATAAGGGACTTGCGAGACACCATTGGTAACCAACAAAAGAGAGTTGAGTGTTCTTAAATACAAAAGCGTGATGCCTATATTTTCTCGTCTCTTATGCAAAAGTGAAACAAATGTATAAATCTATTTTTCCTTTTGTTTTCTCCTCAATGCCCATTCTTGAGAGAAGTTGGCCATGGTAAAAGTTCTCAGAGTCACCTAAAAGAAACATTGAAACCTTAGATCATACCCCGAAACTCTATATTTTATTTTCACCCTGAGCACACCTATGCCACCAGCAGTTAATTTTTCATACTCCTCAATAAGTTTAAAGATCATGTTTATCCTACCCTTCATAATAATATTTGTTAGTATTGAGCATTCCCTACTTACTTGGGTACGTGGTTTGCTTGAGGACAAGCAAAAGATAAGTGTGGGGGTGTGATAAGTGTCCAAATGAGCATGATTTATAGGTGTATTTCATATATTATATTAACACTTTTCTTGCTCATTTCTCCACTTCGGTTAGTTTTCCTCTAGTTTATGTTTTATTGTTTATCTCACAAATTTATTGGTTTAACATGAGGAAAACCAAGCTGGAAGTAAAATAGACGAAGAGACGAACACATAGACGCAAACGGCTCAGAAAACGGAGTCCAAACGAAGAATCTAGAGCTGGTAGAAGAAATAAGCCTGTACGTCGTGAAAACAGGCGGACAAGAGACAAGGTGCTACGTCGTGAAAACAGGCGGACAAGAGACAAGGTGCTACCTCGTGAAAACAGGCGGACAAGAGACAAGTGCTACCGCCTAATAACAGGCGGACACATATAAGGCAACCGCCTAATAACAGGCGGACACATAAGGCAACCGCCTAATAT
Source organism: Limonium bicolor (assembly GCA_023374045.1). Lineage (NCBI taxonomy): Eukaryota > Viridiplantae > Streptophyta > Magnoliopsida > Caryophyllales > Plumbaginaceae > Limonium > Limonium bicolor. The sequence goes on from CM041778.1 coordinate 284,715,059, forward strand.
GAGGCGGACAACACACAAACCGACCGCTTTGTTTGGGGCGGACACCAGCATTTGCAACCGCCTGTTATCAGGCGGACATGGAAGCGGACAGCAGTAGTTAGTCAGTCGCACCAGTTTTCTTCTTCGCGTCGACTTCGTTGTCGACTTGTTTCTGCCATATCCATCTACTTCGCCCGTCGACACCTTATTTTCCTGAACTCTGTCCCCTGCAATCAATGAAGCAATCAATCAATTTGTCAGCTCTTTTCCACCGCCTCAATCCATTCCTCAAAACCTCACGCGTCTGTCTATCTTCTCTGCTGTTTCTTCCTTTCCCTATATAAACACACGTCCTCCACCATACATCGATACACCCATAAATCCATCGACGACCCAACATCCACTTCACCTCACGCCATTTCATTTCTCTTCTTCCGCCTTCTCCATTTTATTTATTTTACATTCCACCAAATCCACCTCTAGTCCTACGTATACAAAATAGCAGAGCGAGCAGGAGTGATTACAGATGATTTCTATTACTCTGTTTGTTGTTTTTTCTATTTAATATGTTAGGCTAGAATATTTATACTCTAGGAATGGTTATTATGTGTTTGTATTAATTATGCATTATTTTTACTGGTTTATTTAAATGCACTTTGTTACGTTTTAAAGATTATCTCGCACCTTTTTAATAAATGTCATGAGTTTATTAAACTGCTTTACTAAGTCTATTTTGATCAGACCAGGTGATAAATAGATAGGTTAATTAAGCCGTAAAACTGGAGGAAACTTGTTATGATTTAATAAGTTAGTATTCTGTTGCAATGTAATTCCTCAAATACTCCTCTGCCGTTTACAGGCATTTTGCTTGAGTTTTCATCGGACCTTGCATTACAGGTAAACGAGTTCTTATGAGTTTTCATCGGACCTTAAAAAATAATAGGAACCTTGCCAAATTATTAACCAGTAGAGATAGCTTAATTATGCAGATTATAATAACCTGACCCAGAGTTCCATTTAATTTATCTGTCAACTTAGTTTATTTTATCTTTTCTTTTATTTATATTACAAGTCAATTAATCCCCCCTCTTGTGACACGCTTAGGTACTATTATATGTATTTAGTCCCACAGTTCGACATCCGGTCGCTTACATTTCACTATACTACCACGACCGGGATCTGTTTGCCGCCCGACGTATTTTTGAGTTTTTAATTTCTTTTCTTTTATTTTTACACCGTTTAACCACTCACTTTATAACGTCTGCACTCCTATACCTCATACTAAGTCCATAACCATAAACATCGACAAGTGAGCGTCTACCCAATCCTGAATATATACAACTGTACCATAATACAATCCACAGTCTAACATCGTTTATACAAATAAAATCCATGTGCGATAATTAAAGTAAACCCTAACTACCCTGATCCCGCACTTCAGCTTCGACAATGATCAACAACCTGCACAATGAGTGTAGTCTCAGCGATAAACACTGAGTATGCCGGGCCTGGACCCTATTGGTCACTTAGTCATTTTAACCATCTTATTATTAGATTGGTTTCATTCTTTACCATTTTACAGATATAATTAATACTGTACAAACATGCTTAAATACATAACCATCCATCCAATCCAACATTCATAAATACATAACCATCCATCCAATCCAAACATTCATTAAATATCATAAACAACAATTGTATAAACGAGCGTATCGAATTATAGTACTGTATAATCGCCGTAGCGAACGTCTTCCATAGTTAATTGAATTTGGCCTTCAAGGCCCCGTCCATCCAAACCATGTTTAATTAATTACCAGTTGGGCGTCATGTTGGGACAACCCGATAACCTCACCAATGGACAGTAGTCCTCCCGTACACACAAAGGTGCTCATTTCGCCAGAGGTCCGGAGGCCTATGACTATTTACTTGGCCTAGTACGGCCTCCATATAAAGGCCGTAGCCACCTGACCCACGATCCAAATAGGGCTCGTTGGGTAAATACCTAGAGCGGAACCCGATCGGGTACCCCTCAGTGATCACAAATGCGCAACCAAGTAGTTCGTAAACTACCAGGATTCCTCCCCTCAACTCATACCAACGCTCTCATAATGTTTAAGATAAACTCTTAGTTTTATGGAGAATACAATTTATTAATTAGCTGCCCAGTGGGTCTTACGCATGCCTAGAAGTAATCTAGGTTATATTCATGTTAGAGATCCATGCTCTAGACATCGACAATGTCGTGACTCGTACCTAAGTGTTTTACTTAGGTTACCATATACTTAATATTAATACTAAGGGTATTATATTAAGTAACCGTCATGTCATCACATTAAACACATATGTATGTTTATATAAGTCGATCTATAGTCGACGTAGTATTAGTCCCGTAGGACGCTCGTGCAAAAATAATTAATGCAGTAACACACATAATCACATACACGTATCCACACACATAACACACAAGTTATCCCGAGGAATTCCTCAGGACAACCCGGATCAAACCCCTTTACATACCGTACACCTCAGACCAAGGATGCGCAGTGTAGACCACTAGCTCGTCAAGCGCCTTTGTCTGAAGTACGATCTAAATTGTAATAAAACTATAAGTCAGTCTCCATGACTATCTAAATCCGGTATTTCCGAATAACATGTAACTCCGACAGTTCATCCCCGGATTTCTACAGTTAATTGTTACGGGTTTCTCTAAACCAGTCGGCTTTGTTACTAAAACTCGTAGGTCGTAATATTTCAACTGTTAAGTTTAATTCATTATATTTCTTTAATCTTGTCCATTATTGAACTTAGGTATATAACCTATAGTTGCATGTATGCATGCATTATTCATTATATACTATTATTTTTCCACCATCCATTATAATACATTGTATTATATAACCCATTAATCCTTTAATAAACTACATTTGAATTCAAAAACTTGTAACTTATAGTTGTGAACTATATTCATATAATAACTTCCACCATTATATTATATGGTTTCCAACCATAATATATATCCGTCCTTATATACATTATTCTCGCATATGTATATATTTACCAATATAGGTAGGTTTCATGAGTTGTAAAACTTTTATATTATATGTTACATTTTTATCATCTTATATGAGATGATAATTCCCATTAATTGTATTATATTATACAACTTATATTAAGATCCTTATCCTAATATTATGTAACATTTTATGTTGTATATATACAACCCCTAAGGTTGATTCAATATATACCTTAGTTTATAAATCCCATTTATTTATTGTTTGTCACATTATTTAATGTGAATATCCTTACTTATATTAATTCCATCTAAATCTCATTAATACCATATAATTGTTATAACATTTATAACATTGTAGACCATAGTCTAAAATTCATTTTCCAACCTTAATATATTCGGTACAACACTATACTTCATTTAAATTCCATTTTGACCACAAAACATTATGTAATGTTATACCATATACTAATATCATATAATATGATATTTTTATTTCCTTTAACTTATAACCTATAGTTTTTATACAAAACTATTTTTAATGCCGCATAGGCATCCATACTAAAACCTTATTCTTTTCCATAACCCATAGTTTTCTTTATTTACAAAATTACCCCATAATTTATACCATGTTATATATACCATATAATATAACATTTTTAACTTTATAAAAAGTATAACCTATAGTTATTTTAATTAAAATAACCGAACAGACCATGTCTGTTTTAAATTTATTTCTCAGCCCCTTTAACTTTCCAAATTTACAATTTGACCACATATATAATGTTATGTGATATATATCATATATTATAACATTTTAAACCTTAATATAAATATAACCTATGGTTATATATATATTTAATTTCCAAACAGACCCTATAATCTGTTCTAAATTATTTTTCAACCCACCAACTTTCTATAATTACACTTTGACCCAATATATAACATATAGTTTTATAATATCATTAAAACTATATATTATACACATATCTTAGTAAAATACCTTATATTATTCCAAAAATCACCAAATTCCACCCAAGGGTTATAATTACCATTACTAACCCACATACTCTCGGTATTTACCATTCCACCCCACTTATTTATCCAAAGTGTAACAATGACATAATAAGTATATATTATACATATATAGTTTATTTTAGTTCCAAAATCAACCCAATAAATTCCTAAAAATTCCTAATAGCCCATGGGTGTTTAAAATACCATTTTACACCCTTAATTTTTGGTAATAACATCTATACCTCATCTGTTATAAAAATGTTACAATTAAATACTTATCTTATTATAAAACTTATATAAGTTATTTAACTTATCTAATTTGGTCAAAGCCTACCATATGGTCAAGGTTGACCTCCTTAATATTTCCTTAACCATCAATCCCCATTATTTACGGTTTGTACCCATATTTTCCAGAAATTACCATTTAACCCCAAAACTGTATAAAATCTTATAATTTTTATTTTAAATCCTTTTTAACCTCTAATTTTCGGCTTTATCAATATATATCCCCCAAATTTAATTTAATTACAATTTAAACCCCTATAGTCTTCGGTAATATTTATTTATTACCTAAACTTAATTAAAACCTTAAAAATACATAATTAAAATTTCCTAAAGTACATGGCCTTATTACAACATTAGCTTATAAAATAAATTACACATAAATGCTCAAAAATGCCTTAAACTCTCGGCCTCTCCCATAATTTCTCCATATTACCAATTTTCCACATAATGTCTTAAATTTGACAATTATGTTAATTAATTACTTATATAAATTTACTAACTCATTCCTTAACCACCTAAGGTCAAAATATGACCTTTTATACCTTATTCACTCATGGCAATTATATATACATATGTTTAAACACATATTAATATACTAAGTGAAGGTTTAAGTGATTTATACCTTATTTTAGCCAAGATAAGGCCTTGTTTGGCCACGGCTCCTTAGTGGAAATTTTTCCACAGCTTGATTAACATGTTTTTACATAGCAAACAAGACATGATTAAACTCTAAACATGAGCTAACCATAGGAAGTGTTTTAATGTATAATTTCAAGGTAAAATTACCTTAGAAAAGCAAGAACACCAAGGGCTGTTCTTCGGCCTAATTTTACAGAAGAAAAAGAGCATCAAAAGAGCTACTAAAACAAGGTTTAAAACCGGTACAACTCAGATTAGAAGATGGCTAATTTTCACCTTGATTAAGATGCCAAAAATGGTGTTTTGGCATGGATTTGGCTATTCCTTGAAGATCTTGATATACCAACTGAATAAGCATGTAAAGAAGAAGATAATAAGCCTAGGGAATCAATTTTTCCAACCGGAAATGAAGAGAATGAAGAACACCATGCTTAAAGCATGTTTTATACCTTAAGAACAATATAGCTTTGCTTCCTTCCTCCTCTGAATTTGTCCACCGAAACACAGCCTATATTCCAACCCCAACTCACACCAAATGGCTGGATGAAAATGGAAGTGGGTAAGCTCAATGGAAAGAGAAGAAAAAGATGAAGAAAATGGATATAAACTTGTCTTAGAAGCTTACCTATATCAAAAGATCTCACCAACTGAACTTGGAGTGTCCTTGCTGTTAAGGAAGTTGAAAGAGAGGGTATGGAGACTGATAAACTCGGCTGGAGGAAGTAATGGGAGGAAAGAGAAGAAAAAAGAGCTTATAAGGCAAGATTTACTACTTTATTGAATAGTCTTTAGATGACTCATTAGTAGATATTTTATGTTGGCTAATGGATGATTATGACAGTATAGGTGGGCGGCAATGGGTGGTCAAATTAAAGGATGACCATTGACCATGGTTTAAGTTAAGTAATTAAATGTTATTTTGGGTACTATTCACCCAAAATCACCCATTTTGATTTTATTTTTAAAATTTAATTTATACTTTATAATATAGTCTACCATGTCATATTAATGTTATAAAGAATGTAATATAGTCTTTAAAGTGACAAAAAGTTAATATCTTAGAGCTCATACACAAAAACGTGCTTTAAGGTGTTTTAGTGCACATTTTGTGTCTCAAGGTGTTTCTGAGCTTGGTTTTCTTTGATAACGGTTTCATTACATTCCTTACATGATAATTGAACTTAGGAATCCAATTTTATATCAAATGGAGGTCATAAGACCTTTAACGTTTCTTAGAGCACATTTTTCCCTAAGTGACTTTTAAGCATGTAAATGCTTGCTCTTTGTGTTGGAGTGTTGTCCAATAATCTTAGTACATTCACTTATGTGTTATAATGCTTAGGACAAAATTTAGGTCCTAAGGAGTTCATTTGGGTATGTATTTACCCTAAACGGTCAAAGGGTGCTATTCTTGCTTTGTGTTGACCATAGTTGTTCTCAATTGACTTTTAAGGCATGTTTAGGCCTTAATTAATTTGATTAGATTTTTAATCAATGTTTTATTAGTTTGGGGTATTTCAATATCAGACAGGTTTCATTTCACCAGGCATTAAGCTAGCCAAAACATATACAGAGGTACTACACCGATCAATAAACAGAGGGCACAAATCTTCCAAAGTCAAAGGATAATACCAGGGATGGAGACAAAGGAAATCTCTGCAAAGCAAACAACAGAAAACAGAAATAGCACCAACATAAACCTATGGTCAGTTTCTATAGTCCAAACAGAATTTCAAAAGGTGTCTCAAAGGGTTTAGAGACACAACCTCACTTATATACCCATAGTTGTCTGTCGATGGTTCTCAAAGCGATACAAATTTCAGTTAATCGATATGCCCAGACACAGACCGCTTGTGAAATCAAACCTCAAGGGAACATATACAAACACAAGATGCAACCGTTTCGACATAGTCAAAAGGAGAGACTACATAACGCCTTCTCATAGAGGTTTTCGACCATTGTGAAAAAAAAACACAGAAGATGTGACTCACGTCTGGAGAGGGACCAGTTCATGAATCCGACCATCGTGAGGACAGACAAAATTGTTACAAGAGAAGGACTAATTCTTAAATCAAAGTGAAACAGCGAGAAGAGATAGGTGGAACCACGACCGAAAGCGGACCAGTTTAGCAGTATCATAGAGATAGAAATCTCAGAGCAACTCAAACGCAACTACATATGGGAGTCCAACATTAAATACACTTCTTTGACCTGTTCGTGGACTGCAATGTCCATACCAGGTTACAGTATATACAGAAGGAAGAACTCATAAACTGAAACAGGTGAAGCGGAGATTGGGAGACAGAAGAGAATGAACTCGATCAGTGCTATCATCTGATACTAGTCCGACGAAACTGAAATTTGGCCCTTAATCTCTTCGATTTCATCGGGTGAGTTCTATGAAATGAAAATAGAAATATAGAGGGAGAAAGAAAACCGAAGCGCTTGAAGCCAGATTATTATTCAGGGAAGCAGAAACCCACTTACGCTTCAAAGATTGGAGACGACTGAATTTTGAAAGTCACGGTCGGAGAAGATGAAAAGGGTAATAACGATTTCGGAGGATTGGAGTATGGCGTTTTTCTGGGTTAATCGTGGTGAAGGTGAGGAAAGAGAAGAGCCAGGCTTCTGGTTTTTTCTTCTCGAGTTCTCACTGGGGAAGAGCAAGGAATACTGAAACTAGAAGGACAGGATCAAGAGCATGGGGATCGGTGTCTGTTGATTAGAAAAAACTGTCCCTGCATTGTAGGGTTTTTAGAATGTTTTATAATGTAAGAATAGGGTTTTGGGGGAATCTCTGATAGTTCTATGGGCTGGGTTTTAATTGGGTAAAGAGACAAAATGGACCCAACACAATTGGGCCATATTTAATCTGGTTGATTAAAAGAAAAAAACGAAGCCAGAAAACGTGCCACTACCCGGGTTCAAACTCAGGTTGCCCAACAACATTCACCACACCTTACCCGGCTAAACTAAGGCGGAACTCAGCATATGGGCGTAAAAGACTGATAATATTCTTCGCAACGGGTTAAAATGAAAAAGAAACGCTATCCTGCTTGCGACAGGAATTGAACCCGGGTGGTAGATTGTCAAGTGGGTATGTTGGCCAGTTACGCTGGATTGACTTTCAGTATATTCATGGGAGAAATAATACAAGACCTCTCATTTCGACTGGATAATTCTCCTAAAAAGCTATGAATCCAAAAGCAAGCATATATAATACAAAGAGATGATTAATCTAATGCATGAAATTATGGAATCTAACTAAAATAAGGTTCAAAACATAACGAGGTAAAGAAGAGCACATGCACATGAAGTAATAAAAATAATGTCCACGAAATGATGATGCAAACGCATAAAATAAAATAAACAAAATAATGATGGAAATGATGATGGTAGAAATAATGAGAAAATCAGCAGGAAATAATAAATAATAATGATAAAAAGTAAGAAAGGTATGAATCAAACGAGTGCGTAAAATAATACAAGGTAATAACAAAAATGTAATAATATTAAAAAAAACAAAAGCAATAAAATAAGTACACAAAATAAAGTCGGTTAAAAACATATTACAATAACAAAAGGGCTTGTGCTCCTTTTCCATAGGAATGTGAGATTTAAACGTTGGAGAAAAGAAATTCCTTTGGTTGAAAACGGGGACGACCACCCTGTTTCTAGAAGTATGTTTATTCTTGTATTTTTGTTTCAATATAAAGCGGGTGAGAATTTTTGGTGTCTACAAGTTCTAATTCATTAACATACTAACGTCGTTAGCAGTTATTTAGTTGCACAGTCAGCAACCTTAGACTTATACGGACCTTGTATTAGGTTTTCATAGTTTTCACTATTCATCCGTATTTCACTACTCATTTATATGGTCTCGTATTCTACTATTCATTTATACGGCCTCGTATTTTACTATTCATGTATACGTCTCGTATTTTATTGTTCACATATACGTATTTTTTATTCATGTATACGGATACTATTCACGTATACGGGTACTATTCATGTATACCAAAAAAATTCGTATACGTCGTATGATACGGAGTATCATACGTATTTATTTCTTTTTCCAATATAACTTATATTTTCATTAAAAATCCTTTAATATTGATTTCTTCTATTTTTCTCCAAATTACAAGTATACCTCTCGTATACCCCAAGTTATATATGGGTGTATGATGTCGCCATATCTTCAAGGCGAAGACAATGGCACCCAATTCTAAGTCGTGTGTAGGGTAGTTCTCTTCATGCTTCTTCACCTGTCGGGAGGCATATGCCACGACCTTCCCGTGTTGCATCAACACAACCCATACCTCTTCCGGATGCATCGTAGTAGACCTCAAAACCATCTGTACCGTCTGGTATAGTCAGCACTGGTACAGATGTCAGAGCGTCCTTGAGACTCTGGAAGGAACTCTCGCAGTCGTCTGTCCACTCGAATGGTGCATCCTTCTTCATTAAGGAAGTCATCGGTTTCGAGACACTAGAGAAGTTCTTCACAAACCTCCTATAATATCCTGCCAGACCGAGGAAGCTCCGAATGTTGGTAACCATCTTCGGTCTAGGCCAGGTGCGCACTGCATCAATCTTGGCCGGATCAACAACGATCCCAGCTTCAGAAATAACATGACCAAGGAATGAAACTTGGTTCAACCAAAATTCACACTTGGAGAATTTTGCATACAGTTGGTTCTCTCTCAACGTTTGCAACACACCTCTCAGGTGGCTTTCATGCTCACCCTTCGACTTTGAATATACAAGGATATCGTTGATGAAGACTACCACTGACTTGTCCAACTGATCTTGGAACATGTGGTTCATTAAGTCCATAAACTTGGCTGTTGCATTGGATAGACCAAACAGCATAACCTTGAACTCGTAGTGACCATATCTGGTTTGAAATGAGGTCTTCTCAATATCACCTTCTCGGATAGCGATTTGGTGGTAACCGGATCGCAAGTCAATCTTGGAGAATACAGATGCTCCTTTCAACTGGTCGAATAAATCATCGATACGTGGTAAAGGATAACGGTTTTTCACCGTAACGGCATTCAGCTCTCTATAGTCGATGTAGAGGCGAAGGTTACCATCCTTCTTCTTCACGAAGAGGACCGGCGCTCCCCATGGTGAAGCGCTCGGGCGTATAAATCCCTTGTCGAGTAGGTCTCGCAGTTGCTCTTTGAGCTCTGTCATCTCAGCTGGAGCCATACGGTAGGGCGCCTTCGCTATTGGTCTCGTACCCGGCACCAATTCAATCTCTAACTCCACTGCCCGTGCTGGCGGCATGCCTGGCAGTTCCTTAGGAAAGACATCAGGAAACTCCGACACTACCGGCACATCTGGGCTAAACTCTGGATCTCTCTCTATGTCCTGGACATAGTAGAGGTATACATCATTCTTTCTTCGCAACTCACGATACATAGCCATAGCGGAGATAATCTGGGTCGAAGGCTCCCTGGGCCTTTGGCGGTATGAAATGGTAACCCAGTCGGACTCCAAAGAAGCAGACGATGCTCGACACATAGGATTCAACCCTTGTACCGCTCCAACCAGTTCATCCCCACAATCACATCGAATCCGAGTCCCTCGAACTCTATCATGTCGATCGGAAACTCTTCATCTTTGATTCGGACAATGGCATCTCGGTGATAGTGGTTACACTTGATCCGCTCTTTCGACGGGAGAGTGACTAGAATGTCAGGCATCTCTTCACCGTCTAACCCCAACCTCTTCGCAAAAGAAAGCGAGATAAATATGTGTGAGGCTCTAGAGTCAAACAAGATCAATGCGTCCACGCCATTAACTAGGAAGGTACCGGTGAGGATAGTGCTGCTTTTGCCGGCTTCTGCCTCATTACACACACTCAGTACACCTCCCGTTCCGAGTGCACAGCCTAATTCAGTTCACAAACTTTATAAGTACACAATAACAACATGGTTGACATACTTCAAAACAACGTCGTTTTATTCATTAACATACTCCTTACACCATAAGTCGGTTTACATTGTGTCGACATAGCTAAATATATAACATTCTTAACATACAACTGGTTTCACCCATTACATGGTTACACAAGTCTTTAGAATTGCCTAAATGTCAAATTCAAACGTCCGGGTTTCATGTGTGTGGCATTGATTACTATCGGAGGTGCGGTATTCAGTTTGATCTTCTTGATACCGTGATATGGCATCCTCGAATGCCCACCCATGATTAATACATCACCCGACTTTAACAGCAACTTCTTTGCGAGATCAGCACGCTTCTGCTCGCCATACATAAACACTGCGGTATCACCAACGGACCAAGACACCATGGGTACTCCCCTACTCAAAGACTCGGGTGTTTTGTCCTTATCTTGGTGTAAACCCAACCGTCCACCTTTCTGGTAGAAGTTCATAATACACAAATCTGCTTCAACACTCAGAATTGGATCCGATTCAACTCGCTGAGCAATTCCCACGGCGTGGTTAACGATCGCAAGGAACTCCTCAGGTATCCTCGGTACTGTTGTTCCATCTTCCGCTCGCACGTCTTGGTATGTCTTGGTGTAGGGATTCCAGCCCTTACCCATGCACATCATCTTCAACTTCATCTTCGACCCACTCGGGTATTCGAGTGTGTAGAAACCTCGAAGTGATGCTCCTAGTTCGTCGCATCATTGGATGATGTGGATTTGTGCTTCGGGCGTCAGGTATCCATTTAAGAGTATCATACCTGGCTGGATAACTTGACATTGCTCCATCGAAAATTCGGTGATGCTGATGGTGGTTTCTTCGGGGTTTGGTGTGAGGGATTGGATAGCAAATATTGAAGGTTCCTAAGGTTTAGAATTATCTAACTTAGGTGAATTATGCACTATTCTTTAACTCATTACTCATGTGGTTGTACATTAGACTTGCTAACACCCATGCATGAAATGCGGTTAGCAGTCAATTATTCACTCAACGGTTTAAGTAGTACCTGGTCTAGTAGAGGGTCCAACTGCCTCTGACCGGTCTTCCACATTCAAGGTGGCCTTGCCATCTCCCGACCCCTTCCCCTTCTGGGAGTTAGTGTTCCCCTAATCCGAGGATGGCTGGTTAGTCGCTTTCGGGCCTTTAGTGGTAGCGGCGGCCTTTCCCTTCCACTACCCCTTAGGCCTGTAGTTTCTTCCATTGGGGTTCTAGTAGCACTCATAGTCTCGATGCCCCATCTTTTTGTAGTAGCGGCACTACACATCGTTACCCTTGTAGTCATTGCCGGGGTGGTCTCCGTTGCACCACTTGCAGTAGTGGTGGCACTCGGATCAAGAGCCCGCGCTAGCTGCTATCACATTACACCATTAATACACACTTCAAACCTAACAATACACATTTAAATTTTTGGTACTCGGAATTAAGTAGTTACCCTTGGGTGGGTGAGAGCGTAAGAGTTTAGCCGCATAGGCATAGGTGAGCTGCAGTGGCTCCTCAGCAGTGGTGGTCTGGGCTTGGGCTTTGCCACCTTGTTGTTGACCTTTCTGGGACTGGGGGTAAGGTTTCTTCTTCTTTCCTCCCCTGTACCCTTGCGTGTGTTGGCCCTCGCTCGAAGCCTTGCGCTTGTGCGCATTCTCCTCGTCCCTCAGTCGGACGGTGATCTCGACCTTAGCAGCGGCATGATAGTACTCCTGAATTTAGGATGTCAATCATGCCCTGCGAATCAAACTCACATTCACACTTACTCATTGTATACACTTATACACATCAAGCGGTATTTTAATTACCTGCAAGGTGGTATATTCATCTGGCCCATTCCGTAGCGTAGGCGGTGGCTGAGTCCGTTGTAAAAACGGTTTACCAGAACCCAGTTTGAGTAACCCAGGTCTGGTAGCAGGTGGATAAGGTCGGTGAAGGCAGTGTAGTAGTCATCTACCGACATCTTATCCCCTTGCCTCAGACTGTTCAGCTCAAGGTGCTTAGCCTTTTGCACATGTACATGGTATTACTTGGCTCGCAGCAGAGCCGTGTACTCCCTCCATCCAAATGCAGGATCCGCAATCTTGTCATCCCGCACTAGCTTCCACCAACTTCTTACCGAACCCTTTAGGTAGTAAGCGGCAAGACGAACCTTGGCACCAGCAGGAACATCCAAGGTTTCGTAGGTGGTCTCCAGCTCGGAGATGTACACCTCCAGCTTACTAGGGTCGGTCTCCCCTTGAAACGACGGGGGTCTCAGATCTGCCAACGCCTTGACCCAGTTGGTCTCGCGCGGTTGTGGCTGTGGCTGAACCTCGGGCTACTGCCCCTGCTGCATTGCAGTGACAAGCTGAGGCACCATCTGGACTACGGCGGCCGCCACTGTGTCGGCCATCACTTGTGCCGTAGGGTTATCCCCCGGTTCTCCCGTACCGCGCTCGCGGCCTCCTCCCCGTGGTCGGCCTGCCATCTGAATTCACACAAACATACATTAGCATTATGCTTGCAAACTTATCGGTTCCAACGGTTGTAACACCTTTCCTACTACAAGGTATCTCCACACTTAGTTAGTGGTTAACCTTTGCATAACTGCTCACTCACATTACTATGGTTAGATTGCCTAGCTCGGTATGTTCCTATGCTCGGTATTCCGGTCATCAGAGCGATACTTCGCTCTGATACAACTTGTTGTAACACCCCTACTGTAAACTTAACAATAAATCAAAACTGCAGCGGAAATTTATAACTTAAACGGTAACTAAAACGGGTCGGTGTTGCACACCGTTAGCCACCCACGTGGCTAACAAGGCTGAATACATACAATTGTATCAGTCTGATGCACAGACTCCCGAGCATAGTTACTAACATCCAAATTACAACCAAGTATACCGAGTATATATTTACAAACCATCACTACAATTCTGACATTACCAAAATATACTACCGCGGGAGCCCAGGCGCATCCCGGGTCCACCATCCAAAACTAACAAAAGTATTTCATTACACCTAAGATCTAAAGCCACTCCGCTTCCTCGATCCTCATCCTGCAAAATGAAATATGGTGCCCCAAAGGGACTCAGCAACCCATGGCTGGTATGATTAACGTGCAGCCCGTCGGCTACCGGGATATACGCAACTAATTATCATGATAACATGGCATTCATTTAACAAACATCATACTTAAATATAACACTAAACATTGCACATCAACAATAACACATAACATAACAGGAACGTTTCACTTTAGGAAACGAACCAACATTAGTTAGTCAACTTGGTAAGCCTAGAGAATGATTTCACTCTCATGTTAAGCTTGTTACATAACTCGTTACCGTTCTGTTTGTCAAACGAATAACTTAACTCCAAGATGTGTCGGATATAGTGATCCAAGCACACCGTACATATAATCCCCCTAGTCCGATCAACAGTCAGATTGGTAAGCCTTGGTTAAGCTTGTGGGTGATTGAAATCCAAGAAGGAGAACAACTATAACATTAAGAGGGTCGAATCTGATTCAGATATCGACTCCCTTACATACACGCGTGACCGGAATGACTGGATTCCTCACCCCCCGGTTATTCACTTGTTAGTAGTTCCTTGTTGGAACTTAACACATTATTTGACACCGCAAGTGTTTAAGTCCAGTTAGGCACACAAGGGAGATGAGATACACTTTAACATCACAACCACAACTACCTCATACATAGTCGTAGTTATAATGTACCTTAAATTGAAACGTTAAGACCGAGTACTGCTCTCTTACGCATCCTAGTTTGGTCAACTAACGGTTAGCATGTATTCGAGGTTAACGGTACCGGTACACACACACCATAATAAAAACAATGACTGTAAACTCGTTTCATGATTTAAGTCTTACAAAGTCATAAACATTCAGAAAACACACAAACACTCAAGCCGGTGTAAACCGGTAGCAAACAGACTGTAAGAAAACCATACCTTGGTCCCTGCTGTGTTTGCGTTCCACCGTATACAACTCCTATACATAATTAATAATGTCGATTAATTACCTTATTTAACTTTTAATTTACTTAGTGTTTTACATACTTACATGGCATGTTTTTATACTTAAACTTACACTTGATTATCTTCATTATACCCACTAGGGTTCACCACACAAGCCACATTTCTTTTCTGTATTTTTTTATAAGTATGGGCCGACCGACCCCCGACCGACCCAGGGGGTTGGGTCGGTCCGGTCTAGAAACATTCTGATTCACTATCTTTTGCCCGACCGACCCACCGACCGACCCAACCCCCTGGGTCGGTCCATTGCAAAAACTTACACGCTGCCTTATTACAGTCTGACCGACCCAGCCAGGGTCGGTCCCCTAGGTCGGTCAATTGCAGAACTTTCCCAAAATTTGTCAACTTTCACTAAACTTCCCTCCAAGTTTTCTAATAGGTTCTAATATCATTAGGCACCCTTAAACCTACATAAATCATCCACCAAACTCACTTTCTAGCTCACTCCTAAACTCCTCAACACCTACTCAAATTCCTACAAAATTCCTAACACTTATAACATTTTTCTTAAGTTCCTAGGTGGTAGTTTATGCCTACATAACATCTAACCAAAGTGTTCTTCACAATCATTTTAATCATCCTCAAGCACCAATTAACATTATTATCCTCCTTGGTTCACTCCTTGGTCTTTCAAAGACTTAACACTTCATATATCACCAACTCTTGCAACCTTGTTAACAAGCCTTGACCACACTCCCACCATGACTTTGGTGTATCTAAAAATCACCCTTTTGATCTCTAAACTTCCATGAACAATGCCTAAGTCCTTCTAATACTTATGAACACGTTAATTCCCTTTCTTTCACCGAACCAACCCTTAGTAATTCCTAGTACAACCTAGGTCACTAAACTTCATTTAAATATATAAAAAATCCTTATTTACTCACCAAACTTTGACATAGGTTCACTAACACTTTCTTACACCAAAACACATAACTTTTCATCTTTAAACAATCAAGGACATTCATCCACACAAGGGATGTTCTTTACACACAACTAAACCTTAAACAACACTACATCACAATATAGTGCATAAAATTAAATTGCTTGGCACTTAGGCCCTTAAATAACATGGCTCTTAGGCCCTTAAATTGCATTAATCTTAAACACTGAATTTCCCACATATGAATTGCCTTTGATCTGCAAACACACACAACATCACATATGCCCTTAATAACCTTCTTGCGGGTATTTACTAACTCATTTCCCATTAGCTCTTTAGGTAGTTTATTAAGCAAATATGGCTCAATTTCCTAAGGCACAAAAACTACATTAAGTTAGGTTAGTTACCTTTTTTTCTTCACAATTTCTTTCTTGTTTTCTTGGATTGAAAATCAGCAAGGAACTTGGATCACTTGTCAATCTTCTAACCAACACACATATAAGGGTAATGAGCATTAAGTTTTATACTCAAACTCATGAATAAACCCTAGATTAACATAAGTGTTTTAAAACACTCAAATGGATGTTTACCTTGGAATTGATTGAGAATTTGATTAAGTAGCAAGAGAGGACTCCTCCTAGTCCTTTGAAGTTTGAATCAAGCTAAGAAAAGAGCAAAAGCGAGCACCATCAAGAGGTGATTCTCGGTCATGAACAAAAATTAGAGGAAATGAAATTTTTCTTTGGTTTTCCTTACCTTGGAGCAATGGAGAATAACAAGGTGTGTAAATATGAGTTCTTGCTCCTTCACTGGTGAATATCCATGGCACCGAAATGGAGTTCTTGAAGATTTGAAAAGACAAGATTGTAGAGCTTGGTCTAACTAGAAGAATGGAGGTCTTGAAATTCAGTTTAGAGTATGGAGCTAGGAGTTACAAGGATTTAAAGATGGAGAATGGTGTGGTGCTGTAGCATTACCGTTTTGAGAAAGGAGGAAGAAGGATGAAGACGGTGGGGATGAGAGGAGTGAAGAGAATGAGGTGAGAGGTATTAGTTTTGTAAGATATTTTAACTTAAAGCAAATAGTTAACTTACTTAAGTCATCTTTCCCTCCTTAATAAACTAGCCAAGTGTGATGAGTCACACTTAAAAACTGACCCCCTTTAGTATATAGGATATTTTATGGCTTATGTTGACCATTTAATTAACAAAGTTGACTTATGTCTTAAACTAGCACTATTTGAGTACTATTCACAAATTAGTGCACATATTTGTGAAATTTTTGATATCCCATTGATTTAGACTTCCGAATGTGATAATAAGTAGTAAACATGTTGATTAAAGAGTAATAATGGGCATTTAGCCACTCAAAACCCATTTCCAAGACTAATTAGTAATTGGTTTAACATGTCCATTAGCATGTTAATAAAGTCTTGGTAAGCTCTTTGAGTCTTAACCAAGGTTATCCCAAGCATAGAGCATGCTTTTGCTCAAATTGTCTTTATGGTAGTTTATTGTGTTTTCTATGGTTTAAATTGTTCACTAATGTTCCCAAGGCACTTTTTAGCCTTAATATACCATATTTTAATATTTAAACAACATATCAAGGTTTGGGGTATTTCAATCTACCCCCCTTAAAAGAACTTTGTCCCCAAAGTTCACACTTCCCACGCATCATTTAAAATTTGAACACGGGGATTACTTGTAAAAAAACACTTCCATAACAAACATACTTTACATAAAACCCTCGGACTCAAGGTATGGGCAATATAACAACATTCAGATTCAAAGGTCTGTAACATAATGACATAGACAATATATTTCAATACATGCCGTATATACATAACCGAAACGGCTGTACCCCCTCCCTTAAAAGGGGTACGCCCCGTACCCTTCATGGGGGAAACACTAAGTGATAAGTGTCCAAATGAGCATGTTTTATAGGTGTATTTCATATATAATATTAGCACTTTTCTTGCTCATTTCTCCACTTCGGTTAGTTTTCCTCTAGTTTATGTTTTATTGTTATCTCACAAATTTATTGTTTAAACATGAGGAAAACCAATCTGGGAGAAAAGTAGACGAAGAGACGAACGCATAGGCGCAAACGGCTCAGAAAACGGAGTCCAAACGAAGAATCTAGAGCTGGTCAAAGTTCGTAGAAGAAAATAAGTCAAGACCACCCTTGTGTCCGCATGGGGATAGGCGGACAGCTAGGCGGACACCACACGCCTGACCTCCCCTGTGTCCGCATGGGGATAGGCGGACAAGACTCATGCGACCGCATGGACTTGGGCGGACGTGAGTGAGTTACTTAGGCGGACAACACACTCGTGTCCGCATGACCAGATGCGGACGACAAAGCGGACAGGACAAAGTGTACGCATGACCAGACGCGGACAACAAGCGGACGTGACTAAAAATCAACGCGACAGTTTTCTTCTTCGCGCGACTGTCTGCAACTTGATTCTGCCATATCCATCTACTCCGAGCGGCGCCTACCTTATTTCCCTCACGCGTCTCCAGCTCTGTCCCCTGCAATTAATGAGCAATCAATGAGCAATCAATCTGCAATCAATTCTTCCGGATCTGCCTCTTCCCTTCCTCTATATAAACCCAGCTCCTGCAACCTTAAACAGACGTACGGAGAAAACCAGAAAATCAGACCATCGCTCACCACATTCCATTCTCTTCCATTCATTCTCTCCCGTACACCACAACACATCATTCAGTCCCCAGAACTCAAACACTCCAAATCACTCATTCCACACACAATATCCTACGTACACGCTTCATTCTTCGTTCTCTTCATTTCTCCATTCACCATCCTCACCTCCATTACTCCGTATTTTTATTACGTCCAACCTCTGTCTGACTTATTACCAGTTAATATGTCAGGCTAAGGAGGATTTGCTCCGGGCGAAGGTTTAGCTGTAGTCTGTTTAATTATGTAATCAATATTTCTACCGGTTAAAATAAATACAGTTTGTTACGTTTAAAGTTTATCTCTCGCCATTTTAATAAATT
This sequence comes from Limonium bicolor, assembly GCA_023374045.1. NCBI lineage: Eukaryota > Viridiplantae > Streptophyta > Magnoliopsida > Caryophyllales > Plumbaginaceae > Limonium > Limonium bicolor. The sequence goes on from CM041778.1 coordinate 284,733,884, forward strand.
ACATGAATTTATTAAAATGCTTTACAAAGTCTATTTTGATCAGACCGGTGATAAATAGACAGGTTAATTAAGCCGTAAATCTGGAGAAAGCTTATTATGATTTAATAAGTTAGTATTTTCAGATGCAATTATAATTCCTCGAATTTAATGTCCGTTTTCATAAGTTTTGCTCGTACCTGGATTAGATCGAGCATTTTCTGGTAAACGAGTTCTTATGAGTCTATGACTTAGTCCTTAAGATAATAACAGGAATTTTGCCAAACTATTAAAATAAACCGGTAGAGATAGCATAATTAATCAGATTATACAAACCTGAACCCGGAGTTCCGTTTAATTTATCTTCAACTCAGTTTATTTTATCTGTGGTTTTACTTCACAAAAACAAGTCAATTTATCCCCCCTCTTGTGACAAGCTTAGGTACTATTTTATCTCGCTATAAGTCCCACGGTTTGACCCCGGCCGCTTCTGTCTTACTATACTACTGCGACCGGGTTTTATTTGCAGCCCGACGGATATTTTGAGTATTAATTTCTTTCTTTTATTAATTACACCAGTTCTAATCACTCACAATAATCAGTCTGCAAAATGGCGCCGTTGCCGGGGACTTGATTTATTCTAGTCCCTAAGCCCCGGATAATTCACCTGTTATATTATAATAATCTGTTAATATTATTAAATTGTTAATCCAATCTCGGACATCTAACCTCGGACATTTGACTTTGGACTTCGGACTTCTGACTTTGGACATCTTACTTCTAACATCTTAATATTATTGTCATTATTTCTGTCATTTAATTTCCATTGTCCTTTAATTTTCCAGTATACTAACTACTAACTTTAATTTTCCAGTATACTAACTACTAACCTTAATTTTCTGTCATTTAATTTTCTGTCATTTCTTTCCATTGTCATTTCAATTTTCTGTCATTTCTTTCCATTGTCTCTAACTACTAACTTAAAATTTCTGTCAACTAATTCCTAACATTTTTATTTATTCTAACACATAACCAGTTTCTTTTCTCTGTTTTGAGTGGTGAATGCCTTTTACCAGGTCAAACAGCCTCCCAGAAAATATTAATAATCACACGGTTGGTTACATTCCAGAGATCGAGAGAACCTTTCTGCGCACCCTAAGGCAGAGACGAACTCAACAAAACATTACCACCACAGTGATAGAATCTGACCCGGAAGCTGACATGGCATCTACACCAGCGACAGTTCGAAATATCAACAGGCCGTCTAACCAAGGACAACAGCCTGCTATCATCCTTCCTCACCTTAGCCCATGAATACGATGAGTGGCAGAAGCTGAAGCCATATCATCAGATCAGATGTGTTAAGGAGCTGGGCATGTTTGATGGTTCCAGTCCAGACGAAGCCCTGTTACATGTTACAAAATTCTTGCAACATGCCAACAGTCTTACTGCAACCGACGCAGTACTCCAGTACGCAAGATTGTCATTATTCCCTCACAGCCTGACGGGAAGTGCGAGCAAGTGGTATCATAGCCTGACACCAAGTACCATTGGTACTTGGGATGACATGGCCACCAAGTTCTATGACAAATTCCTACCCCCGAGCCGAACATTGGAGATGATTGCTGAAATCTATAATTTCAAGCAACCTGGGTCGGAGAATATTTGTGAAACTTGGGACCGTTTCAAAGGACTACTACTTACTTGTCCTCACCATGGTCTGACGAAAGAACAAGTATCACAATTGTTCTACAAAGGCTTGATCGGTCCGTGCAGAACAATGGTACTGTCCTCGTTAGGGGCTGACATTCTGAAAAAGCCAGGAGCACAATTTCTGAATAGCATGGAGTCTCTTTGTGAAGAAATCAGAGACTGGGCCTCCGGTGGATCAAGGAGCGGTACTCCAGGTTTATACCATGTTGGGGAAAGTGATAACAAGTTCGACCAACTGATGAAAAGCCATGAGCAACTCATGGAAAGCAATGCTCAGCAGGCAACAAAAGTCAGTACTCTGCAAAAAGTGGTTGAGCAGATGGCTATGAATTCCTACCCCCAGCAAGCTAAGTCGATGATTTCCCGATCATCTACAATCCCTCCAGGCTATGCTCCTCTGTCCCAATCATCTCCCGTTATTTCTTGTACACAATGTGGTGGGCCTCATGACTACGAACAATGCCCCCAGCTACAAGAATTAAAAGCAACAGAGGAGGCAAACTATCTCACCAACAATTCAGGATACAGACAACCTTGGCAACGTAACATGCAATCCAACCTTCGCTACTCAAACACCGACAATATCCAAAACCCACATACACTTCAACCATCTCAAAATTACAGACCTCAGTCTAATTTCCAAGGAGGCCAAAGGCAATATCAACAGCAGCCTTATGGCAATGAAGCTTCTTCAAGTCGACCAACTCAACCTCCTTCGAATCCTGAGTCTGAAATGTCTCAAATGCAAGAGATGTTTAAAGCTATGATGGGTAAGTCCCGAGATACGCAAGAAGAGGTCGCAGCTCTGCGCAAAGACCAAAAAGCCTTGCAATCTCAGATTCAACAGTTACTCACCCAACAAAGACCACCTGGTCAATTCCCTTCACAGACTAACCTAATCCTAAAGAGCAAGCAAATTTAATCCTTATAGACGACGGCACATTCCAATCAACAAACTTGTGTGCAGTCTCCTTAAGGAGTGGAAGGGAACTTGCCACCAGAAAAGGAAAAGAAAAAGAAAATCATGAAGAGGCCTACATCAATGATGAAGACACAACCAATCCAGCCTCACCTCCCTCAGAAATCCAAGTTACCACTCCTGCTCCTCCACCTCCATCTCGAGTTACCATCAACATTCCATCTTCCACTCCTAAAAACAGCGAACTCCCATTTCCCAACAGAATGAAAAAGAAACACCTAGATGAGCAGTTCTCTAAATTCTTGAGCATTTTCAAGAAACTGACCCTCGACATACCTCTAATTGATGCTTTGCAAGAGATGCCTAACTACGCCAAATTTCTTAAGGATCTCTTAACAAAGAAGAAAAAGAAACCTGGAAAAGAAACAGTGCACCTCACGGAGGAATGCTCAGCTGCACTTCTTCGAGCACTCCCTCCCAAACAAACAGATCCGGGAAATCCCGTAATTCCGTGTTTTATAGGAGGAGTGGACTGTGGAAGAGGTTTATGCGACCTGGGAGCCAGCATTAATATCATGCCCTACGCCACCTTCTTGAAAGTAAAAGGAGAAATGCAACCGGTTCCTTTCAAACTCCAACTAGCAGACAGATCAGAGATCAAGCCCATGGGCATAGTCCGAGATCTGGTAGTTGGAGTCTCTCGCTTTATCTTTCCAGCTGACTTCGTCATTCTAGAAATGGATGACGATGTTGAGGTTCCCCTGATTCTGGGTCGACCGTTTCTAAGTACTGCCAAAGCCATCATTGACGTCCACGATGGGAAAATCACTCTGCGGTACGAGGACGAAACGATCGAATTCGACATGCAGAAAATGATGAAGAAAAGCTCTAACTTTTCTCCTCATGCTAAGACAGTGGGATTAACAGATGATGAGGAGGAGGAAGGCGATTTTGCTACAGATGAGGACATGTATTCCCTATCTTCCACCCCGAAAGCTGAAACTGAACCGCTAGAGCAAGTATTATTTACTTCTCTAGAAGAAAAGGTGGAGGATCCGGAAGTTAACGCCATGCTGGCGTACGTAGAAAAAGGGAAGGCTGGTTATCAAGCCTACCGGCCACCAATCGAAACACTCGACAGAAAACCTCAAAAATCAGTTCCATCAATAGAACAGCCACCAGAGCTCGAGCTTAAGGAACTGCCTTCTAAACTCAAGTATGCCTTTTTAGCTGAAAATGACCATTTGCCTGTCATTATTTCCTCTTCTCTGAATTCCGGGGAGGAAACGAGGCTACTCGAAGTATTAAAGAAGCACAAGACAGCGATCGGGTGGACTATTGCTGATATCAAAGGAATTGATCCCTCCTATTGCACGCACCACATCTATATGGAGGAAAACTACAAGCCTATCAGGCAACCCCAACGTCGGCTAAACCCTAACCTAAAAGAGGTAGTTCGAAAGGAAGTTCTGAAACTCCTTGACGCGAACATCATTTATCCAATTTCTGACAGTCCATGGGTCAGTCCTGTTCAAGTTGTCCCGAAGAAGGGGGCATCGAAGCTGTTATTAATGATAAGGGAGAGGCTATCCCTCAAAGAAAGATCACAGGTTGGCGCATGTGTATCGACTATCGGCGCTTAAACTTGGCAACCAGGAAGGATCATTTCCCTCTCCCCTTTATCGATCAGATGTTGGAGCGACTAGCAGGGCAAGAGTACTACTGCTTTTTAGATGGGTTCTCAGGGTATTTCCAAATACCAATCGCACCAGAGGACCAGGACAAGACCACCTTCACTTGTCCATACGGTACCTTTGCGTACAGACGAATGCCCTTCGGTCTATGTAATGCTCCTGCTACTTTCCAGAGATGCATGCAAGCAATATTCGCTGATTTCATCGAACAGAGCATAGAGGTCTTTATGGATGACTTCTCGGTCTATGGCTCTAGTTTTGATAAATGCTTGGCACAACTTGATTTGATCCTAGGACGGTGTGAGGATACAAATCTCGTTTTGAACTGGGAAAAATGTCATTTTATGGTCAAGGACGGGATTGTCCTTGGACATAAAATATCAGCTAAAGGAATAGAGGTGGATAAGGCCAAGGTAGAGGTTATCGAGAAATTACCGGCACCAACTACTGTTAAAGATATTCGAGCATTTCTCGGGCATGCAGGATTCTATCGGCGGTTTATACAAGACTTCTCAAAAATCAGTAAACCATTGACCGACCTGCTACAGAAGGATGCCCCGTTTCATTTTGATGATAAGTGTTCAGCTGCTTTCAAAACAATAACACAAAAACTGGCATCTGCACCTGTTGTCATATCACCCGACTGGTCTCTCCCGTTTGAGATCATGTGTGATGCGAGTGACTATGCAGTGGGGGCAGCTCTTTGCCAGAAAAAAGAGAAGATTCTAAGAGTGATTGCTTATGCCAGCAGGACACTAAACGACGCCCAGAAGAACTATACGACCACTGAAAAAGAGCTTCTGGCTATAGTATTCTCCCTTGATAAGTTCAGGTCGTACTTATGGGGAAGCAAAGTCATAGTGCACACAGACCACTCCGCTCTCAAATACCTATTTGCAAAACAAGAAGCCAAGCCTCGCTTATTGCGCTGGATTCTTCTACTTCAGGAGTTTGACATAGAAGTCAAAGACAAGAGCGGAAAATTAAATGTTGTCGCTGACCATCTCTCCAGATTGGTAACTCCTACGGATAGTGTGCCTATCAACGAATTCTTTCCCGATGAGACTGTCTTTTCAATCACCAAGGTACAGGAGCCATGGTATGCGGACCTGGCCAATTATCTAGTCTCTGGAACAATACCCTATGATCTATCTTACTCCCAGAAGAAGAAATTCCTTTCTGATTCGAAACATTATTTCTGGGAAGATCCGTATTTGTTCCGAGTCTGTGCTGATGGGTTGATTCGCCGGTGTCTCCCTGAAGATGAGGTTTACAGCGTCATACATTTTTGTCACTCACGGGAAGCCGGAGGTCACCATGGACCCACAAGGACCGCTGCTAAGATCCTGGCCTCAGGATTTTATTGGCCGACCCTTCACAAAGATGTTTACCAATTCTGCAAACAATGTGATAATTGTCAGAGAATGGGTAACACATCTAGGAGACATGAAATGCCACAACAGGGAATACTAGAAGTGGAGCTCTTTGATTGTTGGGGCATTGATTTTATGGGACCGTTCCCTTCCTCACAGGGCCACCAATATGTTTTAGTGGCAGTGGATTACGTGTCGAAATGGGTCGAAGCCATACCCTGTCATCATGCTGATGCAAAGACCGTAACCAGATTCCTTAAGAAGCACATCTTTACCCGTTTTGGCGTGCCTAGAATCATTATCAGTGACGGAGGATCCCACTTCTGCAACCGTTCTTTTGAAGCGCTTATGGGTAAATACGGGGTACGTCACAAGGTAGCTCTACCTTATCACCCCCAGACAAACGGCCAAGCAGAAGTTTCGAACCGTGAGTTAAAATGGATTCTCCAGAAAACGGTTAACTCATCACGAAAGGATTGGGCATTAAAGTTAGATGATGCGCTTTGGGCTTACCGCACCGCATTCAAGACACCCATCGGGATGTCTCCTTTTAAGCTTGTCTATGGGAAAGCATGCCACCTGCCTGTAGAGCTGGAACATAAGGCATATTGGGCAATAAAGGCCTTAAACTTTGACATGACTACTGCGGGAGAGAAAAGGAAATTCCAACTTTCTGAGTTAGAAGAGTTGAGAGATCAGGCTTACCAAAATGCTAAGATTTATAAGGAGCGCACCAAGAAGTTCCATGACAGGATGATCCTCAAGAGAGACTTCGAAATTGGTGATTGGGTTCTCCTATATAACTCAAGATTAAGGATCTTCCCTGGGAAACTCAAATCTCATTGGGCTGGTCCTTTCCAGATTGTTAGTGTGACCCCATACGGTGCCTTTGAACTCCAAAACAAACAGGGCGAAACTTTCAAGGTCAATGGGGCACGTCTTAAAAGGTATAATTCTCATTCTGATATTTCAACTGACTTATTTAGAATTTATCTTGTCCAAGAACAGCAGGACAACTCGCCCTCAAACTCTTCTCCAACCTAAAGCTTGGTCAAATACGTCTAGCTAGAGACGTTAAACCCGGGCAGCTTGGTGGGAGGCAACCCACTATCTATCTTTTGTCTTTCCTTTAATTTAATGTTATTTTCCTTTTGTACTATATTTCCCTTTTATATGTTATAATAAAATGCAGGTTTTACTTGAGTTCTTCTGGCTGTGTAGAATATTCTTTACAGGTTCATTTCATGACATTCCACAGCTGCACTCAAGTGTGGGGGAGCTCTACACACTCTACGAAATCTGGGGAGTACACTCTTTCCTTTATTAATTGCATGCCCTGTTATTTTAATTTCATCTACGCAATGAGGGCATTGCTTGAGCTTAAGTGTGGGGGAAGAGCCTTTTCAGGGCATTTTGTGCTAAAAATGTTTAAATCTCTCTGCTTATCTTGCATTTGTTCAAAAAATAAAATTATGTACCCTGCTAATGTAGGTTGTTCTCTTTAAAACAAATACTATTATGAATTGTGGGATAAATGGTGCAAATTTAAAAATTTTCATTTGATTACTTTTGAGGAGCATTTTTTTTATGCGGTGTGACCAAATAATCTGCAAATGGTTGGATTTTATTGCTCAGGGTTTCTTTCTGTCTTCTCTCTTAGGGATTGCTAAGGGGTGCTTCACTGTAAAAAAGAAAAGAAAGAAAAATACAAAATAATAAGGGACTTGCGAGACACCATTGGTAACCAACAAAAGAGAGTTGAGTGTTCTTAAATACAAAGGTGATGCCTACATTTTCTCATCCCTTATGCAAAAGTGAAACAAATGCATGAATCTATTTTTCCTTTTGTTTTCTCCTCAATGCCCATTCTTGAGAGAAGTTGGCCATGGTAAAAGTTCTCAGAGTCACCTAAACAAAAGAAACATTGAAGTACCTTGGATCATACCCCGAAACTCTATATTTTATTTTTACCCTGAGCACACCTATGCCACCAGCAGTCGATGGATCGCACTCCTCGAAAAATTAAAGATCATGTTTATCCTACCCTTCATAATAATTTTTTATTGAGCATTCCCTACTTACTTGGGTACGTGGTTTTGCTTGAGGACAAGCAAAAAGATAAGTGTGGGGGTGTGATAAGTGTCCAAATGAGCATGTTTTATAGGTGTATTTCATATATAATATTAGCACTTTTCTTGCTCATTTCTCCACTTCGGTTAGTTTTCCTCTAGTTTATGTTTTATTGTTATCTCACAAATTTATTGTTTAAACATGAGGAAAACCAAGCTGGGAGCAAAGTAGACGAAGAGACGAACGCATAGGCAAACGGCTCAGAAAACGGAGTCCAAACGAAGAATCTAGAGCTGGTCAAAGTTCGTAGAAGAAAATAAGTCAAGACCACCCTTGTGTCCGCATGGGGATAGGCGGACAGCTAGGCGGACACCACACGCCTGACCTCCCCTGTGTCCGCATGGGGATAGGCGGACAAGACTCATGCGACCGCATGGACTTGGGCAGACGTGAGTGAGTTACTTAGGCGGACAACACACTCGTGTCCGCATGACCAGACGCGGACGGCAAAGCGGACAGGACAAAGTGTCCGCATGACCAGACGCGGACAACAAGCGGACGTGACTAAAAATCAACGTGACAGTTTTCTTCTTCGCGCGACTGTCTGCAACTTGATTCTGCCATATCCATCTACTCCGAGCGGCGCCTACCTTATTTCCCTCACGCGTATCCAGCTATGTCCCCTACAATTAATGAGCAATCATGAGCAATAAATCTGCAATCAATTCTTCCGGATCTGCCTCTTCCCTTCCTATATATAAACCCAGCTCCTGCAACCTTAAACACGTACGGAGAAAACCAGAAAATCAGACCATCGCTCACCACATTCCATTCTCTTCCATTCATTCTCTCCCGTACACCACAACACATCATTCAGTCCCCAGAACTCAAACACTCCAAATCACTCATTCCACACAATATCCTACGTACACGCTTCATTCTTCGTTCTCTTCATTTCTCCATTCACCATCCTCACCTCCATTACTCCGTATTTTATTACGTCCAACCTCTGTCTGACTTATTACCAGTTAATATGTCAGGCTAAGGAGGATTTGCTCCGGGCGAAGGTTTAGCTGTAGTCTGTTTAATTATGTAATCAATATTTCTACCGGTTAAAATAAATACAGTTTGTTACGTTTAAAGTTTATCTCTCGCCATTTTAATAAATTACATGAATTTATTAAAATGCTTTACAAAGTCTATTTTGATCAGACCGGTGATAAATAGACAGGTTAATTAAGCCGTAAATCTGGAGAAAGCTTATTATGATTTAATAAGTTAGTATTTTCAGATGCAATTATAATTCCTCGAATTTAATGTCCGTTTTCATAAGTTTTGCTCGTACCTGGATTAGATCGAGCATTTTCTGGTAAACGAGTTCTTATGAGTCTATGACTTAGTCCTTAAGATAATAACAGGAATTTTGCCAAACTATTAAAATAAACCGGTAGAGATAGCATAATTAATCAGATTATACAAACCTGAACCCGGAGTTCCGTTTAATTTATCTTCAACTCAGTTTATTTTATCTGTGGTTTTACTTCACAAAAACAAGTCAATTTATCCCCCCTCTTGTGACAAGCTTAGGTACTATTTTATCTCGCTATAAGTCCCACGGTTTGACCCCGGCCACTTCTGTCTTACTATACTACTGCGACCGGGTTTTATTTGCAGCCCGACGGATATTTTGAGTATTAATTTCTTTCTTTTATTAATTACACCAGTTCTAATCACTCACAATAATCAGTCTGCACTAAGAACTACCTGGTCACCCACAGCGAACTCCAAGTCACGTCGGCGCACATTGGTATACAATTTCTGCCTATCTTGAGCTGGCTTCAGGTTAGCTCGTAGCTGGGGTACTTCCGCCTGCACTTGCTCCTAATATTCGGGTCCTATAATGACCACCTCACTTGACTCATCCCAGGATAATGGTGTGCTGCATGGTCTACCGTACAAAGCCTGGAAGGGAGACATCTTGATCGAAGCATGGTAACTGTTGTTGTAGCTAAAATCGATCAAGTGTAACTTGTCAATCCAGCTGGTCTGAAAGTCAAGTGCACATGCACGTAACATATCTTTGAGTGTCTGGATGGTGCGCTCACTCTGACCATCTGTCTGAGGGTGGAACGCTGTACTCAGCTTCGTCTCGGTACCAAGCGCTTCCCGTGTAGATCTCCAGTACCTCGAGAGGAACCTGGTATCCCTATCAGACACAATAGTCGTTGGCACCCCATGATGCCGTACAATTTCTTGGTCGAAGAGCTCTACTAGCTTTGCCACCTTCCAAGTGTCCTTCACCTGTATAAATCGGGTCCCCTTGTAGCCGGAAGCCCTACTACGAAGTCCATGGAAATGTCATGGAACTTCCACTCTGGCACTAGCATTGGCTGCACCATACCGCCAGGCCGTCGGTGCTCAAACTTGACTTTCTAACAAGTGAGACACCTTATAACATAGTCACCAGTCCACCAAAAATATCTCTTCATACCCTTATACATCTTTGAAGCTCCGGGGTGAATCGAAGTAGTAGAACAGTGGGATTCACTCAGTATGCGCTCTTTCAGCTCGACAATACTTCCTAGAATACACAGTCAGCCATTAAACCGAATCAGGTCATCATCGTGAAGTCAGAAGTCGTACTTCTGATTCTCGAATGTGCCATCAATAAGCTTCTCCCTAATCTCTTGTATGTACTGATCCGACATTTGAGCACTCCGCACCTCTTCAACCACGCTAGAGTGAGAGACTAGCGAATGGAGAGAGTGTGCTCGGTGACTCAATGCGTCAGCTACCACATTTGCTTTACCCTCTTGGTACTGAAGGTTGATGTCGTAGTCGTTTAGGAACTCGACCCACCTTATTTGCCTCATGTTCAGCTCTTCTGAGTGAACAAATACTTTAAACTCTTATGATCCGAATAAATTGTCGCGCTTATCCCATACAAATGATGTCGCCATATCTTTAAGGCGAAGACAATGGCACCCAATTCTAAGTCGTGGGTAGGGTAGTTCACTTCATGCTTCTTCAGCTGTCGGGAGGCGTATGCCATGACCTTCCCGTGTTGCATCAATACACAACCTATACCTCTTCCGGATGCGTCGCAGTAGACCTCAAAACCATCTGTACCGTCGGGTATAGTCAGCACTGGTGCAGATGTCAGAGCGTCCTTGAGACTCTAGAAGGAACTCTCACAGTCGTCTGTCCACTCGAATGGTGCATCCTTCTTCATTAAGGAAGTCATCGGCTTCCAGACACTGGAGAAGTTCTTCACAAACCTCCTGTTATACCCAAAATTTCAACCCCCCCCCCGGAGTGGTCTCTAAGGCATACGTGTTACAAAGGGCAAAGTGGTCAAAATGCACCAAAGCAGGATTTTCCAAGGACATTATCGGGGTTTTCTATTTTCATATGACTTGTTCATTATCTCCAAACACTTCCAAATATCATAGTCATTATGAAAGGTATTTCATGATTTTCTGATAATATTTATTCTGGAAATTTAGCTTTTAATTCATATTATAAGCTAATTTCTTTAATTAACACATGAAATAACCTCAAAATAGAAATAATAAAAGGTTTCCAAAATTAAAATAAAATTGTCACATGGTTAGCATGACTACATACAGTCATAAACCTGAAATTATTTTATTTGGAACCTTATCCCAAAATTTAAAAGGGAAATTCAATCATTTTTGCAATTTCTCTCTCCTCCGGAAAATACCGAAATCAAAACAAAATGTCATGCAATTTTAACACAAGATAGAGGATGATTTTTAGAGACTAATGCCGTTGGAATTTCGTTATTTCGACATTCCAATAATTAGTTATGAATTATGGAAGATTCCATATTGTGGATTTTTATCTAATCGATTATTTATCAAACTAATCCGATTCCAACTCTCAAAATTCCTAAAAATCATTCTTTACTTCAGTTAAATTTCATAATTTTTATCGGCTTGCAACATATTCTAAAAAATCAGATTCCCTTAGAGCACAAAATTAGTCTTTTAGATAAAGATCTTGCTCTATCAATTTGACCATGCTCTTTCTATAAAAGGACCCCCCAAGAACGAACTAGGGCAAAGGAGAACACCTCCAAAGTCAGAGAACACAGCCACAAACCTTCTTCCCACGTTTTTACACTTCCAAGCCTCAAATCAATACCGAAACACTGCGAGAAATCACCCCAAAATCACCAAAAACTCATCCTTTCTTTTCCTATTGAACTTCCAAGCACCAAAACACCACAAAATCAGAAGCAAACCGTCCTTAATCATACAAGGAAGAAGAAATCAGAAACTCGGGTCGAAGTTGAACCGGATCGGCTACCAACGACGCGTTCGAAGTTTCCCGACGTGAAGGAACAACCAAATCCCGAAGCCAAAACAGGTTAGAATTCGAATTCTTTAACTCCACTGATCACAATATGCTTCTGGTTGAAATTCCTATTCGAACTAACTTTTCTTTGCTTCTGAATTAAGGTTTGTTTGCGTTTCTGTCCACTAACTTGTTCGATAAGTTTCGTCCTTAATTCGTAGTCAAATTGAAAACTTTTGATCACTAACATGTTTAGAATCCTTCAGGCTACGTACCCATAAATTTTGAGCCAAAAACACCGCCGGGAACAGCCTCAACGCCGCCGTCCGAGGTCGGTCCGCACCCACGGACGCTATGTCTGGGGTCCCGGACGCTCTATCCGAAAGCCGGACGCCCCCGGATGGTGGCGGGATATTTTTATTTTCAAAATTTAGGGTTTTATAAAACATGTCCGGGCCCACGACGTCCTGTCCGTGGCCCCGGACTTTTCAAAATCTCGTTTCTGTTTAAATTTGACTTTTCTGTGTAATTAGGTTAACTGGGGTCCGTGGTTTCGGACATTAGGTCCGTGGCTACGGACGGAAAAATTCGACCTAATTCTGCCTCCGAAACCCTAGTTTAGGTAATTTTAATTTCCACTTTAATTTTCTGTCAAAAAATGCTAAAAATCACAAAAAAACAGAAGCTCGCGCACTTAGGTTAAAACGACTCGTAATAAGCCGTAAATAAACCAAGTAGAGGAAAACGACCTAGGAAGGGTAATGAAAGTAATTGAACCCTAAATAAGTCGAATATCAAGCCCCCGAACCCGAACTCTCCTTTCCTAATTTAATCTAGGTCAAAATTAGGTGGCGACTCATAATAGGTTCCAGTGAGCTAGCTTAGGTTTTAATAATTATTGTTATATGACATAGTTATTAATCTTAGGTTATAAGTGGACCTAAAACCCGATTAGATCCTAATCAACTTAATCCACATAGGATAGGGTTTAAAATCGAGGCTCACAGACTGGCGACTCTGCTGGGGACAAACTTCTTATTTTTAACTTGTTTAATTTAAGAAAGAGGGCTTAACTCGAAAAATGTTTATTTATGGCTTTATTACTTTGTTGTTTACTTTTGTGCGCACTTTAATTTTCTGCACCTTTGCATCATATGAGAGCGAGGGTCCACCTAAACCGATTTCATCCCGGGACCCGTTTGAGGGTCCCCTGTCAGGGACTCACACCTTTTAGGTGATGTGAATAAGCGGGGGGAAAAGAGGAGGATGTCGTCTAACACATCCCCTTAATACCTGGGCCTTAGCCCCAAGCGTTTTCCTGGCAGTGTCCTTACCTAGCCCATTGTTTGGTCAGTCAAAGACCCGGCCGCAGACGCACACCTTCAGGTGATGTGAAAAAAGTGGGGAAGCCCAAAGAGAATAGCGTGCAAGCCCTATTCCTTTGGCGACCTGGGCCTAAGCCCCAAGCACCTCTCCGGATCGATCCATACCCAAATTGATTTAACCGTCAAGTGAGGACATGTTGAATTTGTGTGGGCCCTGTTGCCTGTATGATCGGCCCACTACCCAGTCTAGAGATTGATAGGAACTTTTCCTACATCAACTCAGCCAACCCGATATCGTGGCTTTATTGTTAGCGGCCCAAAGGCCCTGCTTGATTGAATGTGTGAGTTATTTGTTCGGGCTTCGGCCCAAAAGTTTTGATTTAGGTGATTATCTTTCAGCCCAATTTTATTATCAATTTAGTTCTAGGCCCATGAAAAACAAATCCACCTAAAGCAATTCATGAAGATCCATAAGGCCTTTCCATTTCAAGGTTCATTCTAGTCTAGGAAGATTTTCACTTGCCCAAATTCCAATTCATGTCAAGAACATGGTTTAGAAATCATTTTGACCCATGTGCTTTACCGCTAGCCCAAACACATTCTGGCCCAAGCGCCCAATTCTCAAATATTCTGGCCCAAGAGCCACATTCTTCAAACTTTCTAGGCGCCTCCCTTCCAATCATTTCGGGCCTCAGTGCTTACCCACAATCTTCAAAACATTCCAGCTCATGTGCTTTTCTTGTAGCCCAAACAAGTTTTAACCTACAACTTCTTCACGGTCCAGAATTTTAGCTCAATCCACTTCTGTTTTCCAACAGATAAGCCCGAATCCCAAGTATGGTAGAGGGAGGAAACCCAGTCAGCATAGAGGCCCAGTTTGCAACCTTAGAGTAGAGGTACATAGCCGCCTTTGATGCCATGGAACAGAAACATAGGTCCACCATAATGACATGGAGGCTAAGTATGTCACCATCATCGAAGAGCTAAAAGCAAAATCAATTCCCTTGAGGTTGGTCATCAGGAAAACATTCAGGAAAGATTGGACTCTAGGAACGAGCATGACCACATCGAAGTTAACTCCATTGGGGCCAGGGTACGCAAGGATTCGTAGGGGAAGCCTCCCCAGATCACCAGCTAACTGTAGAACTCAAAAGAAGGCTCTGAAAAGGATCGAGCGCATGGAAAAGGCTAGCAAGCCGGCTGGTTTTGATTACTCCTCTATGGCATCGTACCCGAGGTTGATCTCCCCCCAAAGTTGAAGTTGCCCACACTTGCTCTATACAAGGGTTCCTCAGACCCGCAGGTCCATCTGGCGATGTTCGATAGGGAGATGTCCATCCTCAGGTTGAATGACATGCAAAAGGCCAAGGTCTTTGCCCGTTACCTCGATGAAACACCTCAACGTTGGTATTTGACTCAGAGGATGAACACCAAAACCTATGAGGAGGTTTGTGAGGCTTTCTTGCACCATTTCGAGTATGCTAAAAATCTCGAAGTCACCAGGTCCGACCTTGCCAGCACTCGGCAGAGAGACAGTGAATCAATGTCCGACTTCATCAAACGGTGGAGGATGAAGGCCGCTGCTATGCCTACAAAAATGGATGAGCAAGAACAGATTCGAATGATTGTGGACAATATGCAGAGACAATACAACAACGAGCTGAGTTGCACATACTTCCCTAATTTCGACATGCTGATGGGACAGGTAAGAATCATGGAAGAAAAGATTCACAAAGGCGAGCTAAAGCTGGAACAACCCAAAGCCCAGGGTGTGAGTATCGAGACCTTTAAGTCAGGACCGGCCAAAGCAGCTCAAGTTTCATACCAAGTGAGCACCATACAAAAACCCAGTGCTGTAAAGCAGAACATCAAGGCCTCACCCCGATCCAAGAGGTTCTCTACACCGAGACAGTTTACCGACATTGGCCGGCCTCTCAGTCAAGCACTCGTGAAGCTACAAGAGCTAGACCTACTACAGCCTCTCACACCTAGCCCTGGGATCACCCAAGCCGGGGAACATCTCCATCAATTCTGCCAGTTTCATCAACTACCAGGACACAGTACTGACGACTGCAGAGCATTGAAGCACAAGATTGAGGACCTTATCGAGCAAGGACTCCAGTTTGTCGAGTAGGCTAGTGTCTAGTTGCATTTTGCTTTCTTAATTTTTCTTTTCTATTTTGTAAGGGGTTTATGATATTTCCATTTTAATGAGGCTTAGATGTTCGAATTTCAGTCTCTTGTCTTTTCGATTTACAATCTCAAGAAAAAAATGTTTGTTCATTTTGCACCTTCAACCAAATCATCTTTCAAAACTAATGTTCATCTTCTGGCAATTGAATAAAATGATTTGTCTTTTTGTTTCCAAAAGGATGAACATGTCCAACCAAATGCCACAGCTCACCCCTAAGCATCCAAACAAACCACATACAAATGTTGTCATAAACCCTGGACTAATACTGGGGGCAATCTGAGTTTAAAGACCAACCACGATTATTTCTTTTGTTTAATTGTGTGAACAAGTCTCAGAGTGAGAATTCACGAGAGTGTCTTGAGCGGAAAAACCATGAGTGAACGGGCGTGTCATTTTTACACGACTCGCCGGTGGGACCACATACAAAGGAAAATGTAAATGGCATAACTCCGACCGAAGGAGATAATTTGTAAATTTACTCTTAGACCTGCGAAAAGTAACAAAGAACGGATACACAACTATCAGGAATGACGAAGCACCTAGGTACAGCACCACATAGCCAAAAGCTTGTAAACCCTGTCATTAAACCCTAGGCACCCCCGCTGAGCCTTTCATATATCCCTTTTCGATATTATGAACTCCACAAAATAACCCAGCCAACGATGAATGTCCGACCCGGTGACCAAAGGACGCGAGAGTCCGACTCTCAGATAACGTTCTCATCAGTCCAAAGAAGCAACGCCGCTATCAGCATGACAAAGTGATCCGCAAATGGTCCCAGAGTGACACAGGATCCAAAAAGCTCACATCAAAACAGCTCTCGAAGCCCAAAACCGGGAGACACAAGAACCCCGAAGGCGAAGTCAAGAAAGGACAAACAAAGAGGCAAACCCAAAGTGCCTCGAAGAAATCCAAATGACAAAGAGAAGAGAAATGGTGTAAAGGACAACTTCAAAAGTCCAAGTCCAGAAGCTCGAAAACAACGTCAACACAAAGCAGCTAGACGACTTCAAGACAAAGAAGATGAATCGAGAGAAGACACAAGGTGCAGCTTTGGTCACCCATTTAGGCTCCACATACCTGCTAACAGAGAAATTGTTAGGATAAATATATACAAAAGAACAAAATAAAAACTAATCCTACAACTCTACTACGGGTAGCAAAATAAAACCCGGTCGGAGTATAGTGTGAACATATTACGACCGAGAGTATCGTACCCAAGGGACTTATAAAATTAGTCCTAATCCGGGCAAAAGCCTATTCTATAATAACAAGGGGGGAAAAGTAAATGTAATTCTAATCTAAAATAACTAACTAAAATCCTAACTAAATGTATGATTCGGGAATAGATCAACCCCAGTACCACTGTGAACACTTAATACATAACAAGTCTCTGAAATCACCCGAACAAATGAAAGTGCCGGATATCCTGCCGGATAGTTTTTGCACGGCATGTTCAAAGACGTTGAATATGCCGGACAGAACCAACCCGGCACTAGACCCGGCAAGAACGAAATGTGAATTTTTATCCCAATTTCGAAGCCTGAAAACAAGGACTCACTATCCAAATTCGAACCCAACAATCTCTCGTCAGTATTCGACTGAAATAATGAAAATGGATAAGGTTATTCAACTCTTTCGGTGTTGTCATCTACACCTCTGCATCTAACAACGGTGGAAGACCACTAAGATTCTTTAACCAAAAACACTCTTGTCTTTTGAACCTCAAGTGAAATTTAGAAGATAGGAGAACAAGTAGCGAACTCATTCTGCCTTATATGGAAATCTGAATCTTAGAAAAACTTGGGAATATATATATTGAATGATCAGAGTGTTTACAAGGAAGAACTCATCCCTAACCAAAACTAACAAGGATTCTGCATCACCATCCACACAACTACAAGAAGAGAATACAAAGAGGGAGAAGGAGATGTTAATAGCCTTAACCCGTCAAGGTCTTCTTCTTCTTTTGCGTGGATGGATCTGCAGACGTTCCTTGGACACCAACACTTGGAGTGGGGCGGAAACTGAGATGTGAATGGAGTATAATATGGTGTTGAAGTGTGCCAAATTGCTGCCTTCCTCGGCCTATTTATAGGCACCCAAATGTGTCGTTGCCGGGCGTCGTGCCGGGTCCCCAATAGCCGGCACACGTGTTAAATGCGCCCAACTGCTAACGGTCGAAACCGTCGATGTCCGTGCGAAACAGTGCTAATGCCGGGTAGGACTTACCCGGCATCACATCCGGCAGCGGTTGGAAAACACGTGGATCACATGTGCTGTCGTATGGTCAATCGAGGCGATTTTACACTTATGCCGGATAACATTTACCCGGCATAACATCCGGCAAGGCTTCTTTCTGTTCTGTACTTATGCCGTGCAGAAACTACCCGGCATGGAGTCCGGCTTCAATCTTAACTTTTGCCTAGAAAATCATTCCTTGCACAGAAAACTCATAAAAACATAAGATTGTACAAATATTATACTTTAACACATAATAAGCATAAATAACATAAATATAACTTTATTTAGATAATATAATACTAAATCTAGTGCATAAAATATGATAAGTCTACGGCTTATCAAGGCCCTACACTTACCTTTTGCTAGTCCTCGAGCAAAACAAGATTAGAAAGAACTAATTACTTATGCACAAAACAGATAAACTTTAAAATGAAATGTAGATAAATATTCTCAACTCTAAGACTCTAATTCATAAGTATCACTTAATCTACCTTATTCTATCAAAACATACTAATGGGTATAAAACAAAGAATTTTCAAAACCGATCAAAAGCTTTTGGGCTATTTTGCATAAGGGATTTTTGTATCTCTCCTTTTTCCGGTTTCCATCATTCAGCTCTATTTTTCAAGAGTTTCTGAATGTGGCCAAGACTCTAATCAATGGTTTTTATGAATCAGCCCTATTTTGCAAGGGTTTCTGAATCAACCATGATTTTTTTTTGCATTGAAGAACTGGGAATTTAGGAGAAAAATAAAAGGAAAAACTCTCTTTTCTTGCTTTTATTCAGAGGCACTTTTGTGCAATCTCTAGGAATATATTGCTTTTCCTTTGGAAGAAGATTTTTTTCTCTCTTTTTTTCTTTTTCTTCTTCTTTCTTTTGCACAAAAACCCTATCTTAAGATTTTCACCCAAAAGAATTCTCACCATTTTGAAAAAGAAAAGAATAACACCCAGAAGTATAATAAGGAAAGAGTTAGGAGAAAGATCATATACTCATGTTAATAAAGAGAATCAAAAAGTTAAAAACAGGAATCTATAAGTCATTAGAGAGCTTACCTCTTGAGAGAACAAGTTTTTAGTCATTCCTAATCTTATCACGATCAAAAACATGCAAAAAGTTTAGTAAAACATTGAATAAAACGCAAAACTTATGCATATTATTAAAACTTATTTTTTAAGGGGGGTCCCTGCCCTACACTTGGCAGGAACACTGTCCCCAGTGTTCGAAAGAAAACGAATAAGTAAAACTTTTTTTTTTTTTTTTTTTTCAAGAAAACTTAAATAACTAGGCTGAAAATATTGACGAAAACAAATCATATATATAAAAAAATAGAAATTAAATGTAAGAAAGGCTCCCCTGATTGACATTGAAGGTGTGAGGAGGACCCGCCCTACACTTAGCCTTTTAGGCTACTTGGCGTTTATCTGAGATCCTTGGTAGAATGGTGACCGAATTCGCATGCTCCCGTGGATTGGTTTGCGTTTGGGACGGAAGCTGACCTTGCTGTCTTGGTTGCATCAGAAGTTGCTGTAATTGCAACTGCAACGATTTGTGCTCCTTGCGAATGGTCGAGATCTCATTTTGAGTATCCTGGGTCTTGTTCATCAGGGCTGACATCATGTCACGAAGTTCTGCCATTTCAGCCTCTGATGATGATGCAGGATGGGATGGTCTGTATTGTCTTGGACCTCCCTGGTAGCCGGCTTGACTCTGAAAGTTATGTGGGGGTTGGTTCCCCTGTTGCCATGGCTGCCGATACCCTTGGTTACTCACGTAGTTGACTTCCTCAACACTCTGAAAGTCTGGAATGTCGGGGCTGAAACGTGTGGTCGTGCACTTACCACGTTCGCTTGTTGAGGAAGTTTGTTCATTGCTATTTGCTCCACCACTTTCTGTAGAGCACTAACCTTCGTTGACGTCTGGGCGTTACTCTCCAATAACTGCTCATGACTTTGTATCAATTTGTCGAATTTGGAGTTGCCCTCTTCTACTTGAAATAAACCAGCGGTGCCACCCCTGGTTCCACCTGTGGCCCAATCTCTTATCTCTTCACAAAGAGATTCAACTCCACTAAGGAATTGATCTCCAGGCTTTTTCAATATGTCTGCACCAAGGGAGGAAAGGATCATGGTCTTGCATTGGTTGACCAATCCCTTGTAAAACAACTGAGATAGTTGTTCCTTGGTGAGGCCGTGGTGAGGACATGTGCGTTGCAACCCCTTGAATCTGTCCCAAGTCTCACAGATGTTCTCCGAGCTAGGTTGTCTGAAGTTGTAAATGTCGGCGATCATCTCCAGGGTGCGACTTGGAGGCATGAACTTATCATAAAACTTGGTTGCCATGTCCTCCCAAGTGGTGATGGTACTAGGGGATAGACTGTGGTACCATTTGCTGGCGTTCCCCGTAAGGCTATGGGGGAAGAGGGATAGTCTGGCATATTGGAGGACATTATTTGTGGAGGTTAGGCTGTTTGTGTGCTGTAAAAATTTGGTGACGTGGAGCAAAGCATCGTCCGGATTTGTACCATCAAACAAACCCAATTCCTTGATGCATCGGATTTGATGATATGGCTTGAGTTTTTGCCATTCATCATATTCGGTTTGAGGAAGGAGAGGAAGGTCGATTGCTGGTTTCTGGCCTTGGTTGGAAGGCCTGTTTATATTTCGGACGGTAGGTGCTGCCATTGGTGTAGGATCTGCTTCTTGTAGGGTTCGTTGTTGCCTTAAAGTTTGAAGCAGGGTTCTCTCGATCTCCGGATCAAAGTTGGCTAAATTGTCAGGAGTACTCGTTGACCGAAGAAGCATTCACTTGGATAACTTCAGGAGGAGCAAAAGAAAATGTTATAATATTTCATAAAAATAAAAGAAATAATATTTAGATTGTCAGGAACTCCAAATGTACAACGTTTTGACAAACTTGAATATGCCGGATAAAATGCCGGGTATCACTTATCCGGCATCGGACTTCCTCCGAATATGCCGGGTATAAGAGGCCCGGCATGCAGCGCGGCACATCCAAATTTGCCAAACTAAGGGCGAAATAAATCAAAGAATAAAAGAATTAAAGAATGGAATTTGTTGAATGTGCCGGTTACGAGACATCCGGCCATGCATCCGGCCTATTCAACAGGAAAACAAAATGAACAAAATCAATTAAAGAATCAAAGAATAAAGAATAGGGCGTTTTACCGAATTTAGGACTTGGACTAATTCCAAGTCCCCGGCAACGGCGCCAATTTGCTAACAGAGAAATTGTTAGGATAAACTATATACAAAAGAACAAAATAATAAACTAATCCTACAACTCTACTACGGGTAGCAAAATAAAACCCGGTCGGAGTATAGTGTGAACATATTACGACCGAGAGTATCGTACCCAAGGGACTTATATAAAATTAGTCCTAATCCGGGCAAAAGCCTATTCTATAATAACAAGGGGGGAAAAGTAAATGTAATTCTAATCTAAAATAACTAACTAAAATCCTAACTAAATGTATGATTCGGGAATAGATCAACCCCAGTACCACTGTGAACACTTAATACATAACAAGTCTCTGAAATCACCCGAACAAATGAAAGTGCCGGATATCCTGCCGGATAGTTTTTGCACGGCATGTTCAAAGACGTTGAATATGCCGGACAGAACCAACCCGGCACTAGACCCGGCAAGAACGAAATGTGAATTTTTATCCCAATTTCGAAGCCTGAAAACAAGGACTCACTATCCAAATTCGAACCCAACAATCTCTCGTCAGTATTCGACTGAAATAATGAAAATGGATAAGGTTATTCAACTCTTTCGGTGTTGTCATCTACACCTCTGCATCTAACAACGGTGGAAGACCACTAAGATTCTTTAACCAAAAACACTCTTGTCTTTTGAACCTCAAGTGAAATTTAGAAGATAGGAGAACAAGTAGCGAACTCATTCTGCCTTATATGGAAATCTGAATCTTAGAAAAACTTGGGAATTATATATTGAATGATCAGAGTGTTTACAAGGAAGAACTCATCCCTAACCAAAACTAACAAGGATTCTGCATCACCATCCACACAACTACAAGAAGAGAATACAAAGAGGGAGAAGGAGATGTTAATAGCCTTAACCCGTCAAGGTTCTTCTTCTTTTGCGTGGATGGATCTGCAGACGTTCCTTGGACACCAACACTTGGAGTGGGGCGGAAACTGAGATGTGAATGGAGTATAATATGGTGTTGAAGTGTGCCAAATTGCTGCCTTCCTCGGCCTATTTATAGGCACCCAAATGTGTCGTTGCCGGGCGTCGTGCCGGGTCCCCAATAGCCGGCACACGTGTTAAATGCGCCCAACTGCTAACGGTCGAAACCGTCGATGTCCGTGCGAAACAGTGCTAATGCCGGGTAGGACTTACCCGGCATCACATCCGGCAGCGGTTGGAAAACACGTGGATCACATGTGCTGTCGTATGGTCAATCGAGGCGATTTTACACTTATGCCGGATAACATTTACCCGGCATAACATCCGGCAAGGCTTCTTTCTGTTCTGTACTTATGCCGTGCAGAAACTACCCGGCATGGAGTCCGGCTTCAATCTTAACTTTTGCCTAGAAAATCATTCCTTGCACAGAAAACTCATAAAAACATAAGATTGTACAAATATTATACTTTAACACATAAGCATAAATAACATAAATATAACTTTATTTAGATAAATATAATACTAAATCTAGTGCATAAAATATGATAAGTCTACGGCTTATCAATACCTCAAATATCCCTCTATGATCCCGTCGTCTTTCATCACACCCTATGGCCACGTTATAAGCTCTGAAGACTTCTGACTTGATAGTTGTGTGTCCAATCACGTGAAAGTAACAGATCAAATGCGTAAATCCATCAAATATCGAATTCAATGGTCTAGAGGTATGACCATGAGCGAGAAATGAGTGCAAACACCAACCACGTTGAGTGTAGGATAGGAAGCACCACATCAAAGCATAAGCCTCGACCCTGTGAGGATGAGACTTGTTCGCACGTTTAATCAAAGAAAATACTGGGGCAATTGATCGGAACGATCAATTGCCATGAACTAGCTCAGATTGTCCTAAGGAAAAATGCTGGGGGCAATTGTTGGTTCCAACAATTGCCATGCCAACACCAATTGAAACCTAAAGCTTGAGCACCACCATCCCACCACAGGCATAAGCCTTACCACCACATCAAACACCGTAGGCCCACTAAGCCTTTACCTTCACTTCATACACCACACAGGCCACATAAGCCCTTACCTGCACATCAAACACCACAGGCCCACATAAGCCCTTACCTTCACATCATACACCATACCCCACCGGCGGCATGTTCATCTCGTAGGAGATAAATTACAAGTCTGAAGTCTATAGTTAGGAGATGATAATTTCACTTTCCTTTTCACTAAACAGAATTTTCTTCAAACACTACCACGTTTGGCACATTTTCCAACGATTTCTTGTTTTGGACAAGTTTTCTACATACACTTTGATTGTAATTTGATATGCACATCATCATAGCCACGTTTGGCACTTTCATAATCAACTTTCATCATGATCATTTGCATAAAGTTTACCTTGCATCCGTCTGCATGAAACTCCTCATCATAGACTAGAGATACAGATTCTCACCCTGAAGATACAGATTCTTCAGAGATACAGATTCTCGCCCCGGAGATACAGATTCTCACCCCGAAGATACAGATACTTCAGAGATACAGATTCTCGCCCCAGAGATACGGATTCTTCAGAGATACAGATTCTCACCCCGAAGATACAGATTCTTCAGAGATACAGATTCTCACCCCGGAGATACAGATTCTTCAGAGATACAGATTCTCACCCCGAAGATACAGATTCTTCAGAGATACAGATTCTCGCCCCGGAGATACATATTCATCAGAGATACAGATTCTCACTACGAAGATACAGATTCTTCAGAGATACAGATTCTCATCCATAGATACAGACTCTTCAGAGATACAGATTCTCACCCGTAGGTTCAGATACAGATTCTCACACGAAGATGCAGATTCTTCACAGATACAAATTCTCACCTGAGTAGAAGAACTCACCCTCAAGCTTGTCATAAGTCTTACCCACTTCCTTAGCACCTGCCACGTTTGGCACTCTCAGTCCTTAACCTTTACACACACTTCGGAATAGGTTCCGGTCCCTAGATGCACCTAGGTCATACAATTCATCATCACATTAAGCACACTTCACTCATTATAGGTAGTCAACGCCTTAGAATAGCTTGACATCATTTTCATCGTTTAGGTAGTCAACGCCTTAGAATCGCTTGACATTACTTCATCTTATAGGTAGTCAACGCCTTAGAATCGCTTGACATCTTCTCATTCTCACTCATAGGTAGTCGGCGCCTTAGAATAGCTTGACGCACTCCATATAGGGCCTTTTAAGATCCAAAATTTTGGGGTATCACTCAGGCATCAACTAGTCTTTTCATCTTCATTACAAAGCCTAGTTGACGGGGGGCAATCTGTTATACCCAAAATTTCAACCCCCCCCCGGAGTGGTCTCTAAGGCATACGTGTTACAAAGGGCAAAGTGGTCAAAATGCACCAATGCAGGATTTTCCAAGGACATTATCGGGGTTTTCTATTTTCATATGACTTGTTCATTATCTCCAAACACTTCCAAATATCATAGTCATTATGAAAGGTATTTCATGATTTTCTGATAATATTTATTCTGGAAATTTAGCTTTTAATTCATATTATAAGCTAATTTCTTTAATTAACACATGAAATAACCTCAAAATAGAAATAATAAAAGGTTTCCAAAATTAAAATAAAATTGTCACGTGGTTAGCATGACTACATACAGTCATAAACCTGAAATTATTTTATTTGGAACCTTATCCCAAAATTTAAAAGGGAAATTCAATCATTTTTGCAATTTTCTCTCTCCTCCGGAAAATACCGAAATCAAAACAAAATGTCATGCAATTTTAACACAAGATAGAGGATGATTTTTAGAGACTAATGCCGTTGGAATTTTGTTATTTGGACTTTCCAATAATTAGTTATGAATTATGGGAGATTCCATATTGTGCGATTTTTATCTAATCGATTATTTATCAAACTAATCCGATTCCAACTCTCAAAATTTCTAAAAATCATTCTTTACCTTCAGTTAAATTTTCATAATTTTTATCGGCTTGAAACATATTCTAAAAAATCAGATTCCCTTAGAGCACAAAATTAGTCTTTTAGATAAAGATCTTGCTCTATCAATTTGACCATGCTCTTTCTATAAAAGGATCCCCAAGAACGAACTAGGGCAAAGGAGAACACCTCCAAAGTCAGAGAACACAGCCACAAACCTTCTTCCCACGTTTTTACACTTCCAAGCCTCAAATCAATACCGAAACACTGCAGAAATCACCCCAAAATCACCAAAAACTCATCCTTTCTTTTCCTATTGAACTTCCAAGCACCAAAACACCACAAAATCAGAAGTAAACCGTCCTTAATCATACAAGGAAGAAGAAATCAGAAACTCGGGTCGAAGTTGAACCGGATCGGCTACCAACGACGCGTTCGAAGTTTCCCGACGTGAAGGAACAACCAAATCCCGAAGCCAAAACAGGTTAGAATTCGAATTCTTTAACTCCACTGATCACAATACGCTTCTGGTTGAAATTCCTATTCGAACTAACTTTTCTTTGCTTCTGAATTAAGGTTTGTTTGCGTTTCTGTCCACTAACTTGTTCGATAAGTTTCGTCCTTAATTCGTAGTCAAATTGAAAACTTTTGATCACTAACATGTTTAGAATCTTTCAGGCTACGTACCCATAAATTTTGAGCCAAAAACACCGCCGGGAACAGCCTCAACGCCGCCGTCCGAGGTCGGTCCGCACCCACGGACGCTATGTGAGGGGTCCCGGACGCTCTGTCCGAAAGCCGGACGCCCCCGGATGGTGGCGGGATATTTTTATTTTCAAAATTTAGGGTTTTATGAAACATGTCCGGGCCCACGGACGTCCTGTCCGTGGCCCCGGACTTTTCAAAATCTCGTTTCTGTTTAAATTTGACTTTTCTGTGTAATTAGGTTAACTGGGGTCCGTGGTTTCGGACATTAGGTCCGTGGCTACGGACGGAAACAAAATTCAACCTAATTCTGCCTCCGAAACCCTAGTTTAGGTAGCTTTTAATTTCACTTTACTTTTCTGTCAAAAAATGCTAAAAAACACAAAAAAAACAGAAGCTCGCGCACTTAGGTTAAAACGACTCGTAATAAGCCGTAAATAAACCAAGTAGAGGAAAAACGACCTAGGAAGGGTAATGAAAGTAATTGAACCCTAAATAAGTCGAATATCAAGCCCCGAACCCGAACTCTCCTTTCCTAATTTAATATAGGTCAAAATTAGGTGGCGACTCATAATAGGTTCCAGTGAGCTAGCTTAGGTTTTAATAATTATTGTTATATGACATAGTTATTAATCTTAGGTTATAAGTGGACCTAAAACCCGATTAGATCCTAATCAACTTAATCCACATAGGATAGGGTTTAAAATCGAGGCTCACACCTCCTATAATATCCTGCCAGACCGAGGAAGCTCCGATTGTCGGTAACCGTCTTTGGTCTAGGCCAGGTGCGCACTGCATCAATCTTGGCCGGATCAACAGCGATCCCAACCTCAACATATTCCGGTGTTAGACAGAAAGAATTATAATAGGTGGTCAATCCAGATACGGGTGATATTTGATTACCACGAGTTGTTTACAGTGGTGAATGATGGTGTTCTGGAGCTTGCAGCGAACGCAACTGATGCACAAAAGGCTATCCATAAGGAAAATACCAAGAAGGATAAGTAGGCTCTTTATTTAGTTCATCAAGGCGTAAATGATGAAGTGTTTGAAAAGATTGATGCAGCAACTACGTCAAAAGAAGTTTGAGAAACCTTGGCAAACACCTTCAAAGGTGCAGAGAAAGTCAAGAAGGTGAGGTTACAAATCCTACGACGTCAATACGCAGATGGAGTCTTCAGGGACGGTGTCAAAATACATCAGTCAACTTCTGGCTTTGACGAACCAGATGAAGATCAATGGAGAGGCGCTGGCAGAACAGTCCAAGGTGGAGAAAATCCTATAGTCACTAAACCCCCAATTCGACAATGTCGTGATAGCGATTGAGGAGGCCCATGATACAGCCAAGATGACCGTAGATGAGGTGACGGGAACATTGCATGTACACGAGCAACGTATGAATGAGAGAAAGTCTAAGAAGTCAATCGAGCAAGCATTGCAAGCTCAAATTTCCCTCACCGATGATCCAGATGATGAGCTAAAGAAGAAGCAAGGTGGTTTCGGCCGGAGAGGAAGAGGACGTGGATCATATAAAGGTCATGGTGGATACAAAAATGATGGAGGCCAAAAAATCAAAATGACGGTGAAGATAAGTTAAGATCCAACCATCAACAAAATTACAATTGAGGTCATGGACGTGGCTAAGGTGGAGAACGAGGAAGGTATGAAAGATCCGATGTTCAATGTTATGCTTGTCAGAAGTATGGTTATTATGCCTCAGAATGCAGGAGTAAGGGTGTTATACCCAAAATTTTGACCCCCCTGGTTAAGGTCTACGAGGTTTTGGTGTTGTGAGGGATATTTCAATCAAGTAGTGAGAGATTCCGGCCCGATTAGCGTGTTCCATGGCATGGGGAGCAGCTTCGTCATTGTTAGGGGCGTTTTCGTAATTTTTAAGGCTACTAAGACCTCCTTTAGGCTTTCTCTCTCCTCCAAAGGATGCCCAAATCAGCTTGAAATGCTTTGATATTTTAACCCATGATAGGGGATCGCATTTTAAGCATAATGGCGTTGGAATTTTGATTTTTCGAATTTCCAATAATTTTCTAGCAATTTATGACTGAATCTGACGGGAAATTCAATTTAAAAATATTCCAACATTTAAAAAATTCGGTTCCACCTCAGAAAATTCATAAATCCATCCTTGACATGTGGTTAAAATTTCACAGCAAAATTCCTTGGGAAGTCTTTTAATTAAAATACCAAAGAATCTTACTTTTACTAGATTTTCTTATCTTTAAGAAAGTATATAAGGGGATAGGTTTTTAGATAAAATCAGAATCTCATAACCTCAAGAACCCTAGACTCTAAAAGAAGGCAGCCGTCTCTCTCTCTCCACGTTTTGAACTCCAGAGCCACAATCAAACACCGAAATCTCACCAAAGTCAACACCAAAACATATTTTTCAACCCCCACAACATCATCACTCAAACATCAATCAAACCACCTCCAAAACATGAAGAACAGCAAGAACAACCAACAACCAGAATCTTGGTTCGAAAAACCTTTCGGGTCTGCCATCAATGGAGCACTCGACGAATCCCGGGTGAAGAATCGTTGTGAATCCGAAGGTAAAACAGGTAGAAACTCCACTTCCCTAATTTCTACGGTATTATCTGTCTTGCCTCCAAATTTGGGCTCAAACTAACCCTTCTACGCTTCTGTATTGCTGTTTGTTTAATCTTCTGTCCAATAACTTGTTTACCAAGTTTCGTGCTTAATTCGAATTCAAATTGAAAACTTTCAATCACTAATCTTGTACATCTTTCAGGCTACACACCCATAAATTGAGCCAAAAACACTTTCGGGAACAACCTCAAAGCCGCCGTCCGAGGGCGGTCCGCACCCACGGACGTCATGTCCGGGGTCCCAGACTCCCTGTCCGTAAGCCCGGACGCCCACGGACGGCGGCGGGATTTAAAAAAATTCAAAATTTAGGTTTTCTAATAATGTTCGGGCCCACGGACAGCCTGTCCGTGGCCCCGGACTTTGCAATTTTTTGTTTTTCCTTTAATTTCGATTCTTCGGTATAATTAGGTTAACTGGGGTCCGTGGTCTCGGACATGAGGTCCGTGGCCACGGACGTAAGCAAAATTCGACCTAATTCTGCCTCCGAAACCCTAGTTTAGGTAGCTTTTAATTTCACTTTAATTTTCTGTCAAAAAATGCTAAAAACACAAAAAAAACAGAAGCTCGCGCACTTAGGTTAAAACGACTCGTAATAAGCCGTAAATAAACCAAGTAGAGGAAAAGCGACCTAAGAAGGGTAATGAAAGTTATTTGAACCCTAAATAAGTCGAATACCAAGCCCCCGAACCCGAACTCTACCTTTCCTAATTTACCCTAGGTTAAAATTAGGTGGCGACTCATAATAGGTTCCAGTGAGCTAGCTTAGGTTTTAATAATTATTGTTATAAGACATAGTTATTAATCTTAGGTTATAAGTGGACCTAGAACCCGGTTAGATCCTAATCAGCTTTAATCAACACAGGATAGGGTTTAAAATCGAGGCTCACAGACTGGCGACTCTGCTGGGGACAAACTTCTTAATTTTAACTTGTTTAATTTTAGGAAAGAGGGCTTAACTTGAAAATGTTTATTTATGGCTTTATTTACTCTGCTTGTTTACTTTCGTGCGCACT
The DNA here is from genome assembly GCA_023374045.1 of Limonium bicolor. Lineage (NCBI taxonomy): Eukaryota > Viridiplantae > Streptophyta > Magnoliopsida > Caryophyllales > Plumbaginaceae > Limonium > Limonium bicolor. The sequence continues at coordinate 284,763,196 of CM041778.1, forward strand.
TTAACTTTTGCACCCTTGCAACAGATGAGAGCGAGGGTCCACGCAAACCAATTTCACCCCGGGACCCGCTTGAGGGTCCCCTGTCAGGGACTCACACCTTTTAGGTGATGTGAATAAGTGGGAGAAAAGAGGAGGGTGTCGTCTAACCACACCCCCTTAATACCTGGGCCTTAGCCCCAAGCATTTTCCTGGCAGTACCCTTACCTAGCCCATTGCTTGGTCAGTCAAAGACCCGACCGTAGACCCACACCTTTAGGTGATGTGAAAAAGTGGGGTAGCCCAAAGAGAATAGCGTGCAAGCCCTATTCCTTTGTGGTGACCTGGGCCCGTGCCCCAAGCACCTCTCCGGATCGATCTGTACCCATTGGACTGAGTTATTTCGTGAGGACATTTGCATCACCTCCTTATGTAGAACTTCTGTGTATGTGCTCCTTTTCTCCTGGGCCTCAGGCCCAATGTCTGAATCGATCCATCCATCTCTTCTAGCCCAAATGAAACATTTAAAGGGTTTTCATAGTCCAGATACTTCGATCACCCCAAAACACAAAAAATCCTTTAAGCTGATTCTTGTTACAAAAAATCCTTTAAGCTGATTCGTAAGACCAACGAATCTTGTAACCCAAAAGTGTAGTCCAGAGCAGACCCTCCTGAAATTTTGGAGTCAGGCATTCATTGCAGCACACTAATCTTCGGCCTGAGTTCCTAGTCTCACTCCCGTAATGCTGACTTATCTTTTTGCTTAAAACAGGCAGCACCCCTCGGAGCTAGGATGTCATCTGGAGTTAACGATCGAAGTGCTCAGCTCGCTGAGCTTGTGGATTTGATAGGGAAATTAGTTGAGTTAGAATTTGTCCACAGGAGTGCTTTGGAAGAGCTAAGCTCAGGATTTGTGTCGGCTGCAAGAGAAGCAAGAGCTCTCATTCATGCTCTCGGGGGAATCATCCCTTTAGATCTGGCCCCCAATGAGGACGGGATCGAGTCACCGGAGAACCAGGAACCGCAGCAAGAGCAGGCCTCACGGGTGCCCGTTGTAGATCTGCAGCAGCCGCAGAGTCGGATTCTGAGAGTACTTCTAGGACGGGGGCTAGTCCAACTTAAAGCCCCGCGGTTTCGCGGGCGGCATCTGGGGGCATATCCCGGACAGTTCTGTCGTTTCCACCTACTCACGGGCCACTCCACAGATAATTGTCGTAATTTAAGGTCTAAAATTCTGTTATTGGCCCAAGAAGGAAAAATCCAGATTGCAACCCCGGTACCAGAGCTTCCCCGTAAAGCCGAAAGGGAATTCACACCCATTGGTTGTCCTTTAAGCCAGGCCTTTGAGGTGCTGCAGGACGAGGGGCTAATACGGCCGCTCATTCCTCGCCATGGAGAGACGCGAAGGAGGAGAAGACTCAGTCAATTTTGCAGGTACCATCAGCTAGCGGGACATGATACCAATGATTGCAAAGTGCTTAGACATCGGATCCAAGACCTCATCGATCAGGGATATCAGCGTTTGGATGACCTCGAGACCTCAGAATCCGAAGTTCAGTGTGCTGCCTTTACTGTTTTCTGGGATGACAAAAAGCCAGCACGAGGGGCGGGACGGAAGCCCACATCCACGGTCAGCTTTGTCCCAGCAAATGCTCACATTACTCGGTCAGGCAAGCATTACGGATCACCTGAAAAGCCGTCGCAAGGGGAAGAGCGAATGTCGTCTCCCCCGGTGGCTGAAGAGATTCCAGGTGAGCGAGAACTGCTTCAGAAGCTGAAGGCAACAACCATCCCCATGGCCATCTGGTCTTTGCTTACGATCTCACCAGAGCACTGACGGGCCATTGCCAAACATTTGGGCGGGCCAGAGGAAAGTTTAGCCCCGGAGAGGATGGTCGTGGCTCTTTGGCAAAAGCAGGAAGAGGAGATCAGTTTTCACGATAGCGAGATCTCCGAGCACTCGGGAAAAGCATTGTATATTACTGTTTGGTGCGGGGCCTTCAAGGTGCCAAAGGTTCTCATTGACACGGGAGCAGACGTTAGCATCTGTCCTCTGAAAGTGGCAGAGGGTATGGGTTACGACAAGTTTGAGTCTTGCCAAATAGTGTTACGAGGGTATGATGATAACCCAAGACATGTCTTCGGCCTATTGGATCTTCCACTCAAGTTTGGGATGGTTGTTCATCCAGTGAACTTCTTGGTTCTACAAATTCCCCATTCTTTCAACCTGATTCTGGGACGGGATTTCCTTCAAGATTTGAAGGCCGTCCCCTCTACGGTGCATCAATGTTTGAAGTTCAAAGGGGACGGGAGGTTCATATCGTTAGAGGTGAACACAACATCAGAAGCGAGTTGCCTGTTTGCATGGTTGAAGAGGAGGGTTCGTCCCATCTGAGCAGGTTCAGGTTGTACTAGAGCAGTAGATAAATTCTCTTCAGAAACTTAAGGTTGGAAGGGGACCGGGGAAGGTCACTGGAGAAGTAACGGTTATCAAGAGGGTAAGGGCCTCGGCAAGGATCTCCAAGGAATCCCAGACGTTCTATCTCCGGCAGCAAATCCTGGTCGTCAAGGACTTGGTGCGTTGGACCCATCTTTCATTTCAACAATTGAACTATCATCTTTTTCATGTGCTCATGTTCCTCATGTTTACAGGGTACGGTAAGAGCAGCGAAGGAGGAAGCGATGCCTGATTAGAGGTTCCTCGAGAATAGATCATAGATTAGGGGTAGTTAGTCATTTACTTCCGCTTTGGGGTCATTAGGAGTCATTATTATTTCCTTTGGCTGTTCTACATAGTTTCTTTCTTTCTGTAGTTAGTTAGTTGTCTCCCCCATTTTGTTGGTACTCAGTGCATTGGTACTTTTTTTTTTGGTTATCAATAAAATTTCTTCTTTATTCATGTTTTTGATGTTTATATATTTGTTCACGTGCAAAGAGAAAAGAAGAAAAGAGAAAAAAGAGAAAAAAAAACTCTCCCTTGTAAAGCTTGTCTGGAAACATACAAAAGAAAAACCTTCGTTTTTTTTATGAGACCCCTTGTACGAGACCACCTTCCCATCCATGTATTCACCACTCATTACAGTCACCACACATGTCGCAGCATTCCATCACCTCTACCATTTCATCAGACACATAAAAAGCAAAACCGCGGCCGCCAAAAGGCCAAAGAAATGAATCACTCAGCAATCACCCCCTCACCACTCACCACCATTGTTCACCATTACACGCACAGCCACCCTCCACAAGTAATTTGGGCATTCTAAGGTTCGTCAAGTAAACCCCACAACAATACTGGGGGCAATCTGAGTTAAGGAACGATAACGTTTGTTTATTTTGTGCAAGCAAGTCTCTGAGTGAATGTTTCACGAGAGTGCCTTGAGCGGTAAAAACCAAGAGCGAACGAGCGTGTCATTTTTACACGAGTCCAGAGAGATCATATTCAAAGGTGAGGTAAACGGCATGACTCCAACCGAAGGAGATAATTTGTAAATTTACGCTTAAACCAGTGAAAAGTAACAAAGAACAGATACACAACTATTAGGGATGACGAAGCACCTAGGTATAGCACCTAGGGATAAACGGCTTGTGAACCCTGACATTACACCCTAGGCACCCCCGCTGAGCTTTTCATATATGACCTCTTTTACAACACTACGAGCTCCACAAATAAGCCAGCCAGTGATGAACAACCGACCCGGTGACCAAAGGAGGCAAGGAGCCCGACTTCTGAACAACTGCTTCACAAGTCCAAAGAAGCGAAACTGCTACCAGCATGACGAAACGATCCGTAAATGGTCCCAAAGTGACATAGGATCCAAACGAGCTAACATCAAAAACAGCTCTCAAAGTTCAAAACCGGGAAACACAAGAACCCCGAAGGAAAGGAGATTCAAGGAAAGCAAACTTGAAAAGCCTTAAAGAAATCCAAAATCGGAAAAAAGAAAGAAGATGCAAGGAACAATCCAAAAGTTCCAAGTCCCAAGTTCATAAGCGAAGTCATCACGAAGTAGCCAAATGACTTCAAGGCAAAGAAGACAAGTCCGAGAGACGGTGCAAGTTGCAGCTTTGGTCATCCATAAAGCTCCACATATCCTAAACATTCCTCCATTATCTGTTTCATTCATCACACCCCATGGCCACGTTATAAGCTCAAAAGACTTCCGACTTAGTAGTTGTGTATCCAATCGAGTGAAAGTAACAGGTTGAACACGTAAATCTAACAAATGTCAAATTCAATGGTTGAGAAGTTGTGACCGTAAGTGAGAAACGAGTGCAAACACCAGACACGTCGAGTGTAGGTTAAGAAGCACCACATCAAAACATAAGCCTTGACCCTGTGAGGACGAGACTTGTTCGCACGTTTAGCCAAAGAAAATACTGGGGGCAATCGATCGTTCCGATCGATCGCCATGAATTCTAACTCAGATTGCCTTAAGAAAGAATACTGGGGGCAATTGTTGGTTCCAACAATTGCAACAACAAACATCGATTGAAGCCCAAAAGTCCAAAACCCAAAGGTTCAAACCGTTCTCACATCCCACAGGCCCGTCCTAAGCCCTACCTCCACATCCAAACATTCACAGGCCGTCCTAAGCCCTACCTCCACATCCAAACATTCACAGGCCCGTCCTAAGCCCTACCTCCACATCCAAACATTCACAGGCCCGTCCTAAGCCCTACCTCCACATCCAAACATTCACAGGCCCGTCCTAAGCCCTTCCTCCACATCAAATTCCCACAGGCCCGTCTTAAGCCCTACCTTTACACCCAAACATCCGTAGGCCCATCTTGAGCCCTACCATCTTCAGATTTGACATAAACCCTAATCTTTCTACATCCATTTAGACCCATCATACATTTTACTCACTTTCACCTAGATCCAACCTTTAGGCTCGTCATAAGACCTAGATCCATCTTTAGGCTCGTAGTAAGACCTAGTCGCATTCCTTTAGGCTCGTCATAAGACCTAGTTGCATTCCTTTAGGCTCGTCATAAGACCTAGAACCATCCTTTAGGCTCGTCATAAGACCTAGTTGCATTCCTTTAGGCCCGTCATAAGACCTAGAACCGTCCTTTAGGCTCGTCATAAGACCTAGTTGCATTCCCTTAGGCTCGTAGTAAGACCTAGCATTACCCTTTTAGTACCCACTCTCATCAAACACATTGCATTCATCTCATTCATATAGGCTCGTCATAAGACCTAGCTACATTAACCAGGCGCGTCACAAGACCTGGCGACAGAAAGTTGGCGAGGTGATGGCAATAAATCCTCCTTTTGCGATGTCAACTTATTTTTGGGATCAACGAATGGTGGGCAAAGGCAATAAGTCCCCAGGGTTTTTACCAGGAGTTATCCCTGCACACCGGCTTGGGGGGCGATGGCAATAAGTCCACATTGGGTCCAGCCAGGAGCATTGGCACGGGTTTCGGTCCCCAGAAGCATCCGAGCATCATCAACATCATCAATATCATCAGCATCAGCATCATTAGCATCCTTAGCATTTCAGCATTCTTGCATTTGCATACCATCCAGTTTTCACATCCTAGGTAGTCAACGCCTTAGAATTGCTTGACATTGAATCATTCCATTTGTTACTGGTAGTCAGCACCTTAGAACAGCTCGACAATGCTTTGTAGCTTAGGTAGTCAACGCCTTAGAATATCTTGACACATTTTCACTTATAGGTTGTCAGCGCCTTAGAATAGCTCGACAACGTTTTGTTGCTTAGGTAGTCAGCGCCTCCGAATAGCTGGACGCAGTCAACGCGGTTTCGCACAACAGGGAGAATTTCGTGGAGTTCAAAATTTTGGGGCATCACTCAAGCATCAACCAGACTTTTCGCATCCACTACAAAGTCCAGTTGACGGGGGGCAATCTGTTATACCCAAAATTTTGACCCCCCTGGTTAAGGTCTACGAGGTTTTGGTGTTGTGAGGGATATTTCAATCAAGTAGTGAGAGATTCCGGCCCGATTGGCGTGTTCCATGGCATGAGGAGCAGCTTCGTCATTGTCAGGGGCGTTTTCGTAATTTTTAAGGCTCCTAAGACCTCCTTTAGGCTTTCTCTCTCCTCCAAAGGATGCCCAAATCAGCTTGAAATGCTTTGATATTTTAACCCATGATAGAGGATGGCATTTTAAGCATAATGGCGTTGGAATTTTGATTTTTCGAATTTCCAATAATTTTCTAGCAATTTATGACTGAATCTGACGGGAAATTCAATTTAAAAATATTCCAACATTTAAAAAATTCGGTTCCACCTCAGAAAATTCATAATATCCATCCTGGACATGTGGTTAAAATTTCATAGCAAAATTCCTTTGGGAAGTCTTTTAATTAAAATACCAACGAATCTTACTTTTACTAGATTTTCTTTATCTTTAAGAAAGTCTATATAAGGGGATAGGTTTTTGGATAAAATCAGAATCTCATAACCTCAAGAACCCTAGACTCTAAAAGAAGGCAGCCGTCTCTCTCTCTCCACGTTTTGAACTCCAGAGCCACAATCAAACACCGAAATCTCACCAAAGTCAACACCAAAACATATTTTTCAACTCCCACAACATCATCAATCATCAAACATCAATCAAACCACCTCCAAAACGTGAAGAACAGCAAGAACAACCAACAACCAGAAGCTTGGTTCGAAAACCTTTCGGGTCTACCATCAACGGAGCACTCGACAAATCCTGGTGTGAAGAATCGTTGTGAATCCGAAGGTAAAACAGGTAGAAAATCCACTTCCCTAATTCTCTACGGTATTATCTGTCTTGCCTCAAAATTTGGGCTCAAACTAACCCTTATACGCTTCTGTATTGCTGTTTGTTTAAGCTTCTGTCCAATAACTTGTTTACCAAGTTTCATGTTTAATTCGAATTCAAATTGAAAACTTTCAATCACTAACGTCTTGTACATCTTTCAGGCTACACACCCATAAAATTTGAGCCAAAAACACTATCGGGAACAGCCTCAAAGCCGCCGTCCGAGGGCGGTCCGCACCCACGGACGTCATGTCCGGGGTCCCGGACTCCCTGTCCGTAAGCCCGGACGCCCACGGACGGCGGCGGGATTTAAAAAAATTCAAATTTTAGGTTTTCTAATAATGTCCGGGCCCACGGACAGCCTGTCCGTGGCCCCGGACTTTGCAATTTTTTGTTTTTCCTTTAATTTCGATTCTTCCGTATAATTAGGTTAACTCGGGTCCGTGGTCTCGGACATGGGGTCCGTGGCCACGGACGTAAGCAAAATTCGACCTAATTCTGCCTCCGAAACCCTAGTTTAGGTAGCTTTTAATTTCACTTTAATTTTCTGTCAAAAAATGCTAAAAACACAAAAAAAACAGAAGCTCGCGCACTTAAATTAAAACGACTCGTAATAAGCCGTAAATAAACCAAGTAGAGGAAAAGCGACCTAAGAAGGGTAATGAAAGTTATTTGAACCCTAAATAAGTCGAATACCAAGCCCCCGAACCCGAACTCTACCTTTCCTAATTTACCCTAGGTTAAAATTAGGTGGCGACTCATAATAGGTTCCAGTGAGCTAGCTTAGGTTTTAATAATTATTGTTATAAGACATAGTTATTAATCTTAGGTTATAAGTGGACCTAGAACCCGGTTAGATCCTAATCAGCTTTAATCAACACAGGATAGGGTTTAAAATCGAGGCTCACAAAGGGCAAAAACCAAAGGGCAAACTATGTGCCAAATAGTGATGACAGTAATGATAATGACCATACACTCTTGATGGTCACTAACGATGGAGAGAGTGCTGATAACCAAACCTGGTTCCTTGACACCGCCTGCACCAATCATATGTGTGGAAAGAAGGAGTTGTTTGCTCATCTTGATGAGTCGATTCACACCATGGTAAAATTCGGAGATGAAAGTAAGATTTCAGTTGCCGGCAAAGGGAAAATCCTCATCACTTTGAAGAATGGGGATCATAGGTATATTTATGATGTTTTCTATGTGCCCAAGTTGAGAACAAATCTATTAAGTATCGGTGAGCTGGACGAAAAGGGGTATAAAATGAAGCTTAATGGTGGCAAGCTTTCTGTTTCTAATGAAAAAGGTACATTAATTCTCACTGCTGCTATGACTAGAAATCGTATGTTTCTGGTTGATATATCTAGTGGTATATATCATTGTTTGTCCACTATAATCTCTGATGATTCATGGTTGTGGCACTTACGATTTGGTCATATGAGCTTTCATGGACTGAAGAAATTATCTCGAGAAAATATGGTGAAGGGTTTACTCGAGATCAATCATCCTGAGCAGTTGTGTGAAGCTTGCACCATCGGAAAGCATCACCGATCACCGTTAACAGGAGATGGAAAAAGAGCCATCCATCATCTTCAGTTGGTGCACTCGGATGTCTGCGGTCCAATGAGTACCATGTCAAATGGTAACAATCTGTATTTTCTGACCTTTATTGATGATTTTTCTTAGAAACTATGGGTCTATATGCTACAGAAGAAATCTGAGGTGTTTGAATACTTCAAAAAATTCAAGGCTCATGTAGAACGACAAAGTGGTGGCGGCGGTGAATATGTCTCCAACGAATACAAGGAGTATTACAAAGAACAAGGGATATAGCATAGAGTGACATGTCCCTACACCCCTCAGCATAAGTGTTGCTGAACGGAAGAACAGAACCATCATGGATATGGTGAGAAGCATGTTGAAGACCAAAGGGATGCCAAATTCTTTCTGGGTGGAGGCAGTTTCCTGTTCAGCATACATACTGAACTGCTCTCCGACGAAAGGTGTCTCAGGTCTTACTCCTAAAGAAGCTTGGACTGATGTCAAACCAGGAGTAAAAAATCTGAAGGTATTTGGCGCCATTTCCTATGCCCATGTTCCAGTAGAGACAAGAAAGAAGCTGGATGATCGAGCCGAGAAAACCGTATTCATTGGATATGAACGGGGAGAATAAAAGCTATTCAATCCAATGACGAAAAAGGTAATATTTACTCGTGATGTTACTTTCGCAGAAAATGAGTCATGGGATTGGAATAAAAATGGTGTTATAGATCCCAGAAGCCGTAATATCTCCCTTGCTGAAGAGTCAAATCTAGAGGGAGGAGACTCAACACCTGATCAAGTTCAGACAGATGCTAGGAGACCACAGCGTCATCGCCGACTGCCAGTACATCTTCAAGATTATGAGGTAAACCTTGACGATGAAGATAATGATGATGAAGAGATTGTGTATTTTGCTCTGTTCGCAGAACTTGAGCCAGTGATAGTGAAAGAAGCACTTCAAGATCCAAAATGGATGGCGGCCATGCTTGAGAAAATTGACGCTTTTGAAAGAAATCATACATGGGTCCTTGCCGATCTTCCACGAGGACAACAAGCCATTGATGTGAAATGGGTTTTCAAGAGGAAAATAAAGCCCAATGGTGAGGTGGAAAGATACAAAGCAAGATTGGTGGCTAAAGGGTTCAAGCAGCGACCCGGTCTTGATTACCAAGAAGTCTTCTATCCTGTTGCTCGAATGGAGACTATAAGGCTTATTATTGCTTGGCTGCTCAAAATCGGTGGAAGATTTACCAAATGGATGTAAAGTCAGCATTCCTCAATGGTCCACTTGAAGAAGAGGTGTTTGTAAAGCAGCCTCCCAGCTTTGGTAAAACTGGAAGTGAAGGGAAAGTATACCAGCTGAAGAAGGCCTTGTATGGCTTAAAACAAGAACCCAAAGCTTGCAATAAGCGTATAGACACCTTCTTTAGCATGAGTGGTTTTACTAGATCCCCTTTCGAGCATGCGCTATATGTGAAGGTGGATAAGTCTGGCGGTATACTAATCATATGTTTGTATGTCGATGACTTGATTATTACAGGCAACCATCCCACTATAATTGAATCGTTTAAGAAGTCAATAATGAAGGAATTCGAGATGTCTGACCTGGGGCTGATGACATACTTCCTTGGCATTGAGGTGATTCAAGGAAATGACGGTATTTTCATCTCCCAGAAGAAATACGCTGCCGATCTATTGCAAAAGTTCCAGATGTCTGATTGCAACCTGGAAAGAACTCCTGTGGAGGTTGGAACCAAATTATCAAAAAATGAAGAAGGAGCCTATGTTGATCCAACCTACTACAAGTAGATTATTGGCAGTCTTAGGTATCTTACTTGTACGAGACCGGATATCACTTTTGGGGTTGGCTTGATCAGCAGATTCATGGAGACTCCCAGATCACCACATTTGTAAGTAGCCAAACGAATCCTACGATATGTGAAAGGAACATACGACCATGGATTATTCTATGGGTCTACTGATGATATTTTTGTTGTAGGATATTCTGACAGTGATTGGGGTGGAGACGTAGACTATCGGAAGAGCACTTCGGGATACTGCTTCAAATTTGGAACAACTACATGCTCATGGTCATCCAAGAAGCAGTCCATTATTGCCCTATCAACTTGTGAAGCAGAATATGTGGCCGCAGCAACATGTGCCTGCCAGGCTATGTGGTTGCGATACCTAATGGATCACATCAATATGCCACAATAGAAGCCCACGACGATTTTTGTTGATAATACGTCTGCACTTAACTTAGCAAAGAATCTGGTCATACATGGCAGAAGCAAGCATATCGAGACCCGATATCACTATCTGAGAGATCAAGTTGCCAAGACCCAGATAGAAGTGAAGTATTGTAGATCGGAAGATCAAGTTGCTGACATTCTCACCAAACCTTTAAAGTATGATGCATTCGTTAAGCTGAAAGAAAGGTTGAGGATGACTTCGATGCAAATCAGGATTAAGGGAGGATGTTAAAATTATTTTTTTAATCTTGATTTTTTAATTTCTTAATTTTGTCACGTTCTAATATTTTTACTTAGTCATAACTCTCCTATTTGTTAGCTAAAGAATAGGTCAAATTAGTTTATTTATATCTGTTGAATTATTATATTTTTAGATCATTCTATCAATTAGCTGTTGTATCCTTTTACTATAAATAGAGTAACCTGTTATGCAGTATGTGTACCAAGTATTCTAATTCATTCTCTTCTTCTTCTGTATTTGTATTGCTTCACTATTTTATATCATATAAAATCACGGGTCTCTATTTCTTTGATATTATTCATGAGTTTATAGTAACCTAGTATTCAGTTTGCTTTGCGAGTAAAAAAGTAGTTAAAAAAAGAAGTTGAATTACCAATAATCCCATGCGTAAATTTAGCTTATCCGTTATTTCAATTTCAAGTATATAATTGTTAAAAAAATAAATAGCTTGGTTAAGAAATTTTGAATATAGTTGCTAGTCTAAGATCGCGTGTTTACGTGTTTAGTGCCCAAAAAAACAAGGAAGGACAAATAAAAAAAAGGAAAAATTACATTGCCCACCCATGAGGTCTTGGGTATTATCACTGCCCACCCATGAGGTTTTAAATTTAACAATGCCCACCCATAACCTTTCATCCATTTATCCTCCGTCATCCTTTTTTATGTTTTCCGTCTCTTGAGGGTTATGTTTGACCCTTTTGCTTATCTTGACCAAACTGAGCCTTATTTGCATTAATATTCTAACTTAACCAGAAAAACATCGAACGCAGTAGCGCCATGCTTGTTCCTGTTACTATACCTTGAATCTTCTTCTTCGATGCCTGCTGAGGAAGGTAACAGCGCGTTTGATCCTGATTCTCTACTTCATCTTTGATTTTTGTTCTACACCTTTCATCTCCTTTCTCATTTCGATCTAGGGTTTGTAATTGGGGAAAATGTTCCAGCGACACTGATAATCGGCCATTCATCTGTGTCGTTCTTTTATGTCGGCTTTACTGTCGTTGTAGTGTCTTCATTACCACGTTATGATTCTCGTCCTACACCTTCATCCCTATTCTGATGTCGATCGATGGTTTGAAACTGGAGAAAATTTCGCCAGTGAGTTTGGCGACCTATTTCCAGTTCGTTAATGTCCCGATTCTCTATCTGAAACTGGGGAAAATTTCGCCAGTAGCACCATGCTTGTTCCTATTTCTATAGTTTGAATCTTATTTGAGTTTGATCCTGATTCTCTACCTCGCTTGGGTTCGACTAGCTGTTCCAGTGATTGAAAATGGGGTTCAACTAGTTGGTCTGCTGATTTTGTTGATTTGTGGTTCGTTAATGCCCATTCAGTTATCTGCTGATTTAATTGATTTGTGAAATCACACCTAGTTTGAAGATGGGTATTAAAATACCCTTTCAATTATCTTTTGTTATGTATTTGATTGTAGTTGTTCGATTATCTGTTGTTATGTATTTGATTGAGTTGTTCGATTATCTGTTTGCACATTATTACAATGTTTTTGTGTTTTTTCTGATTTATTACATTTTGTATTTGTAGGTGTTGTTGTATGAAGAGTGTTTGGAGATGGATACTTTTAATACCCCGGATCTAAAATGGTGATTAAATTACTCTAATATGATTATTAAAGGCCTAATGGTGCCTATAGAGTATTGGTAAAGAGAATAAAACCAACAGTAAAGAGAAAACGCTTGAAAAGTGAAAAAAACGCTAAAATGCGCGTTAAATGAATATAAGAGATATATAATCTCAAGAGAGTCCGAGATGGATTCCTAAGGCTTAGTTAGGCCTAATTAGTGTACGGGAATAATTCCCGAAGAAAACGGATCCAAATAATGGATTAAAAATGCTAACGGAGTTTCAAAGCACGTTTTCGAGAAAACCCGAAAACGTGACTTTAAGCGGTCAAATGGACCCGTAAAAATTATAGTTGATTAAATAAATATAAACAAATATTAATGGAAGCTTAATAACCATTAAAAATGAAGAAACGAGAAAAATCCGAAAAACGGGCCCGGTTAGTGAATAGTGCTAAACCGGGTAAATTAACGAGCGTTTTCTGTAAAAAAAAAATGAAAAACGCTCCCAGCATGTATTTTGTGTGGGGCCGATTTTAATTAGTATACACACACACATTTAATTAGCTTGTTAGCTTATTAAGTCACAAGAGGACAAAAAATAAAGTAAGGGTGCGAATAGTGTAAAAGTGATATTTTACCCTCTCTCTTCTATTCTCTGATCCACTCACGTTTCCCCCCCCCTCCAAATGGAGTCTTCTTCTCCTCTGTGATTTCGATGGTGATTTCAACAGAGAGCACACAACCATCATCTTCCCTCTTCATTATCTTGCTCATTTCTCCTCCGAATCACACAAAAATAGCACCGTTAGATTCCTCTCGGTATCGGCAACATTTTCCACCCAACAAAAACTTGAAACCCTCATCTTCATCCACATGGCCGTGGGTCATTTTGCAGCTTGGAGAGGTGATTTTGGCTCTCCCTCATCTCCTTAATATTCTAAGGTAAAAATAAACTCAAGTTCCCATCTTTCTAGCTTGTTCTTGTAAATTTGGAAATTTTCCAACGTTGAAAGATTTCCTCCGTTTCAGCCGTTTACCCTTTTCCTTGTGGAGTGCTGGAACTTCATCATTTTGATTGCCTAAACTCTCCATTTGTACACTTAAAGGTAACCTCTAAGCTAAACCCTAAAAACTAGCTATTGAAATACTAGTTTTGTGAGGGGAAAATTGAATTAGTTGGCTTGTTATGTGTGGTGTGGGGAAACGATTGTAGATGGCAACCTAGACTCCCTTGTGTGTTGGGAAAACAAGAAGAGAAAGAGGGAACACGATAAGGAGGAAGAAGAGAAGAGAAATCAGAAAAGAAAGAAAAATTAGCAAGGTAATGAACTTACCTTGGGTTGGTTTTGTTCTCTGTAAACAGATTTTGAAATGTGAGTAAATGACCATGTATGGTGTAGTTATGATACTACAATATTGCTTGTTAAATGAAGAAGTTTTAATGATGTTTAAGTGTGGTTAGTAAGCCTTGAGGCTAACTGGTACATAAGTGATAACAGAGGGGAACTTAGCATGATATAGCAGTGGTTTTAATGTTGTAATAACAGGGATGAAACACTGATCTTGGTGGCTGTTGTAGTGTGGAGAATGCTGAGGAATGTAGACAAACCTTGTCAAAATTTGCCTAGGAATGTATGGGCTTGAGTGTATTGATGCGTGGAGTGGGAATGGAAGGAAAGAAAGGATTGGAAAAACTACTACAGAAACAAAGAAGCTAGAGGTGCTGTTGTGCATCAGTGTAACAGAGAGGGTGGAAATGGTGTAGTTGTGCATGAATTAAGTGATGAGTTTTGTCCATAATTTAAGGAGGTTAAGAGCTTGATTAAGGTGTTAAAATATGTTGGACTACATGTGGAATGATTAGGAAGAGATTGGGTATAAGCTTGGAGTTGAAACAGAAGCAAAAACATATATTTTTGAAACCTGCAAGTGGTCCGGGTCTGTAAACTAGGACAGAAACCCGGACCAGTGTCAAACACGACAGAAGAACTTGTAAAACTGAAGTGGTCCGGGTTTGTAACCCAGGACATAAACCCGGACCCCCTAAATCATACTCGAGAGTTCTGAAACCTTGTGGTCCGGGTTCGCAAACTAGGACACAAACCCGGACCAGTCCCAAATCTTACCCGAGAGTTTTTCCAAGTGGGGGTCCGGGTTTGCAAACTCGGACAGTAACCCGGACCACCCCAAAATTGTACAGAAACTATTTTAAAGCTTAATTAAGGATGGGTAATGTTGGGAAATGACAGTATAAGGTAATTATGACCTGATTAATGATGTTTAAAGGTCATAAAGAGTGTAAACAAGTTTGATAAGTGAATGAGAAAGTTGTGTGAGTTTAAGAACACATGAGTAAAACTAAGTTAAACGGGATAACGGGGTAGTACGGGGTAAAGTACGGGAGTAATAGTTTACATACCGTAACGCTTTGATGTTAATAAAAACATTGAATGTTATCAGTGGAACAAGTGTAACGAGGAACGAGTGGTGACCCGGTGGTAAAGTATATCCATGGTGAAAGGTATGATTTTCTCATACTCGCGTGCTAACCGAGTTACGTTGATTTGTGTGTTTGTGTGCCGGCTTAATCAAGACTAAAGCATGAAAATAATATCCATTGTTTGATTATGTATGTCTTGTTGTATGTGGAATGAGCTAACATGCTTGTATGCCGGTGTGGTCTAACATAGAGTAAAGACCGACTCATAGTGAGTAACGTTTGGCTAGAGTCCCATAGATCGGGTCGATGCTTGTGAAAACGAAAACGTGCAAACACACAAACTATCCGTTAAAGTAAAACAACGCAAACATATGAACTCCCTAGAATGTGAGGAGAAGTACGGGTTGAGTAAATACCCGATAATGGTTAGAAAACCACATTGAAACAATCCACGAAACAAATGAGAGTGGAAAGATAAGTGAACCTCCTTCAAGAGGATTTAAGATAGTTCGAAGATGTGAACTAGTGAAGAAGGTAAAAGAGACCTGAGGGATTAGTAGCTCCCTTGAGACATGGTCGACCTCCTATATGAGGATTTTACCTGATATATGCAAATAACCGAAAGTATGAGTAAAGTAAATGTATGGGTAACTCTTAAAACCTAAGATTAACCAAACTTAAGTAATGTTCCCAAGGTCATTAGAAACATTGAGAGTGATGCTTCTAGACTAATATACATAATATTATTATAACTCCGAGAGAGGAGTGTATGGGAATGTAAGTAGTCCGAGAGTAGTCGGGCCTAAGTAAAAGGGATAGGAACTAAGAGAGAGTTCCGTGAGCTAGTTGAACCTTCCCACCATGCTAGACCCAGAGTAGGGTCGAAACCGGGGAAGTAAGACTATGCTAAAGAGCCATGAGTTTTGGCCTAAGTATGTATTAAGAGTAACAAGCGTGACGTAGGAGACCTGTAGCATCTCGAGAATCTACAAGAGCTTGAGTATAACTAACCCAAGAGTGTGGGTGAGATAATGAGTATAAATAACCCAAGAGTGTGGGTGAGATAATGAGTATAAATAACCCAAGAGTGTGGGTGAGATAATGAGAATAAGTAACCCGAGAGTGTGGGTGAGTATAGAACGAGTAGCCCAAGAGAATGGGTGTGTATATGAATAAGTAACCCGAGAGAGCGGGTGAGGTATTGAGTAAGTAAACAAGGCATAGTGAGGTATAACCCTCAAGGCCTGAGAGTAACAGATACAACTAACAACCTTGTTATGTTAGTTAGGAATTGTGTTCCGTGATTGGATGTAGATTCCTCGAGTATTACACGTACTCTTTGTATTGTTATGATGCATGTTGTTTGACTAAAATGAACTCCATGTATATCCGACAAGTGGTCGCGTACCCCGGTTAGCGCTCGGGGTATGCGAATTTCATATGCAGCTTTAAGTTGAGCCCCTAGGGGCAACGTTTTTATTCGCAGGTACACCGAAGATGAAACCGTACGAGAGTAGGACGGGGTCGGTGATAGCATGGGTAGTTAGATTGTAATTACTTATGTATTGAACGAGGTGTAAGACCGAATATGTTATCGGCATCCATATAATGTAGACTCGGTATAATAAGAAATGATTTGAGTAAAGTGTTTGTAATGTGTATTCGGTTGCTCCAGTCCATCAGACCGTTACTGTATTTGAGTTAGGCCTGGTTAGCCACGTGGGTGGCTAACGGCGTTGTAACACCCCAACCGAAGTACCAAGACGGCAAGAGAAGCCAATATAGCACCACAAACCCTAAGAATTCTGAAACGAAACCTTGGAAAGGCCTAACGGCCTGACCACTGTATAAAGAACATACCAGTCTGCAAGAAGTCAGACTTGGTAAGAAGCAACCGGCATTGAAATGCCGTGGAGATTTTATTTTCAACTCAAATTTTTCTTTCAAACATAGAATTTTCCAAAAACCCCCAAATTTTTATAAACCAAACCAGAGAATCACGGTAAGTTATCATAGGATGATATAAGAGGAGTTGGCAACAGAATACTTCACTTAGGCATGTGACCGACACTACGGTGTACTAAATGAGACATGGAACGACCGCACTCCGAAGGAGCTTGCGGGCCTGACAGACCAATTATGAGTTAGTTGGGTAAGTGGTAACGTATCAATAAGATACTCCATGTATGTATACTAGTAGAGTACCGAACACGGGAAGTAGCCCACTCCATACTACGGACGAAAGAGCCAATTCAAACCAAGATATTTGGACACCTCGAATGATCGAAGAACACAAAGAAGTTTACGAAGCTAAAGGAGTCTAGAAACCAGTAAGGTGACGGACCTAAGGACATAGCGTGGGTAAGTGTGAGAAGCACAGAGTATTAAGTATAGACATGGGATATGTCTCAGGAATCAAGGAGGAAATACCTAATAACTGGAATGGATACTAGTGTAAGCGATAAGATGAATGCCTTAAATGATCATATCAATGTTTGATAAACGGGATAGAATTCCCACAGTATATCTCACTAAGAGAATAACGACCTAATTAAGTAGGTAAAGGAAAAGTACTAATAATCTACCCAATAACGGGAGACATTACAACCCTAAACGGGATAGTTCGAGTTATACATAGCCGCAAGGCGAAGTCGCAACTGAACATAACCATAAGTACAAGCCAGATGTAATGGCATTACTCAGTAACACCCAGGAGCAATCCGAGAAGGGTGCCGGAGTCAACAGTAGTTGAACGAAACATCGTGTTGAGAACACAAGTGTTTAAGCAAACACTCGGGTAGAACCCGAAGGGATCCCTCGTAACACGGGATACCCTAAATTGCCAGAGGGCATGAATTAATATCAAAGTACAAAAGGGCCTTCCAGGTACGGAAGTGTGGTGAGACAACCATAACAAGAGCCCAGTAATATCTTCCAAACCATTTAATGGCATACGGAGAAGGAGAAACCTGTTTGAGCAGCCCGCATAGAGCGTGGCGAGGCAATGTGGCTTGTAAGCCGGTAAAACCAACTACAATTTGTAGATCCAAACGTTGTAAAACTTATGCATTAAGGCATAAAAACGAATTGTGGAGAACAAATCACTACCTTAGAGTGGGGGATACCACTTGTTATTTTGGGGCCTAGGGAGCGGCAATTGCGTGAATCCTCCAGAGAAAGGCTACCATCTAAGTATGTAATGTGAAACCGCTAAAGTGGTGTAGTGAAACTTGAGCATGTGTTAATTGCCAAGGAGTAAGTCGAACAGAGATAGGGCATAGAAAGGCGTTGATAGCAGTGGAAAGAAGAGTAATCGGATTAGTAGTAAACACTGTATGTGTGCAGTATGAATTGCAGAGTAAACGATGCGCAGTAAGCGTAAAGAGTTTGGAGTAATATATTTTATTGAGCCAAGTGAATGGCAAGCCATAGTATAAATGGCGGGAGCACATGAGCGGAAGCTAAAGTAGTAGCGGATGCCATATAAGCGAATGTTGTAATGAGTAGAGCATGATACACAGTAACAGATAATGATACGGAGCTGATGAGAAAATGTGGTAAAGGAGACATAATCATTCCTATCTCAGGAGAGATTTACTGTCAAGGGTTTACGTTTCTGCACTCTGTATGACTGAGTGTTTTGGTATTGCACTTGTGCGGTAATGATCGAATGGGAGAGCCAGGAATTGAGAAATGTCAACGAAGCCTGTTGAGTTGAATCTAGAGAAATAACCGTGCGGCCTTGGCCAAAGATGCACGAAGAATGGGGCTGTAACCCACAGTCCAGGACCGATTAATGGTTAATGCAGAGTAGTATGAGGAGGAATTCTTGTACAGAAACAAGTAAACAAACGTAATTCAGAAGCAACTGTTAATCGAGGAAGCACTACATATTAAGTAGTAGCTTGACCTCAACCGACAACAAGTCGGGAAAAGTAAGTGAATAATCACAAAGGTATACAGTGTTATACGAAATAGATTTCCAGAGAATTGGAGAGAAAATCTATAACTCATCGAATTCGCATACGGTAAGAGATACCTAGCGACGATTGAAAACCTTTATTCCCAAGACACAAAGGGATAAAAGGGAGTGGATTAAATCATTGAGAATACCAACGGGCGAATTAAGCTCTAGTTATCAGGTCACACAGAAGAAGCTCGTGGACCGTAATTGAAAGGTTAAGCATACCTAGCAAATGTGAGTAGATGGCTCATCATAAATGCCTTGAAGCCTTAGAGGCTAGAACCGAGCCCGGTTATGAGTTAATTAACCACATTGAAGTTAAAACACTTCATGATACACGAATTAGTGAACCAATGTTCAGTGATAACATATGGTTAGTTACGCGGGCGTAACCCCTTTTAAGGGGGGTAGGGCGAGAAACCGCTTAGAGTATGTTTTACGTTTAGTGCGTAAACTACTATGTGCATAGCACAAAAGAAATTGTTTTGATGATTGAAACTTATGTTACATAAACATATGTACCCATTCATTGTGCGATTATGATTAATGTGCATGAGAGATGCAAGTAACGAGTATATAATATTTATGAAAAGAGGAGTAGAGAGACTCCTGGGGAATGAGAATCCCAATAGTATATGTCTAGTGAGATTAGACATGAGTTATGATGAGTATGAATCGGTATGAAACCGATGTGTAACCTTGTAGGGAGTGAGTTCCCTAGGTGATTTTATTTTTGAGAATGATTGATGGAGTGAGTTCCATCCTTTGGAGTTGTATGTTGTTTGTTTTAAATTGAGTAACAATTTGAGAAAATGAGGTCATAAGTGGCTTAGGTAAAGTAAGCAAAGGAAATTGAGAATGACGGATGACCTAAGTTCTAGGAATTTGAGATAAATTAAAATGAACTGTTTTATGATTATGACTAGAAAGAGTAAAAAATAGAAAACGAAAATGTTTGACTATCTGATTGTTTGAAACTGACATGGGAGGTGGAACTTGGTCTGCTAGCGATCAAGGGAAACCGAACACAAATTGGGGTGGAAGGATAGTTCAACACTGATGCTGATCACATCAGGGTTAGATGATTCCTGAAGCTCCTTATAAGTGGTCACAAGTAATCACGCTAAGAAAAGTTACAACTACCATAAACCGGATTTGGAGCTGTGTGATGTTTTCTAAAAGAATTTTCAAATGGACTTTTCCAAAAAGGATTTTCTTCAAGTATGAAGATGGAAATGAAAACTGGTTTTTAAACCGCTATCACCCGCCGATGGCTACGGCCTTAAGTCTTGATGACTGGTAGAACGGTGGGCGTGTATTAGTTTTGAAACCATTGCACCGTACGTGTGGCGGTCCTAAGAGACCGGTTGGGGCGGTGGCAGTGTGTGATTTTTCCAAAGGTAGCGGGACGGGGAGAGTACCCTGAGACGATCCTGTGTTGAGTGAGTCAACCAGAGTGCCTGAGGATATGTATATGTGTAACGTTTTGATCAGAACCGAAGGGACCGTGGGCCAGAGAGAGTAAGTGCCCATTTGTCATGAAACGGCCGTGGACCAGAGAGCGTAAGTGTCCAACGTGACCGGTACCTGAGGGATCAGTAGTATATTACTCAATATGGATTCGAAGACTGTTGTGCCTTCTGGTCTTCGGACCGATTCCATGGAGTGAGTAAAAAGAGTATTTTTGATTGCTATACATGCTGTGATTTTTGTGTGGTATGTGTAGTGTGAAATGAGAATGACTTGTGAAGTCTGTAAGGTTGTACGTGTATTATAACCTTGGCATAGTACGCCCATGAGAGTAACGAGATTAGATTCACCAACTTTGAGGACAAAGTTCCTAAGTGGGGTAGATTTTAATACCCCGGATCTAAAATGGTGATTAAATTACTCTAATATGATTATTAAAGGCCTAATGGTTCCTATAGAGTATTGGTAAAGAGAATAAAACCAAAAGTAAAGAGAAAACGCTTCAAAAGCGAAAAAAACGCTAAAATGCGCGTTAAATGAATATAAGAGATATATGATCTCGAGAGGGTCCGAGATGGATTCCTAAGGCTTATTTAGGCCTAATTAGTGTATGGGAATAATTCCCGAAGAAAACGGATCCAAATAATGGATTAAAAATGCTAACGGAGTTTCAAAGCACGTTTTCGAGAAAACCCAAAAACGTGACTTTAAGCGGTCAAATGGACCCGTAAAAATTATAGTTGATTAAATAACTATAAACAAATATTAATGGAAGCTTAATAACCATTAAAAATGAAGAAACGAGAAAATCCGAAAAACGGGCCCGGTTAGTGAATAGTGCTAAACCGGGTAAATTAACGAGCGTTTTCTGTAAAAAAAAAATGAAAAACGCTCCCAGCATGTATTTTGTGTGGGGCCGATTTTAATTAGTATACGCACACACATTTAATTAGCCTGTTAGCTTATTAAGTCACAAGAGGACAAAAAATAAAGTAATGGAGTGAATAGTGTAAAAGTGATATTTTACCCTCTCTCTTCTATTCTCTGATCCACTCACGTTTCCCCCCCCCCCCCCCTTCCAAACGGAGTCTTCTTCTCCTCTGTGAGTTCGATGGCGATTTCAACAGAGAGCACACAGCCATCATCTTCCCTCTTCATTATCTTGCTCATTTCTCCTTAGAATCACACAAAAATAGCACCGTTAGATTCCTCTCAGTATGGGCAACATTTTCCACCCAACAAAAACTTGAAACCCTCATCTTCATCTTCATGGCCGTGGGTCATTTTGCAGCTTGGAGAGGTGATTTTGGCTCTCCCTCATCTCCTTAATATTCTAAGGTAAAAATAAACTCAAGTTCCCATCTTTCTAGCTTTTTCTTGTAAATTTGGAAATTTTCCAACGTTGAAAGATTTCCTCCGTTTCAGCCGATTACCCTTTTCCTTGTGGAGTGCTGGAACTTCATCATTTTGATTGCCTAAACTCTCCATTTGTACACTTAAAGGTAATCTCTAAGCTAAACCCTAAAAACTAGCTATTGAAATACTAGTTTTGTGAGGGGAAAATTGAATTAGTTGGCTTGTTATGTGTGGTGTGGGGAAACGATTGTAGATGGCAACCTAGACTCCCTTGTGTGTTGGGAAAACAAGAAGAGAAAGAGGGAACACGATAAGGAGGAAGAAGAGAAGAGAAATCAGAAAAGAAAGAAAAATTAGCAAGGTAATGAACTTACCTTGGGTTGGTTTTGTTCTCTGTAAACAGATTTTGAAATGTGAGTAAATGACCATGTATGGTGTAGTTATGATACTACAATATTGCTTGTTAAATGAAGAAGTTTTAATGATGTTTAAGTGTGGTTAGTAATCCTTGAGGCTAACTGGTACATAAGTGATAACAGAGGGGAACTTAGCATGATGTAGCAGTGGTTTTAATGTTGTAATAACAGGGATGAAACACTGATCTTGGTGGTTGTTGAAGTGTGGAGAATGCTTAGGAATGTAGACAAACCTTGTCAAAATTTGCCTAGGAATGTATGGGCTTGAGTGTATTGATGCGTGGAGTGGGAATGGAAGGAAAGAAAGGATTGGAAAAACTACTACAGAAACAAAGAAGCTAGAGGTGCTGTTGTGCATCAGTGTAACAGAGAGGGTCGGAAATGGTGTAGTTGTGCATGAATTAAGTGATGAGTTTTGTCCATAATTTAAGGAGGTTAAGAGCTTGATTAAGGTGTTAAAATATGTTGGACTACATGTGGAATGATTAGGAAGAGATTGGGTATAAGCTTGGAGTTGAAACAGAAGCAAAAACATACTTATTTTTGAAACCTGCAAGTGGTCCGGGTCTGTAAACTAGGACAGAAACCCGGACCAGTGTCAAAACACGACAGAAACTTGTAAAACTGAAGTGGTCCGGGTTTGTAACCCAGGACATAAACCCGGACCACCCCTAAATCATACCCGAGAGTTCTGAAACCTTGTGGTCCGGGTTCGCAAACTAGGACACAAACCCGGACCAGTCCCAAATCTTACCCGAGAGTTTTTCCAAGTGGGGGTCCGGGTTTGCAAACTCGGACAGTAACCCGGACCACCCCAAAAATTGTACAGAAACTATTTTAAAGCTTAATTAAGGATGGGTAATGTTGGGAAATGACAGTATAAGGTAATTATGACCTGATTAATGATGTTTAAAGGTCATAAAGAGTGTAAACAAGTTTGATAAGTGAATGAGAAAGTTGTGAGATTAAGAACACATGAGTAAAACTAAGTTAAACGGGATAACGGGGTTAAGTACGGGAGTAATAGTTTTACATACCGTAACGCTTTGATGTTAATAAAAACATTTGAATGTTATCAGTGGAACAAGTGTGAACCGAGGAACGAGTGGTGACCCGGTAAAGTATATCCATGGTGAAAGGTATGATTTTATCATACTCCGCGTGCTAACCGAGTTACGTTGATTTGTGTGTTTGTGTGCCGGCTTAATCAAGACTAAAGCATGAAAATAATCCATTGTTTGATTATGTATGTCTTGTTGTATGTGGAATGAGCTAACATGCTTGTATGCCGGTGTGGTCTAACATAGAGTAAAGACCGACTCATAGTGAGTAACGTTTGGCTAGAGTCCCATAGATCGGGTCGATGCTTGTGAAAACGAAAACGTGCAAACACACAAACTATCCGTTAAAGTATAACGATAACGCAAACATATGAACTCCCTAGAATGTGAGGAGAAGTACGGGTTGAGTAAATACCCGATAATGGTTAGAAAACCACATTGAAACAATCCACGAAACAAATGAGAGTGGAAAGATAAGTGAACCTCCTTCAAGAGGATTTAAGATAGTTCGAAGATGTGAACTAGTGAAGAAGGTAAAAGAGACCTGAGGGATAGTAGCTCCCTTGAGACATGGTCGACCTCCTATATTAGGATTTTACCTGATATATGCAAATAACCGAAAGTATGAGTAAAGTAAATGTATGGGTAACTCTTAAAACCTAAGATTAACCAAACTTAAGTAATGTTCCCAAGGTCATTAGAAACATCGAGAGTGATGCTTCTAGACTAATACATAATATTATTATAACTCCGAGAGAGGAGTGTATGGGAATGTAAGTAGTCCGAGAGTAGTCGGGCCTAAGTAAAAGGGATAGGAACTAAGAGAGAGTTCCGTGAGCTAGTTGAACCTTCCCACCATGCTAGACCCAGAGTAAGGTCGAAACCAGGGAAGTAAGACTATGCTAGAGAGCCATGAGTTTTGGCCTAAGTATGTATTAAGAGTAACAAGCGTGACGTAGGAGACCTGTAGCGTCTCGAGAATCTACAAGAGCTTGAGTATAACTAACCCAAGAGTGTGGGTGAGATAATGAGTATAAATAACCCAAGAGTGTGGGTGAGATAATGAGTATAAATAACCCAAGAGTGTGGGTGAGATAATGAGAATAAGTAACCCGAGAGTGTGGGTGAGTATAGAACAAGTAGCCCAAGAGAATGGGTGTGTATATGAATAAGTAACCCGAGAGAGCGGGTGAGGTATTGAATAAGTAAACAAGGCATAGTGAGGTATAACCCTCAAGGCCTGAGAGTAACAGATACAACTAACAACCTTGTTATGTTAGTTAGGAATTGTGTTCCGTGATTGGATGTAGATTCCTCGAGTATTACACGTACTCTTTGTATTGTTATGATGCATGTTGTTTGACTAAAATGAACTCCATGTATATCCGACAAGTGGTCAGCGTACCCCGGTTAGCGCTCGGGGTATGCGAATTTCATATGCAGCTTTAAGCTGAGCCCCTAGGGGCAACGTTTTTATTCGCAGGTACACCGAAGACGAAACCGTACGCGAGTAGGACGGGGTCGGTGATAGCATGGGTAGTTAGATTGAAATTACTTATGTATTGAACGAGGTGTAAGACCGAATAGTTATCGGCATCCATATAATGTAGACTCGGTATAATAAGAAATGATTTGAGTTAAGTTGTAACGACCCCAAAACCGCCTAGGAGTTCGGGCCGTTACACGCCGCGAGTCTACTACTTAAACGTCGCAAGGCATAAGCAAATCGAATCCCAAAACCAAATAACGAACTTGCATAATACTAAATGAGTTTACAAGATTCAAATGCTAATAAGTCAAATACAAAGAAGGCCGAAGGCTACACAAGGGTTCTAAAGCGTCCAACGCGCAAGGTAAACAAAGTCTAAAGAGGCATAAAAATCACGAGCTCCAGAAGGGAACAGGAGAGAGATCCCACGAGCCAATCTGCAGCAAAGTAAAGGGGTGAGCTAACAGCCCCAGCAAGAGAAGACTTCCTCAAGGAAGCCTACTCAAAAAGAAGCAGAGGATATATTTATAAACAGAGGAGATTGCGAAGTCATTGTAAATAGACTGAATGGAACACAAAACAGAAGCAGAGCAGAACATCACTTCAAATCTTAGTCGGACTTGCAGAAAACAGATACAGAAGAGTGGGACACTAGAGACAAGCTAACACAACAGAAGGACACACATAAGGTCCTATGGATCCGAAGATCCACAACAGAAGCGTAGAGAACAGCTAACAGACCCGTCGGTAAATAACGTCTAAGGAGACCCTAAGGAGTATAAACAGAAGGAATTCCTGCGCAGCATGCTGGGAAGCCAGACCGACTATCAAGGCTCAGAAGCAAAGTAACTAGGTCCCAAAACCAAAAGCTCACCAAAACAGATCTAATGCATGGAAATGCATATAAACAGCATAACAAGCTTGTACACAATTAGGGGAATCCAACCCCGCAAACGGAATTCAAACGGAGCTAAAAACGGAGAAGTTATGCTCAAAACAGTGGCATGTCCGAACTTGCGTCCGACCTTGCAAGTTCGGACAGAGGCGAGAGTCAGAAGTCGCGGAAATCCAAATGTCGAACTTACGTCCGAACGTCGAAGTTCGGACGTAAGCCGAGAGTTCAGAAAACCAATCTGCTTGTGTCCGAACTTGCGTCCGACCTTGCAAGTTCGGACACATGTCGAAGCTTGCATCGAAAATCCGTCCTCGCGTTGGGTCCGAACTTACATGTTCGGACCTAAGTTCGGACACCTCAAAAACTTCAAAAACAAAACGCGCCCGAAGACTGTCCGAACTTACAAGTTCGGACAGACGTTCGGACAGTGTAAAACTGTCGATTTCCAGAGCGACCAGACGAGCAGAAATCAGCCAAAAACACCATAAACTCACACAAAACCTCAGAACGGTAAATCAGTACCCTCGGGGGTTTTTAGCCACGCATCAGCAACACAAAAACCGAAGCAAAAACAATAATCAAAAACACAATTGCAAAACGAAAGGCTTAGAACAAAACAGTCCCCGAGTGGGAGTAAACAACCCCGATTCCATCCCCCACTTAATCGCAGAGGCAGAGAAGATTGCACCAATCTGAAGCAGAGTGAAGATCCGACACACGGCAACCCCGAGCAGCGCAAACAGCCACTGAATTGCGAGAGATCAGCCCCCAAAATCAGAAAACGAAATCAGGAAAACTGCTTCTCCAAAACAGTAGGGAGACTACCGAATTCATCAATGAACTACCTGATTTGCAGAGGAAAAGATCCCGACAGCGGCAGCAGAAGGAAACCGACGGAACAGCAACAATCGCACCAGAGGACCAAGTTCACACCAAGGAAGAAGAAGAGGGAAAGAGCGTAGAAACTGTCGAGAGGATGAGCGGGGCTTGAGAACTGATCGCGATTGTGAAAAAGAAAAGAACAGCCCATTCAACCAATTAAAGAGCTTACCAAAATAAAAGAGAGGGGAATGACCTCCTTGCCCCCGTCTTTTAACTTAAAGACTCCGATGCCCATCAGCTATCCAAAGCAACACATAACAAAGCAATGATATAAACCGAAATGTCATGAAATCTGAAAATGTAAAATACGGAGTATTACAAAAGTGTTGTAATGTGTATTCGGTTGCTCTAGTCCATCAGACCGTTACTGTATTTGAGTTAGGCCTGGTTAGCCACGTGGGTGGCTAACGGCGTTGTTTCACCCTCCGTTGTATGTAGAGTTCCGCTGCGTTGTTAAGGGATTATGTGACAGTTTAAGAGTTAATGAGGAGTTTAGCGGTTGGGGTGTTACAATACTCATATAATAGAGTTCTCATATAATGGATTGATGGTTTGTGTGCAAGAGTTGGATCCTGATCTATATTCTACGATAGAGTTGATGAGGGACTTCAAGACGGAATTTTCCAAACAACCCATTGCTCCACCAGATAAACCTATTTTTTTCTACATACATCCCAAAAGCAAGAAACACATCGAAATCTGCAATGACACAACGTTGATGAATATGTTCAAGGCATGTTCCTCCACAAGGACTCTAACTTTGTTTGTTAAAGATGCTGTAAAGTCTGTGTTAATGGATATATGGAGGAATTATGAGAAAGCACAAGGTATTAGGGGTGCACAAACTGAGCAACAAATTGAAATCCTTGACTTGTCTCCTCCTCCACCTACCCAACCTTCTAGTCAACCACCACCTTTGCCCCCACAATCTCAATTACCAACTCCCATCACAATCAAAAGAAAACATAAGAAGAAAGCTGCTCGGGGTCTAAACCAGTCATTCCAAATGGCAAATCAGTCAAGACAAACAGAAGTAGTGCCTCCCCTAGTCATTTTACCCCCAAGTGTCCCTAATTTTGTATCTCAGCTGGACACCAGTTCATCTGATGCAACACTTCAATCTGTCCAGACTAGTAATACCACTCCGCGAAGCCTTGATGTGCACACATCATCGGTAGAACCTAGTTCACAGGTGGGTGTAGTCGGTCAGAACAACCCCCCCTTAGTTGTTCCTAATCTTGAGCAACGCGATGGGTCTGCCGTTGGTGACATGGTACTACACAACAGTGTTCTCATTCCCATTGACGAGAATGATCCCACGGACTCTGATGATGACTCATGGTGTCATAAGGATGATGATGATGATGCACATGAGTTTGACACTAACTCCAGCAACTCAGAGGAGAATGATGAGGAAGATGACGACGACAGATTGGAGAAATCTGAGGGAATCATTGAGTGTGGGTATTATTCAGCTGATGATGAAGATTGTGCATTGAAAAAGCCACCATATTTGATGAATGGGACTCATTTTGAGTACCAGGCGGATGGGAAGGTTATACTGCAACCACATCAAATGTTCGAAAACAAAAAAGTTTTCCTCGAGGTGATGAGGGCTACGCATGTCAAGAAGGTATTGATTTGCACATAACAAGTAATGATCCATTCAAATATACAGTGAAGTGCAATAACAATGACACTTGCCCTTGGAGACTACACGCGTCCCTGCTTCCTGATAAGACTACCTTTATGATCAAGACATTGAGGGGGGAACATGATTGCATTAGGATAGCCAATAATCCAAATGCAACCGTACCATGGGTTACAAAGAAGATTTTGCCCGATATTAGGGCAAACAAA
Organism: Limonium bicolor; assembly: GCA_023374045.1. Lineage (NCBI taxonomy): Eukaryota > Viridiplantae > Streptophyta > Magnoliopsida > Caryophyllales > Plumbaginaceae > Limonium > Limonium bicolor. The sequence continues at coordinate 284,791,388 of CM041778.1, forward strand.
AAAATGGTGCCAAAGGACATTATGACACTCATGAGGCAGAAGTACAGTGTTGAATTGAGCTATATAAAGTGTTACAGGGCGCAAAAGTTGGCGTTGAAGATAGTTGACGGGAATCATGACGAATCCTATGCAAAAATACCTCAATATTGCATACTTGCTCTTGACAGAAACCCCGGCTCTATCATTGATCTTCAGTACCAGCAGTACATGACATCCCCTCCCACTTTCACGAGGTTGTTTGTTTGCTTTCACGCTCAAAAGGAAGGATTCCTTTGAGGTTGCAGGCCATTCATCAGTGTAGATGGATGCCATCTCAAAGGGCCTTTTGGAGGAGTATTATTGACAGCAATTGCTGTTGACGGAAATAATGGTATATTCCCACTTGCATTTTCGGTTGTCCAGAGTGAGTCTACAAACACTTGGAAGTATTTTTTCAATCAACTGAAGAAGATAGCAGATTAGGATACGAGGAAAAGATGGGTGATAATATCTGATCGTCAGAAGGGTGTTGAACCAGCATTGAAAGATGAATTGCCAGAAGTAACTCGAAGAATATGTTGTAGGCATCTTTATGCAAATCTGAAGAAAGATTATCCTGGTATCTTTCTATACTTATGTTAAAATATATTGTTATTTCTATGCTTGTTATGGTTATTTTTAACTTTAATCTGTTGTGTAGGTACTCTCAGGCGAAATCTTTTCTGGGAGGCTGCAAAGGCATATACTCAAACATCATTGGACTCAACTTTGAAGAAAATCAAGGAAAATTCTGTGCCAGCCTACAACTACTTGAAGAATGTGGATTTTGACTTGTGGGTGAGGTATCACATGCCAAAGTACACTAAGGTAGTTGAGGTGACTTCAAACTTTGTAGAGTCTTTCAATGGTAAGTTGTCTGACATAAGGTCTAAGCCCATTTTAACTATGTTGGATGAGTTAAGGAGGTCAATGATGTCAAAAACGCATAAGAGAAGAGATGACTCAGTTAAATTGAGAGATTCAGTGACTAGCTATGCATCTAAAATTTTGCACAACAACACAAGGCTTGGTAGATCATGCGCTATTCGGCCAAGTAGTGATATTGAATTTGAGGTGTCAGACATTGGAGGATATTTTATTGTTAATCTGAGAGACCGTCACTGCGATTGCATGTCATGGGATCTGTCTGGTATCCCTTGTAAACATGCATGTGCTGTCATTGTAAGGCAAAGGCTTGATCTAACGTCATATGTAGCCCCTTGGTTCTCTAAAGAGTTGTACATGGAAACGTACAAATTAGCCATATCACCAATACCTGACCAGAACATGTGGCCACTTGTTGAGGGCATGGTACAGCTAAAACCACCATTCTTAAGGAAGCTACGTGGGAGACCAAAGAAAAATAGAAGAAGGGAGCAAGGTGAGGCACCCCCTGTCACCAAAAGATTAAACCATGTTGCATGCAGTATATGCAAAAGAATTGGGCATAACTCAAAAACTTGTAGAAGTCAAAAACATAGAGGTGATGGTCCCACCAGTAGTTCTCAAGCTGCTGGTGCTCAGGCTGCCGGTGCTGAAGCTGCTACCTCTAAAGGCAAGAGAAAGAGGAAAGATAAATGAACGTGCATTTCTTTCATTTTGGGTACTGAACTGGACTTATACTGCAACTATCATAATTATTCATCTTGAGTTGTTGATCTGTTTGCTGGTGACTATGTCGTACCTAATAATAGTGTCCTTTTTCTTGATAACATTGTAGGAGTGTGAGTTACTGGAGCAGTTTGTTTGCATGGGAGTTGGAAGCTTGGAAGGAGACGAACCAGATTTTATTTTGAGGAGTATTGGAGCTTTTCTAGAACTGCTTGTACTGTTGTAATTCTGTTATTTGTATTGCTGCAGCTTTTTTGCGGTGTTCACACTTCACTTTCAGTGTGTGCTAGTACAACACTGAACTCGAACATGATGCTTGGTAGCTGTTGGTAATTGTAGTTTGAACTCGAACATGTATCAGCCTTTTATTTTGAGAATGGCAACTTGTAATCTGTGTCCTGAACGCCAGGAAGCCTTTGAGTTTATTTTGGTGTCTTTTATCAAACTTGATGGTATCAACCTTCTTCTAGACTTTCTGTATTATACTTAATTCTGATTTGTTCACTTTATGGTTAGTATAGTTCTTCGGTTTTGTTTGGGTGTTCTGTATAAAGAAACAGATGACTGTGAAATCATCCTGTTGATAGAGTTGGTTTGGTGCGTGTGTATATAGATATTGTTCTATTAGCTCTAGTAAAACACATACATGTAGATTACGCTGATGCTTTCTACCAAGTATTTGCTGCAACCTCCTCATCCATCCCAAGTCCGGCTGGCTGTTAGATGTGACACATAAACCATAAATTGATCAATACTGCTGGTAACAGCACTGAAAATCTAGTTCTTGCACATAGTAACAAGGTCAGAAAAAATTTGGTCTTAGGGCATAGCTATAGTTCTAATTTGCCTGTATACTTTTATATGCATGTAAGCAGCCCCATAAGTACAGATGGGTTAATGACAGACTTCAGTCAATAAAGTAATACTACAAACAGCGACACATGATTAAAGTAAAACTCTCTTCCATGGTTCCAAAAGGTTAACGGAGAGAAAAGCAAGAATTACGTTACCCCATAGATTTTTATTGATCTTTGAAATTCAAGTCCTCTGTAAACTAAACTATTCAGGAAGCTGAATTTGCTTTTAACTTGATTCTCTCGCAACCTTACTTGTGTCAAGTCAATATAGCACATCAAGTAAAGGAAAGCAGCAAGTGAAGGAAGAATATTGTCCAGTATCTGTTAGATGGTAGAATATGAAGGAGCTTGTAAGTAAAAGCACGCTGATGCTAGTGTTCAACCCTTTTGCGGTAAGCCTTCTTGATTATTGCTGACGTAGCAGATTGCTCAACAGCCCTAACCAAAGTCAAATCAATAAATCAGATTTACAAATGCATAGCCTCCCCTTTGCCAACGGAAAAAAGGAAAAGTAAATATCAGCAGATCCAACAATCTCATATTCCATTAATAAAGATGTTACATAATTGTCAATACACCAGCTTGCATTACAATGTCAATGTAAGATAAATCAACATTCTACCTCATACATAGACCATCTTCATACATAGACAAACTATTATTTCTAGTACTATTACAGTAGTTGATACAAACAACATCTTCATTTTCTCCATTTCTATTCTACTCACAAAACCATCATTCATAGACTTTAACTGATCCAATCTTCCTTTCTCCATCTCCTCAACTTTGGTCAATAAAGAAGCATTCAAATTCTTCAACTCGAGCAGCATAGATTCAATGCCTCCACTGACGTTGTTCACTTCATGCTTTTCGAATCCACCTTTGGAAGAAGAAGCCCTAGCAGAGGAATGGTTAGGTGGGTAAATATCTCTCCACCATACAAAGAATTTACATCTGTTGGTTGCACAGTTGAAATACGGCTTCTCGTAGTTTCTTGCATTATGGGTAACCAGCAACTTGGCACTACAATTGCAGTGGCATTTCACATCGCTCATATGAGGTGAGTTCAAACTGTGCCCACTTGAAGAAGGCATACTGCATTGAACATCATACAAAAATGAAAACTTAAGTGTAATTCAAATTAAGCTCAGATCGGTCCTTATGGCCTTCATCATCGCTTTTCAATTAGGTTATGACTCTTTACATGCAACAAGCTGATCTATGGAGCAATCCTATCATAAACTGCTTCAACGTAATCAAACGGAGCAATTAGATGAAGGACCGCTTCAACATAGACAACTGCACAGAAGGTAATAACCAATTGAATAAAGGCCATTTTTAGAAACCTCACAAATAATCATCCAAATTGGTTGCAAACACAAAAATGTTTTACATCAGACATCAGTAATCGACTACATACAGTAGAGCCAAAAATCACAACCATAGCAGTAGATAAGCGAAAGGGTGATTTAATACCCCATTTCCACACACTGGAACAGCTAGTCGAACCCCAAGCAAACCAGTTGCAATTTCACAACTCAACAATTCAACCAGAAATCAACAAATCAGCACAACAGCTAGTACAACCACATTTTCAAACACTGGAACAGCTAGTCGAACCCAAGCGAAGTAGAGAATCAGGATCAAACGCAAAGAATTACAGTTGTTACCTTCCTCAGTAAGGCATCGAAGAAGAAGATTCAAACTATAGAAACAGGAACAAGCATGGTGCTACTGGCGAAATTTTCCCAGTTTCAGATAGAGAATCGGGACATTAACGAACTGGAAATAGGTCGCTAAACTCACTGGCGAAATTTTCTCCAGTTTCAAACCATCGATCGACATCAGAATAGGGATGAAGGTGTAGGACGAGAATCATAACGTGGTAATGAAGACATTACAACGACAGTAAAGCCGACACAAAAGAACGACACAGACGAACAAGCCGATTGTTAGTATCACTGGAACATTTTCCTCAATTACAAACCCTAGATCAAAACGAGAAAGGGGATGAAAATGTAGAACGATAATCATAACGTGGTAATGAAGACATTACAACGACAGTAAAGCCGATTGTCAGTGTCGCTGGAACATTTTCCCCAATTACAAACCCTAGATCGAAACGAGAAAGGGGATGAAGATGTAGAACGAAAATCATAACGCAGTAATGAAGGGATTACCTAGAATAACGAGTATAACCGGAGGAAAAAGAACAAGTAGAGGCACTGCAGTGTAAATCAGGAAGATTCACACGCGAAGAACTGCTTAAATAAAAGACCACCGTATGTTTTCCTTCTCAGTTTGGTCAAGATAAGTAAAAGGGTCAAACATAACCCTCAAGAGACGGAAAACGTAAAAAAGGATGACGGAGGATAAATGGATGAAAGGTTATGGGTGGGCATTGTTAAATTTAAAACCTCATGGGTGGGCAGTGATAATACCCAAGACCTCATGGGTGGGCAGTGTAATTTTTCCTAAAAAAAAAAGAAGAGGAAAAAATCAGATTAGCACTTTGAATTAGGTTTCACCAATAAAACGGGACTTTAAATTCTGAATCGATGAGAAGTTTACATTAGAGTTTAGTTTGGTATTTTCTCTTGGTTGTATCTATGATTTTGGATGTTACCTTTTGTGGCGTTTCATTTAGTTTATTTAATTTGACCATATCGTGCTTTCCAGTCTCAATCAAATCAATTAGGGGCCTATACCGATTGAAATATATTTGTATATTAAAAATTTATATATAAAAAAATATAATTTATGGTCAACAATTAGAATAAAGTAGAGGAGATGTCACGAAAGTGATGACAGCTATTAAAATAGTCTTGGATGCAGCGTTTGAATAAAGTAGAGAAGAAATGGTGGAACCGACACTAAAATAGAAGCAAAATGCCATTTTAAAAGCTAAAGTCCATAAATGGACCCGATAGTAGTTTAAGTAATGCCCATTTCTTACCAATTTATCAATTGACTAATAAAAAGTTACTTTTTAAGATACTATAATTTTATATAATTTTATCTAAATGAATAAATATTAATTAAGTTAGAAAAATAAAATTATTCATTCATCTGGATACTTACTTTTGTTAAAAAAAACTTTGTTGAATAGTACTTTGTAAGATTTTTTTATCAATACTGTATTCTAATGGTAATATTTCATTTTATAAAAATATAGTATAGAGTTTGAATATTTTATTAATGTATATATATTAATATTATGGTTTTTTTACTATTAATTAGTTTATTGTTTCATATATAATATATACCAATAAAGTTCACTAATAAATATCATATTTTTCCTGGTATATTCAATAAACTCCGAAAACTCATAACTCATCTATGGATTGTTACCAACTCCCATAATATAGGCCACAGAAAAATATAAAGGTAAAATATTTTACTTATAATTTACTTATTTAAAACTATCTACTAATTGACTCTAGAAAAAAAAGACCCTAAAAAATAGGGCCCCCAATAAGTGGGGCCCAGTGACAAGACACCACTTGCACTCCCAAAGAGCCGGCACTGCTACTTTCGAAAAAAGAATTTGACCATAACCCTAAGCTGTTTTCCACTTTAAATAAATAAATTCATTCACTTAAGTTGAACCACAACTTCAGATAGTGAGAATTCATTTGCCTAAGTGTTTCTAATTTCTTAATGTTATTCCATGATGTTGCTGAGTTTTTATGTTTGTCAATGCTTACTTCGCCATTTATATATTTTGTTTTGACTCATAATATTTGTATTGTTTAACGATCTATTGGGTCGGGCCCGTTGCTGTAAACTCTCAACCCAGATCCAACTTACAGTTTGGGTCCAACCCATTGCTAGCCACATTGAGCTAGAATAGATGGCCCTAGACAGCCCTTTAGGTTATCCCGACTATTTCCGGATTCTTAAATCCGGTATAGAGAAGCCCTAGAAGGTACCCCACAACTAGCATATTTCTATTTTGCATTGCGGGGGAGAATACCTTTCAAAACCCTTAAAACTCATCTCTTAATTCCGAGGTTCAAAACTCAATTCAATTCAATCCCAATTCAATTAAAAAATTCAATTTCAAATCCAAATAAATTCATTTTAAATTTTATTCCAATTCAATTTCAATTTCAATTCGACACAATTCCAATTCAATTTCAATCCCAAAACAATTCAAATTCAGTTTCAACTCCCATTCAATTCAAAAATTCAATTTCAACTCAAATTCAATTCAAAAATTCATTCAATTCCTATTCAATTCAAAATTCATCTCAATTCCAATTTAATTCAATATTCATCTCAATTCCAATTTAGTTCAATATTCATCCCAATTCCAATTCAATTCCAAATTCAATTTCAATCCCGATCCAATTTCAATTCAATTTAAATTCTAATTCAATTTTAATTTCAATTCAATTTCAACTCAATTTCAATTCCAATACGATTCCAATCCAAAATCAATAAAATTCCTCCTAAACTTCAAAACGTCTCTACATATTTCCAATTCATGAACTCCAACTTGAAACATCAAACTCATAGAAATTTTCAAATCTTCACAGCTTTCGAAACACTTCAAAATTCACAAAGCTACAGTCATCCTTAGCCACTTATAACACCCCAAAATCCCAAGAGTTCATAATTCTCAATTGTTTCATAGAACTGAATCCTTGGAACTCAAGCATCTCAAATCTTTGAACGTCTTAGCAGCTCAACAGACTCGAACATCTCAGCAATTCATCAAACTCGAACATCTCTGCAGCTCAACAGACTCGAAAATCTAAGCAGCTCAATAGACTCAAATGTCTCAGTAGCTGTGAGCCTCGATTTTAAACCCTATCCTATGTTGATTAGATTGATTAGGATCTAGTCGGGTTTTAGGTCCACTTATATCCTAAGATTAATAACTATGTCATATAACATTAATTATTAATACCTAAGCTAGCTCACTGGAACCTATTATGAGTCACCGCCTAATTTTTACCTAGATCAATTTAGGAAAGGAGAGTTCGGGTTCGGGGGCTTGATATTCGACTTAATTAGGGTTTAATTACTTTCATTACCCCTAGAAGTCGTTTTTCCTTTACTTAGTTTAATTACGGCCTATTACTAGTCATTTTAACCTAAGTGTGTGAGCTTCTATTTTTTGTGTTTTTTAGCATTTTTTGACAGAAAATTACAATAAAATTAAAGATTCCTAAACTAGGGTTTCGGAGGCAGAATTAGGTCAAATTTTGTTTCCGTCCATGGCTACGGACCTAATGTCCGAACCCACGGACCCTATTTAACCTATGTGAACATAAAAGTCGAATTAAACTGAAAACACAATTTTGAAAAAGTCCGGGGCCACGGACCGGATGTCCGTGGGCTAGGATATTATTTTAGAAAACCTAAATTTTGAAAATTTTGAAATTCCACCACCGTTCGGGGGCGTCCGGGCTTACGGACAAGGCGTCCGGGACCCCGGACATAGCGTCTATGGGTGTGGACCGCCCTCGGACGGCGGCGTTTGGGAGGTTCCCGACGGTGTTTTGAGCTCAAATTTTATGGGTGTGAAGCCTGAAAGATGTACAATACGTTAGTGCTTAAAAGTTTTTAATTTGAAATCGAATTTGATGCGAAACTTAACAAACAAGTAATTGGGTAGAAGCTTAAACAAACAGCAACTCAGAAGCCACAAAAGGTTAGTTTGAACCCAAGTTTCGATATAAGACTGATAAAGTCGTAGGGAGTTAGGAAAGTGAGATTCCTACCTGTTTTACCATCAGATTTACAATGATTCTTCGTGTCGGGGTTAGTCGAGTGCTCCGTTGATGGCAGACCCGAAAGGTTTTCGAACCAAGCTTCTGGTTGATGGTTGTTCTTGCTGTTCTTCACGTTTTGGTGCTGTTTTGGTGAAGGTTTGATGATGGATGATGTTGTGGGAGTTGAAAAAGGTGTTTTAGTGTTGATTTTGTGAGATTTCGATGAAATTTTGGGGCTTGGATGTGTAAAAACGTGAAGAGGTGGTGACAGCTGAGTTTCTTGAGGTGTTAGGGTTCTTGAGGTTCTGATTTGATCAAGGGATAAGGCTCCTTATATAGGCTTCCTTAAAGATAGAAAAATCCAGTAAAAACCGAGATTTACCGACATTTTAGCTCAAGGGCTTCCAAAAGGAATTTGATTATGAAATTTTACACATTGGTAAAGGATGATATTTATGTTTTTTCTAAAGTGGAATCGAAATTTTTGGATATTGGAATATTTTTAAATTCAATTTCTCGTCAGATTCAATCAGAAATTCCTAGAAAATTATTGGAAATTTGAAAAATCAAAATTCCAATGCCATTATGCTTAAAATTTCATCCTCTATCATGGGATAAAATTTCAAAGCATTTTGAATTGATTTGACCCTTCTTTGGAGGAGAGAGAAAGCCTATAGGGGGCTTAGGAGCCTTGAAAAATTATGAAAATGCCCTTTGAGATGATTAAGCTGTCCCTAGTACTCTGAAATGTGCCGATCGAACTGGGAACCCTCGCTACTAGCCTATTAGTAGAGACTCTCTTCTGGGGGGTTGAAATTTTGTGTATAACAGATTGCCCCCCGTCAACTAGACTTTGTAATGGAAATGAAAAGGTTGGTTGATGCTTGAGTGATAACTCAAAATTTTGGATCTCAAAAGACCCCACATACAATTAAATCCCGAAAAGTTGTGTCGAGCTGGTCTAAGGAGCTGACTACCTACGAGTAAAGTGGAAGGATGTCGAGCGATTCTAAGGTGTCGGCCACCTAAAGGTAAGAATGAAGTAATGTCTGACTATTCTAAGGCGTCGACTACCTATACGGATGATATGATGTCAGGCTATTCTAAGGTGTTGACTACCTATAATGAATGAAAAGATGTCAAGCTATTCTAACGCGTTGACTGCCTATAGGTGATTGAAAATTGGTGTGGGGTCCAGTTCTTCCACTCAGGTGAATTCGTCTACTCGGATGAGTTCTTCTACTCAGGTGAGTTCTTCTACTCTGGTGAGTTCTTCTACTCGGGTGAGTTCTTCTACTCGGGTGAGTTCTTCTACTCTGGTGAGTTCTGCTACTCGGATGAGTTCTTCTACTTGGGTGAGTTCTTCTACTCGGGTGTGTTCCTGTATCTCTGAAGAATCCATATCCTCGGGGCGAGAATCTGAATCTCTAAAGAATTTGTATCTTCGGGGTGAGAATCTGTATCTCTGAAGAATCTGTATCTTCGGGGCAAGAATCTGTATCTTAGGGTGAGAATCTATATCTCTGGTCTATGATGAGGAGTCTCGTACGGATGGATGCAAGGTAAATTTTATGCAAATGAACATGATGAAAGTTGATTATGAAAGTGCCAAACATGGCAATGATGATGTGCATGTCAAAATACAATCAAAGTGTATGTAGAAAACTTGTCCAAAACAAGAAACCGTTGGAAAATGTGCCAAACATGGCAATGTTAAGGATCAAAAATTTTCCAAAGCAAGACATTGCTATAAAGTGTGCAAAACGTGGCAGTATTTGAAGGAAATTCTATTTACTGAAAAGGAAAGTGAAATTATCATTTCCTGACTAAAGATTTCAGACTTGTAATTTATCTCCTAGGAGATGAACATGCTACCAGTGGGGTGTGGTGTTTGAGTGGAGATCTTTTGAGTGATGATCAGGGCATACATGTGCCTGTAGTGTATGATGTGTAGGTAAGGGTTTATGTGGGCCTGTGTAGTAGTGGTGTGGAGGTAAGGGCTTATGCGGGCCTGAGCTGTTTAATGTGGAGGTAAGGGCTTATGTGGGCCTGAGGTGTTTAATGTGGAGGCAAAGGCTTATGTGTGCCTGTGGTGTTTAATGTGGAGGCAAGGGCTTATGTGTGCCTGTGGTGGGATGGTGGTGCTCTGGCTCTGGTTTTCAATTGGTGTTGTCATGGCAATTGTTGGAACCAACAATTGCCCCTAGTATTTTTCCTTAGGACAATCTGTGCTAGAGTTCATGGCAATCGATCGGAACGATCGATTGCCCCCAGTATTTTCTTTGATTAAACGTGCGAACAAGTCTCATCCTCACAAGGTCAAGGCTTACGCTGTGGTGCTTCCTAACCTACCCTCGACTTGTTTGGTGTTTGCACTCATTTCTCGCTCATGGTCATAACTTTTAGACCATTGAATTTGACATTTGATGGATTTACGCATTTGATCTGTTACTTTCACGTGATTGGACACACAACTATCATGTCGGAAGTCTTTAATACTTATAACGTGGTCATGGGGTGTGATGAAAGATAACGGGACCTTGGAGGGATATTTTAGGTATATGGAGCTAAAGGGGTGACCAAAACTGTACCATGTGTCTTCTCTCGGAATCATCTTCCTTGTCTTGAACTCGTCTAGCTGCCTCATGTTGACGTTGCTTTCGAGCTTCTGGACTTGGACTTTTGAAATCGTCCTTTACACCATTTCTCCTCTTTTTGTCATTCGGATTTGCTTGAGGCATTTTGGGTTTGCCCTTTTGTTTTATCCTTTCTTGACTTTGCCTTCGGGGTTCTTGTGTTTCCCGGTTTCGGGCTTCGAGAGCTGTTTTGATGTGAGCTCTTTGGATCCTGTGTCACTCTGGGACCATTTGAAGATCACTTCGTCATACCGATAGCAGCGCTACTTCTTTGAACTGATGAAGATGTTATTTAAGACTCGGGCTTCTCACTTCCTTTGGTCACCGAGTTGGAAATTCATCATCGGCTGGGTTATTTTGTGGAGTTCATAATATCGAAAAGGGGATATATGAAAGGCTCGGCGGGGGTGCCTAGGGTTTAATGTCAGGGTTCACAAGCTTTTGGCTATGTGGTGCTGTACCTAGGTGCTTTGTCATCCCAAATAGTTGTGTATCCGATCTTTGTTCCTTTTCGGAGATCTAAGAGTAAATTTACAAATTATCTCCTTCGGTCGGAGTTATGCCATTTACCTCACCTTTGAATGTGGTCTCACTGGAGTCGTGTAAAAATGACACGCTCATTCGCTCATGGTTTTTCCACTCATGACACTCTCACGAGATTTTCACTTGGAAACTCGTTCACACATTTAAACAAAAGACAAAAGATGACGAACTTAAACTTTGATTGCCCCCTGTATTGATTTTGGGTTTGTGACAACAATTCGATTGATGTGGACCTTGGACCTTTTTGTGGGTTATTTGGATATTATGGGGTGAGTTACGGTGTTTGGTTAGGCATGTTCATCCTTTTAGAAACAAAAAGACAAATCATTTTATTCAATTGCCAGAAAATGACCGTTTCATGAACATTAGTTTTGAAAGATGACTTGGTTGAAGGTGCAAAACGAACAAACATTTTTTTGAGATTTTAAATTGAAAAGACAACAGACTGAAATTCGAACATCTAAACCTCATTAAAATGGAAATATCATAAACTCCTTACAAAGTTGAAAAGAAAAATTAAGAAAGCAACATGCAACTAGACTCTAGCCTACTCGACAGACTAGAGCCCTTGTTCGATGAGATCTTCAATCTTATGCTTCAGCGTCCTACAATCGTCAGTACTGTGCCCTGGTAGTTGATGGAACTGGCAAAACTGATTTAGGTACTCCCCGGACTGGGTAACCCAGGGACAAGGCGTGAGAGGCTGTAGTAGGTCCAACTCCTGTAGCTTCACGAGTGCTTGACTAAGGGGTCGGCCATTGTTGGTAAACTCCCTCGGTGCGGGGAACCGCCTAGGTCGAGATGTGGCCTTGGTGCTCTGCTCTGAAACACTGAGCTGGCGCACATTGTTCTCCTGTCGTGAAGCTAAGACTATTTTGGCTGACCCTATTATGCCCCAGATTTTTTTTCTTATTTTATCTTGTATTACTTCTTTCTGATTCGCAAAGGGAGTTCGTATTAAGCTGTAATCTTATATAAGAATGTCTGTGACATTCTTCTGGATGTTATCTTGTTAACTTTGAGGAAGGAGGGTTTGAAGAGTTATTCTTTTATTTATTTATTGTGAAGGAGGGCTATGGATGTCTTTTCGGTTTTATTATCATTTAAGGAGTTAGGAAGTAATTTTTTTTCTTTTTCTATTCCTAACTTTCTTTTCTTATTTTCTAATTCACGCTCTTCTCCTTCCACGACAGTTTCCTCGCTTCCTCGACCCTCTCTCACTTTCATATCTTCTTCCTCTCTTTGCTTCTCTTCCTTCTCCTCAATCTCCTCCCTATAATCGATCTATGGAGATTTGCTAATGAAGTTTCGGTGTTTATAGTCGGTCGATCGTAAGGTTTGATTTGTAAATTTCGGTACTCTTCTCCGTTGAGTTTTCTTTTCTCCTTTCTGATTTTACTTTTGTATTTGGGAATGGTTCAATTCGAGGGTTGTCGTTCGAGTGGGAATTCGAGGAAGGCATTTCGTAGAGTCCGCAGAGATAGCGTTGCTTCGGATGTGAGGTAGGTGGTAGATGGATTCGGTTGTGTACGTTCAACCACGGGGATTTCTGGTTTCGTTTTGTTTTCCGTATATGTTTATGTGCTCCTCTGATTGTGATGTTTCTGGATTGATTTTGGTTGCTTTTTGATGTGTTAAAACCCCGTGGAAATGTGTTTTCGATAGGCTATTTTGCTACTATAAGTTATGTATCTTTTGTGGGGGATTTGTGGCTTGGTTTTGGCTGATTTCCGCAAGTGATTTTGCAGTTTTCGCAGTGTCCGAACATGTGTCCGAACATTGAAGTTCGGACATACGCCGGCAGATTTTCAGACTCTCGGTTTATGTCCGAACATGCAAGGTCGGACGCATGTTCGGACAGGCCTTTGTTTTTGGCATAACTTCTTCGTCTGAGCTCTGTTTTGAGTGCCGTTTGCGGCGTTGGATTCCTCTTTTCGAGTACTATCTGTTTTTCACATGTTTTGGCATGTGTTTAAGTATATTTTTATTTGAAAGTCATGATAACTTTTGAACTCTGTTTTGCTCTATAAGTGTGCTTCGGCCTTTGATTTCAGTTTGACTTTGGCTAGTCCTGGTTTAAGACTTTTGTTTCAGTATGATTCAGTTTTTGTTGTGTTAAGGCCTTGTGCTTTGGTGTGTGTTCTCTGCACACACTTCTGAACTGATTTGTTAAGCTTCTGTTTTGGGACCTAGCTACTCTGCTTCTGAGCCGTGAATGGCTGGTCGAGCTATTCCGTGGTATACCATGTAGACGTCATTCTGAGTGTGGGTCATGCCCAATCTGTTCTGTGGGGTTGACGAACCCTTTGGCTTCGGGTCATTTCTGTGTCGAGGGATATTAGATCCATGGGTCTGACCCTTTCTGAGTGTTTGTGCTTGGTGCTAGAGTCCCACTTCTGATTGTTAAGTGTTATGTTTTCCGTTTGCTCTGACTATTTCTGATTTTGGACAGACTGCTTTGTGCTTTCTGTTTTCCGAGAGCCTCTGGTTTATTAAGTGATCTGTTTTTTACTGCTCTGTCTGTATTTGATTTGAGACAGTCTGCTGTGTGCTTTCCGTCTTCTGAGAAGTCTCTGGTTTGCAAAGCTTCGACATTCTGGTTTGTCTTCTGCTGTTCCTTCTAATTTGACAACACTTAACTCTCTTTGTTTTAGACCTCTGTCTGTTGGAAGGTCTTTCGCTTCGATCACTGCTTTTGAATTTGCTAAGCTTCAGATTTCGTTCAGCTTTTGATGTGGTTAAACTTCTTATTTTATTGAGCGTCTGTTTTGGTTGAGCTTCTGGTTTATCAAGCTTCTGTTTTTGCCGTCTTTCTCTGAGGCCTTTGTTTCTGATTTTGCTATGCTTTCGTATAAGTATAAATGTATGTTCAGATTATGTTTTGAGCGTGCTCAGCTGATAAAGTTTATCACCTGCTGAGCAATAGTTGTGCTCACCCCTATCTCCGTCTGATTTGCAGGTTTTAGTCTACGCTTGGAGATTCAGTTTCTACTTTCTGTCTTGGCTTTTGAGCTCTGCATTTCAGTTTGTTTGGCCATGGTGCCCAGTTGTAATTAGATTATGCTTTGTATTTCAGTTTGGCTTCCGCCTGTGTAATGAAAAGACATGTTGTATTCGTCTATTTGGTAATATATGAGTTTCAGTTCTGTTTTGGGAGTTCGCTAGTGTAGCCTTGCGTTGTCTTAGGTAATAAGCACACGGCGTGTAACGGTCTCTCAACCAGGGTGGTTTTGGGGTCGTTACATTTAGTGGTATCAGAGCCAGGTTTGGTTTTCGTTGGGATTTATGGGTGTTTGCCTGTCTACACTTCCGTGTTTGCCTGTTATCTGCTATGTGCTAACTGCTGCGTGATTGTGATTGCTATCTGGTGTCTATAATGTGTGCCTGCTCTGTGGTTTTCCGCTATCAGAGTAGTGCAGCGGAAGCGTAGTTTCTGTTTGCATGTGCTTGTGTGTTCTGAAAGTGAGTCGGAGGGAGTCGGGTCCTTTGGGAAAGGATGACCGAATGTGAGTTCTTGTTTGACAGAGTTGTGTGCTTCAATTGTAAGCTTGTGTTACGTGCTTGTGTTGTATGTTCTGTGTTGTGTTCTGGTGGGAGTTCGCGAGTATGTTGGTCCTTTAAGTAAGGAACCTCTGAGAGTTCTTGTGCCTTTAGGCTGAGTGTTAGTAATCTTATGTTTCACCTCTTCTGTCAGTGAGTCAGCTAACAAGTTTTGAGTGCTAGATTCGTGAGGTGCAAGCTTCTGAGATATGTGAGTGTTGTTCCTACTCCTTCAAGATTAGACTTTGTAATCTTTTGTTTTGCTCATTCTGTTAGTGAATCAGCTAGTGAGGTCCGTGTATTAGCTAGTGTAAGTAGGGCTTCTGAGATATGTTAGCGTTCTTTCTATGTCTCTGTGCTGAGCCTTTAGTGATCATCTGTTGTGTCTTTCTGTCAGCGCGATAGCTAGTGTATTCTGAGTGTTAGCTCTGTGAGGTTCATGCTTCTGAGATGTGCAAGCGTTTCCTTTTGTGCTTTTAGGCTGAATCTCCAAAAATAATCTGCTATGTGCTAATGTTAGTCAATGACCAGTGAGTGTGAGTGTTGTTCCTAATTCTTCAAGAGTAACCTTCTGCCGTCTCCTGCTTTGTTCGTTCTGTTAGTGAGTCAGCCAGCGAGATTTGTGTGTTAGCTCGTGTGAGGTTAGAGCTTTGGGGATGTGTGAGCATTCTTCCTGTGCCTTCGTGCATAGCCTTCAATAATCATCTTCTGCTTGTTCTTCTATCAGTCAATCAGCAGTGAGTTCTGAGTGTTAGCCTTGTGAGTGTTGTAGTATTCTGGCACTGGAAGTGCATCTGTTCATATTCTGAGTTTCATCGAATTTCGTGGACGAAATTCATTTTAAGAGGGGTATGTTGTTATGCCCCAGATTTTTTTTCTTATTTTATCTTGTATTACTTCTTTCTGATTCGCAAAGGGAGTTCGTATTAAACTGTAATCTTATATAAGAATGTCTATGACATTCTTCTGGATGTTATCTTGTTAACTTTGAGGAAGGAGGGTTAGAAGATTCTTTTATTTATTTATTGTGAAGGAGGGCTATGGATGTCCTTTCGGTTTTATTATCATTTAAGGAGTTAGGAAGTAATTTTTTTCTTTTTCTATTTCCTAACTTTCTTTTCTTATTTTCTATTCACGCTCTTCTCCTTCCACGACAGTTTCCTCACTTCCTCAACCCTCTCTCACTTTCATATCTTCTTCCTCTCTTTGCTTCTCTTCCTTCTCCTCAATCTCCTCCCTATAATCGATCGATGGAGATTTGCTAATGAGTTTCGGTGTTGTAGTCGGTCGATCGTAAGGTTTGATTTGTAAATTTCGGTTCTCTTCTCCGTTGAGTTTTCTTTTCCTTTCTGATTTTGCTTTTGTATTTGGGAATGGTTCAATTCGAGGGTTGTCGTTCGAGTGGGAATTCGAGGAAGGCATTTCGTAGAGTCCGCAGAGATAGCGTTGCTTCGGATGTGAGGTAGGTGGTAGATGAATTCGGTTGTGTACGTTCAACCACGGGGATTTCTGGTTTCGTTTTGTTTTCCGTATATGTTTATGTGCTCCTCTGATTGTGATGTTTCTGGATTGATTTTGGTTGCTTTTTGATGTGTTAAAACCCCGTGGAAATGTGTTTTCGATTGGCTATTTTGCTACTATAAGTTATGTATTTTGTGGGGGATTTGTGGCTTGGTTGGCTGATTTCCGCAAGTGATTTTGCAGTTTTCGCAGTGCCGAACATGTGTCCGAACATTGAAGTTCGGACATCATACGCCGGCAGATTTTCAGACTCTCGGTTTATGTCCGAACATGCAAGGTCGGACGCATGTTCGGACAGGCCTTGTTTTTGGCATAACTTCTTCGTCTGAGCTCGTTTTGAGTGCCGTTTGCGGCGTTGGATTCCTCTTTTCGAGTACTATCTGTTTTGACATGTTTTGGCATGTGTTTAAGTATATTTTTATTTGAAAGTCCAATCTTTGAACTCTGTTTTGCTCTATGAGTGTGCTTCGGCCTCTGATTTCAGTTTGACTTTGGCTAGTCCTGGTTTAAGACTTTTGTTTCAGTATGATTCAGTTTTTGTTGTGTTAAGGCCTTGTGCTTTGGTGTGTGTTCTCTGCAACACTTCTGAACGGATTTGTTAAGCTTCTGTTTTGGGACCTAGCTACTCTGCTTCTGAGCCGTGAATGGCTGAGTCGAGCTATTCCGTGGTATACCATGTAGACGTCATTCTGAGTGTGGGTCATGCCCAATCTGTTCTGTGGGGTTGACGAACCCTTTGGCTTCGGGTCATTTCTGCGTTGTCGAGGGATCTATTAGATCCATGGTCTTGACCCTTTCTGAGTGTTTGTGCTTGGTGCTAGAGTCCCACTTCTGATAGTTAAGTGTTCTGTTTTCCGTTTGCTCTGACTATTTCTGATTTGGACAGACTGCTTTGTGCTTTCTGTTTTCGAGAGCCTCTGGTTTATTAAGTGATCTTTTTTCTGCTCTGTCTGTATTTGATTTGAGACAGTCTGCTGTGTGCTTTCCGTCTTCTGAGAAGTCTCTGGTTTGCAAAGCTTCGACATTCTGGTTTGTCTTCTGCTGTTCCTTCTAATTTGACAACACTTAACTCTCTTTGTTTTAGACCTCTGTCTGTTGGAAGGTCTTTCGCTTCGATCACTGCTTTTGAATTTGCTAAGCTTCAGATTTCGTTCAGCTTTTGATGTGGTTAAACTTCTTATTTTATTGAGCGTCTGTTTTGGTTGAGCTTCTGGTTTATCAAGCTTCTGTTTTTGCCGTCTTCCTCTGAGGCCTTTGTTTCTGATTTTGCTATGCTTTCGTATAAGTATAAATGTATGTTCAGATTATGTTTTGAGCGTGCTCAGCTGATAAAGTTTATCACCTGCTGAGCATAGTTGTGCTCACCCCTATCTCCGTCTGATTTGCAGGTTTTAGTCTGTGCTTGGAGATTCAGTTTCTACTTTCTGTCTTGGCTTTTGAGCTCTGCATTTCAGTTTGTTTGGCCATGGTGCCCAGTTGTAATTAGATTATGCTTTGTATTTCAGTTTGGCTTCCGCCTGTGTAATGAAAAGACATGTTGTATTCGTCTATTTGGTAATATATGAGTTTCAGTTCTGTTTTGGGAGTTCGCTAGTGTAGCCTTGCGTTGTCTTAGGTAATAAGCACACGGCGTGTAACGGTCTCTCAACCAGGGTGGTTTTGGGGTCGTTACATTTAGTGGTATCAGAGCCAGGTTTGGTTTTCGTTGGGATTTATGGGTGTTTGCCTGTCTACACTTCCGTGTCTTTGCCTGTTATCTGCTATGTGCTAACTGCTGCGTGATTGTGATTGCTATCTGGTGTCTATAATGTGTGCCTGCTCTGTGGTTTTCCGCTATCAGAGTAGTGCAGCGGAAGCGTAGTGTCTGTTTGCATGTGCTTGTGTGTTCTGAAAGTGAGTCGGAGGGAGTCGGTCCTTTGGGAAAGGATGACCGAATGTGAGTTCTTGTTTGACAGAGTTGTGTGCTTCAATTGTGAGCTTGTGTTACGTGCTTGTGTTGTATGTTCTGTGTTGTGTTCTGGTGGGAGTTCGCGAGTATGTTGGTCCTTTAGGTAAGGACACCTATGAGAGTTCTTGTGCCTTTAGGCTGAGTGTTAGTAATCTTATGTTTCACCTCTTCTGTCAGTGAGTCAGCTAACAAGTTTGAGTGTTGAGTGCTTTGTGAGGTGCAAGCTTCTGAGATATGTGAGTGTTGTTCCTACTCCTTCAAGATTAGACTTTGTAATCTTTTGTTTTGCTCATTCTGTTAGTGAATCAGCTAGTGAGGTCCGTGTATTAGCTAGTGTAAGTAGGGCTTCTGAGATATGTTAGCGTTCTTTCTATGTCTCTGTGCTGAGCCTTTAGTGATCATCTGTTGTGTCTTTCTGTCAGCGCGATAGCTAGTGTTTTCTGAGTGTTAGCTCTGTGAGGTTCATGCTTCTGAGATGTGCAAGCGTTTCCTTTTGTGCTTTTAGGCTGAATCTCCAAAAATAATCTGCTATGTGCTAATGTTAGTCAATGACCAGTGAGTGTGAGTGTTGTTCCTAATTCTTCAAGAGTAACCTTCTGCCGTCTCCTTTGTTTGTTCTGTTAGTGAGTCAGCCAGCGAGATTTGTGTGTTAGCTCGTGTGAGGTTAGAGCTTTGGGGATGTGTGAGCATTCTTCCTGTGCCTTCGTGCATAGCCTTCAATAATCATCTTCTGCTTGTTCTTCTATCAGTCAATCAGCAGTGAGTTCTGAGTGTTAGCCTTGTGAGTGTTCGTAGTATTCTGGCACTGGAAGTGCATTTGTTCATATTCTGAGTTTCATCGATTTCGAGGACGAAATTCATTTTAAGAGGGGTATGTTGTTATGCCCCAGATTTTTTTTCTTATTTTATCTTGTATTACTTCTTTCTGATTCGCAAAGGGAGTTCGTATTAAACTGTAATCTTATATAAGAATGTCTATGACATTCTTCTGGATGTTATCTTGTTAACTTTGAGGAAGGAGGGTTAGAAGAGTTATTCTTTTATTTATTTATTGTGAAGGAGGGCTATGGATGTCCTTTCGGTTTTATTATCATTTAAGGAGTTAGGAAGTAATTTTTTTCTTTTTCTATTTCCTAACTTTCTTTTCTTATTTTCTATTCACGCTCTTCTCCCCACGACAGTTTTCGCTTCCTCAACCCTCTCTCACTTTCATATCTTCTTCCTCTTTGCTTCTCTTCCTTCTCCTCAATCTCCTCCCTATAATCGATCGATGGAGATTTGCTAATGGAGTTTGGTGTGATAGTCGGTCGATCGTCAGGTTTGATTTGTAAATTTCGGTTCTCTTCTCCGTTGAGTTTTCTTTTATCCTTTCTGATTTTGCTTTTGTATTTGGGAATGGTTCAATTCGAGGGATTGTCGTTCGAGTGGGAATTCGAGGAAGGCATTTCGTAGAGTCCGCAGAGATAGCGTTGCTTCGGATGTGAGGTAGGTGGTAGATGAATTCGGTTGTGTACGTTCAACCACGGGGATTTCTGGTTTCGTTTTGTTTTCCGTATATGTTTATGTGCTCCTCTGATTGTGATGTTTCTGGATTGATTTTGGTTGCTTTTTGATGTGTTAAAACCCCGTGGAAATGTGTTTTCGATAGGCTATTTTGCTACTATAAGTTATGTATCTTTTGTGGGGGATTTGTGGCTTGGTTTTGGCTGATTTCCGCAAGTGATTTTGCAGGTTTCGCAGTGTCCGAACATGTGTCCGAATATTGAAGTTCGGACATCATACGCCGGCAGATTTTTAGACTCTCGGTTTATGTCCGAACATGCAAGGTCGGACGCATGTTCGGACAGGCCATTGTTTTTGGCATAACTTCTTCGTCTGAGCTCCGTTTTGAGTGCCGTTTGCGGCGTTGGATTCCTCTTTTCGAGTACTATCTGTTTTTACATGTTTTGGCATGTGTTTAAGTATATTTTTATTTGAAAGTCACCGATAATCTTGTGAACTCTGTTTTGCTCTATAAGTGTGCTTCGGCCTCTGATTTCAGTTTGACTTTGGCTAGTCCTAGTTTAAGACTTTTGTTTCAGCTATGATTCAGTTTTTGTTGTGTTAAGGCCTTGTGCTTTGGTGTGTGTTCTCTGCAACACTTTCTGAACGGATTTGTTAAGCTTCTGTTTTGGGACCTAGCTACTCTACTTCTGAGCCGTGAATGGCTGGGTCGAGCTATTCCATGGTATACCATGTAGACGTCATTCTGAGTGTGGGTCATGCCCAATCTGTTATGTGGGGTTGACGAACCCTTTGGCTTTCGGGTCATTTCTGCGTTGTCGAGGGATCTGTTAGATCCATGGGTCTCCGACCCTTTCTGAGTGTTTGTGCTTGGTGCTAGAGTCACTTCTGATTGTTAAGTGTTCTGTTTTCCGTTTGCTCTGACTATTTCTGATTTTGGACAGACTGCTTTGTGCTTTCTGTTTTCCGAGAGCCTCTGGTTTATTAAGTGATCTGTTTTTTACTGCTCTGTCTATATTTGATTTGAGACGGTCTGCTGTGTGCTTTCTGTCTTCTGAGAAGTCTCTGGTTTGCAAAGCTTCGACATTCTGGTTTGTCTTCTGCTGTTCCTTCTAATTTGACAACACTTAACTCTCTTTGTTTTAGACCTCTGTCTGTTGGAAGGTCGTTCGCTTCGATCTCTGCTTTTGAATTTGCTAAGCTTCAGATTTGTTCAGCTTTTGATGTGGTTAAACTTCTTATTTTGTTGAGCGTCTGTTTTGGTTGAGCTTCTGGTTTATCAAGCTTCTGTTTTTGCCGTCTTCCTCTGAGGCCTCTGTTTCTGATTTTGCTATGCTTTCGTATAAGTATAAATGTATGTTCAGATTATGTTTTGAGCGTGCTCAGGTGATGAAGTTTATCACCTGCTGAGCAATAGTTGTGCTCACCCCTATCTCCGTCTGATTTGCAGGTTTTAGTCCGCGCTTGGAGATTCAGTTTCTACTTTCTGTCTTGGCTTTTGAGCTCTGCATTTCAGTTTGTTTGGCCATGGTGCCTAGTTGTAATTAGATTATGCTTTGTATTTCAGTTTGGCTTCCGCCTGTGTAATGAAAAGACATGTTGTATTCGTCTATTTGGTAATATATGAGTTTCAGTTCTGTTTTGGGAGTTCGCTAGTGTAGCCTTGCGTTGTCTTAGGTAATAAGCACGCGGCGTGTAACGGTATCTCAACGAGGGTGGTTTTGGGGTCGTTACAGACCCTGACTTAATGGTCCCAACACCCATACCCTGAGCTCTCGGTTCTCCTAGCTTCAGCTCACCTTTGTGAATCTTTTCTTCCATGACTCTTACCTGCCCCAATAGCATGTCAAAATTAGGGAAGTATGTGCAACTCAGCTCGTTGTTGTATTACTTCTGCATATTGTCCACAATCATTCGAATCTGTTCTTGCTCATCCATTTTCGTAGGCATAGCAGCGGCCTTCATCCTCCACCGTTTGATGAAATCGGACATTGATTCACTGTTTCCCTGCCGGGTACTGGCAAGATCGGACCTGGTGACTTCAAGATTCTTATCATACTCGAAATGGTGCAGGAAAGCCTCACAAACCTCTTCATAGGTTTTGGTGTTCATCCTCTGAGTTAAGTACCAACGTTGAGGTATTTCATCGAGATAACGAGCGAAAACCTTGGCCTTCTGCTTGTCATTCAACATGAGGATGGACATTTCCCTATCGAACATCACTAGATGGACCTGCGGGTCTGAGGAACCCTTGTATAGAGCAAGTGTGGGTAGCTTCAACTTTAGAGGGAGATTAACCTCGGGGTACGATTCCATAGAAGAGTAATCGAAACCAGCTGGCTTGCTAGCTTTTTCCATGCGCTCGATCCTTTTCAGGGCCTTCCTTAATTCTATAGTTAGTTGGCGGTCCGGGACGACTTGCCCTACAAATCTTTGCGCATCCTGGGCCTCAACAGAGTTAACTTCGATGTAGTCACGCTCGTTCCCAGAGCCAGCAATCTTTCTTGAAATGTTATCCTGATGACCAACCTCAAGGGAATTGATTTTTCTTTTCAGCTCTTCGATGATGGTGACATACTTAGCCTCCATGTCATTAGTGGTGGACCTATGTTTCTGTTCCATGGCATCAAAGGCAGCCATGTACCTTTGCTCTAAGGCTGCAAACTGGGCCTCCATGCTAACTGGGTTTCCTCCCTCTGCCATACTTGGGATTCGGGCTTATCTATTGGAAAACAAAGGTGGATTGAGCTAAAATTCTTGACCGTAAAGAAGTTTTAGGTAAACACTTGTTTGGGCTGCAAGAAAAGCACTTGAGCTAGAGTGTTTTGAAGATTGTGGGTAGGCACTAAGGCCCGAAAAGAGTTGGAAGGGAGGCTCCTAGAAATGTTTGAAGAATGTGGCTCTTGGGCCAGAATATTTCGAGAATTGGGCGCTTGGGCCAGAATGTGTTTGGGCTAGAGGCAAAGCACATGGGCTGGAATGGCTCCTAAATCACAAATGGTCCTAACTTTCTTCGGGCCAGAGAAGATGGTTGCTAAGCCGAAAAAGATTTCATTTTCAGGACTTGTGAGTTATTTCAAGTTCAGGTGGATTTCTTTTTTATGGGCCTAGAGCTAGTTGGATAATTCTAATTGGGCCAGAAGAGAAATCACCTAAGTCTAAGCTTTTGGGCCGAAGCCCAAATGACTCACATATTAAACCAAATAGGACCTCTGGGCCGCAAACAAATAGAGCCGCCAATTCGGGTTGGGCTAGGTTGATGTAGGAGAAGTTCCTATCAATCTCTAGCTGGGTAGTGGGCCAAAGCAAACAAGGCCCACACAAATTCAACATGTCCTCACTAGACGTTTAAATCAAACCGGGTATGGATCGATCCGGAGAGGTGCTTGGGGCATGGGCCCAGGTCACCACAAAGGAATAGGGCTTGCACGCTATTCTCTTTGGGCTTCTCCACTTTTTTCACATCACCTAAAGGTGTGCGTCTACGGTAGGGTCTTTGACTGACCAGACAATGGGCTAGGTAAGGACACTGCCAGGAATACGCTTGGGGCTAAAGCCCAGGTATTAAGGGGATGTGGTCAGACGACATCCTCCTCTTTTCCCCCGCTTATTCACATCACCAAAAAAGTGTGAGTCCCTGACAGGGGACCCTCAAACGGGTCCCGAGGTGAAATCAGTTTGTGTGGACCCTCGCTCTCACATGATGAAAAGGTGTAGAAAATAAAGTGCGCACAAAAGTAAATAAACAAAGTAATACAGCCATAAATAAACAATCATCGAGTTAAGCCCTCTTTCTTAATGAATAAGTTAAAATTAAGAATTTGTCCCCAGCAGAGGGCCCAGTCGTGAGCCTCGATTTTAAACCCTATCCTATATTGTGATTAGATTGATTAGGATCTAGTCGGGTAGGTCCACTTATAACCTAAGATTAATAACTATGTCAATATAACATTAATTATTAATACCTAAGCTAGCTCACTGGAACCTATTATGAGTCGCCACCTAATTTTTACCTAGATCAAATTAGGAAAGGAGAGTTCGGGTTCGGGGGCTTGATATTTAACTTAATTAGGGTTTGAATTACTTTCATTACCCCTAGAAGTCATTTTTCCTTTATTTAGTTTAATTACGGCTTATTACGAGTCGTTTGAACCTAAGTGCGCGAGCTTCTGTTTTTTTTGTTTTTTAGCATTTTTGACAGATAATTAAAATAAAATTAAAAAATCCTAAACTAGGGTTTTAGAGGTAGAATTAGGTCAAATTTTGTTTCCGTCCGTGGCTACGGACCTAATGTCCGAACCCACGGACCTAGTTAACCCATGTGACCATAAAAGTCGAATTAAAACTGAAAACGCAATTTTGAAAAAGTTTGGGGCCACGAACCGGATGTCCGTGGGCCCGGACTTATTTTGAAAACCAAAATTTTTGAAATTCCGCCACCGTCCAGGGGCGTCCGGGCTTACGGACAAGGCGTCCGGGACCCCGGACATAGCGTCCGTGGGTGCGGACCGCCCTCGGACGGCGGCGTTTGGGAGGTTCCTGACTGTTTTGAGCTCAATTTTATGGGTGTGAATCTTGAAAGATTTACAATACGTTAGTGCTTAAAGTTTTCAATTGAAATCGAATTTGATGTGAACTTAACAAACAAGTAATTGGGCAGAGCTTAAACTAACAGCAACTCAGAAGCCACGGAAGGTTAGTTTGAACCCAAGATTTGATATAAGACTGATAAAGTCATAGGGAGTTAGGAAAGTGAGATTCCTACCCGTTTTACCTTCAGATTTACAATGACTCTTCGCGTCGGGGTTAGTCGAGTGCTCCGTTGATGGCAGACCCGAATGGTTTTCGAACCAAGCTTCTGGTTGATGGTTGTTCTTGCTGTTCTTCACGTTTTGGTGTTGTTTTGGTGAAAGTTTGATGATGGATGATGTTGTGAGAGTTGAAAAGGTGTTTTAGTGTTGATTTTGTGAGATTTCAATGAAATTTCGGGGCTTGGATGTGTAAAAACGTGGAGAGGTGGAGATGGCTGAGTTTCTTGAGGGTTAGGGTTCTTGAGGTTCTGATTTGATCAAGGGATAAGGCTTCTTAAAGATAGAAAAATCCGGTAAAAACCGAGATTTACCAACGTTTTAGCTCAAGGGCTTCCAAAAGGAATTTGATTATGAAATTTTACACATGGGTAAAGGATGATGTTTCTGATTTTTCTAAAGTGGAATCGAATTTTTTTAATATTGGAATATTTTAAATTCAATTTCTTGTCAGATTCAATCAGAAATTGCTAGAAAATTTGGAAATTCAAAAATCAAAATTCCAACGCCATTATGCTTACTATTTCATCCTCTATCATGGGTTAAAATTTCAAAGCGTTTTGAATTGATTTGACCCTTCTTTGGAGGTGAGAGAAAGCCTATAGGGGGCTTAGGAGCCTTGAAAAATTACGAAAATGCCCCTGGAGATGATTAAGCTGTCCCTAGTACTCTGAAATGTGCCGATCGAACTGGGAACCCTCGCTACTAGCCTATAGTCGAGACTCTCTTCCGGGGGGTTGATATTTTGGGTATAACAGTAGCTCAACAGACTCAAACGTCTCTACAGGTCAATAGACTTGAACATCTCAACAACTCAATAGACTCGAATGTCTCAGCAGCTCAACAGCCTCTAATTTCTCAACAGCTCAACAGACTCTTTTATCTCAATAGACTTAGCAAATTCATACACCTCAAAACCTCCAGCTTCTCAAAAACCCGAACATCTCGGAACTTCATGACCTCTGCATGCCTTGATTGTCTCATAGACCAACGTGTCTCACAGACTTTGTCATCACAAGAATTTCAATGTCTCTCAATCCTGAGTGTCTCGCAGACTATTTGCACCTCAAACTTTAAAATAAACCCGACAAATGACCCCAAAACTTTCAAAACCCCAAAATCTTCAAAATTCCAAAAATCCTGAACTACGTAAGGTTTGATCTCAACAAGGAGTTGAGTATATAGACAGCCCATGTAAACCCCACTCGGTAACAACGTATTAATCACTCACGTAAACAGTAATAAACAAGTCTCACAGCGGAAGGAAAAACGGTAATTAAAACTCACTCGGGTGTTACTTGCCATCCCTCGCCCGCGCGAGTGATGAAGCAGTACCAAAATAATAATCAGAACAACAACATAAATAAACTCCACGGTGATAACGAGATACCGCCTATACAACCATCTAAGTCTCCAAACACAACGTTTACCGTGAGCGTCTAGTTATGTCCCAAATACGAACAATACTAACATCAGTAAGTAAAACTACTATCCCAAATACACTAAAGAAGTATGTGCGGTAATCAAGAACCAAAATCCCTAACTACCCGGGCCCCACACTCTGGCTTCGTCCGTGATCAGCAACCTGCATAATATTGTGAAAGCTCAACAATAAACGTTGAGTACGCCAGGTTTAGACCCTAATGGTCACCTAAGTCGTTATTTACTGTCTTTGCATTAGATTCGTTTCATGCGTTACCGGTTTACAGTTGTATGACAATATATAAAAACGTAATTAAACTTACAACAGTCATTACAAATATACACACATCACAATATTATATCAAACAATGACAACAGATGCGGTAATTCACGCAACGCTTGTTAATCACCACATATCACATCGGTCAACCCCCCAGGCCCTCACATATCACTTTAATAGGTTAGCACTGTCAGGCGTCAATTAGGACGACCCGAAACAACTCACTTAGATAGTATTCCCACGTACACACGAGGTGCTCACTGCTTAGAGGATCCGAAGATTCCAGGACTTATTCACTTTGCCTTTGTAAAGGCGTCCATTTAGGTTGCCAAGGGCCTGGTGCCAACAACAGCACACTCTATCTAACGATCTATCTAGGCTCGATCAGGATTTAACTAGAGTAAACCCAATCCGGGTATCACTCAAGAGATCTCTACGCGCGATCAGTAGCCAGTGACTAACTGGATTAAGGTAAACCATCACACTCATACACACTCCAATGTTCGACTCAGTCAGTCAGTTAGTTACAGTTTTAGGTATGGAGAACATTTGTAACACCTCTACCGCTAATTCCTTACTAACTGTCTAATTGTCCCGTTCATCCTACTACTCACAGCGGAAATACTGATACTACGGTGGGTGATACAATGCCGCTAACCGCCCATACGGCTAGCAAGGCTTACACTACATACGTAACGGTCTGATGTCTAGAGAATACCGAGCTACTAACATTACTTACCATATACAAAATACCATTTACTTACAATGCTGGATTACCGAGTATCGAAAGTATAGTTAATTGCATCCTTTCTCAAGTTTACAAAAATAATGAGTTTCAACAACCACTCATCTTTACCAATTCATTATCCCCACAATATCCAAAAAGGGTGTACCCCATGGTACACCGGCTAAACAAAAAGGCCTATAGCCATGTACAACTTGGTACACCTTTCATAATCCATTAATTACACCACAAAAAAACCATCTTGATTTCATCATAGTCCTCACCCTTCACGAGCACCTGTAAAATATTAAAAACAGTGCCCCAAGGGGCTCTGCAAAACGCTGCATATAAACTTCGCATACACCGCGTGCTAACTAGGGTACGCCGACTATTTTTGGTCGACTATACATGCAGTTCGTTTTAGACATGCATACATGCTTTACATATACAACACATTCATACATAATACAATACACACAACTGAAGGCAATACACAAGCCATAGTAATACCATACATTCACAATACTTACCTCCTCAAAGGTTAGCCAGTTACACATCCGGGTTAATCGGATGTTCATTCTTTTACTCATTACACAATACTTACACAATCATTCTCATACTTTACTTACTTACTTTTCCATACTTACTACTTTTACTCATGTTAAGTCGGTATGACCTCTGGACAGGGACTACACTATCCTACCACCGGGCTTTAGGTGGCTCACTAATCCAGGATGCTACCCATTTAAGGGGTTTAGGCCGTGGAAAAGACTAACGCCAGGATTTGGATCCAACCTCTTGTGTCTCCGCCTCCTCACGCGTGGCCGAAACTATATCGGACTTCTACTCATTCCAATTTACCAATTTATTATGTTAGATTGGTTAGCTTGTTAGGAATCAGTTAGAAGTCCATCACAATGACATTCGGTCACTACAATGTACATCAAGCACACACACATTCATTATCATCCATACATTTCATGAATTATAAAACTGTGAGTTAAGATAAACATTCAACAAGGAACAATATCATATAATCACAAGTATGCATAATAATTCCGATTCGTGCGTTTATCTTAATTAGGTGATCAATTAGCACACAAACACACAAATCAGAGTAGCCAAGGTAGCATACAGGGCATGAGAAGTTCATACCGTTCACCGTTGCACTTGAAACCAAATTTCCTTCGGTGTTCACAATTCAAGTCCTATAACACACATGGAGTTGTATGGTTAATGACTTATTATTGATCTAGCTCTTCCTTCTATTAACTTTCTCCTAGGTATACTTACTAGTTCTTACATGTTACAAGTGGTTATGAATCCATTTCATACTTTAAGTTTCCTTCCTTACTCATGTGCATGTTGTCTTATTATTCTTAACCACAATGGTGTACTCCTATGTGTGTGTGTGTGTGTGTGTGTGTGTGTGTGTGTGTGTGTGTGTGTGTGTGTGTGTGTGTGTGTGTGTGTGTGTGTGTGTGTGTGTGTGTGTGTGTGTGTGTGTGTTACTATTTAAACATTTTTTTTTGTTTTGGACCCGACCACCCAAGCTTGACCCGACCGACCCAAAACCCTTTGGGTCGGTCGAAGTCAGAAAGAAATCGAAGGGAGGAACTGCCCGAATCCATCGCGCCCGACCCACGACCGACCCAACCTCCTGGGTCGGTCAAAGTCAGAAACTTCGACGTTCAGAGAATTTGCCCGACCGACCCACGACCGACTCACCCGTCTGGGTCGGTCGAAGTCAGAAAGTTTCGTTCCAGTGATTTATGCCCCGACCGACCCACGACCGATCGACCCTGTGGTCGGTTGAAGTCAGAGCTTGCCTACTAAA
The DNA here is from genome assembly GCA_023374045.1 of Limonium bicolor. Classification (NCBI taxonomy): domain Eukaryota; kingdom Viridiplantae; phylum Streptophyta; class Magnoliopsida; order Caryophyllales; family Plumbaginaceae; genus Limonium; species Limonium bicolor. The sequence continues at coordinate 284,820,359 of CM041778.1, forward strand.
TCTGTTTCAACTTCCTTTTCTTACCCATTTCTTCCCCATTGTTCCTAATCCCACATATTTAAGCACCTAATTAGCCTCCTAAACATGTCTAAATCCATTACTAACTCATTACTTCTTCTCATACTAATTCACACACTTATTTTCTACATTTTCATTTCAGCACTTCCATTGTTCTTCCTAGTATACTTATGCTACAGATTTTGGTTCTCTCATCTACCATTCATGGTTCCTCTTCCTAATGCCATTCCTAAGGCTTATAATGCATTATCTATCTCTATTAACCTACCCACAACTTAGCTCCATTTAAAATCTGTTTCCAAAGTGTTTCTCCACTCATCTCTAGTTCTTAAGTGTTCTAGTTCCTAGGTAAATTTTGACATAGTCTCCCCTAAATTTTTCCATTCTCACCACATGTTTTATTCACATAATGCTACCTACATCACCTGTTTATCAACAACACTAATACATAATTCTCCAAGGCAATTACTAGACATTAATTACCCATTAAATTCCTGCACACAACATCTATTTCCATCTAGGTTTATAGAAGTTTTTAAATGTCTTTTAAAGCTTTAAAACAGTTTGGTTCTTCTTCCACATTATACTACTACTCAATAACATTTACAATACTCATTTTAACTATAAAAAATCTATTGCATAAAGCATTACAAAACTACACAAGGTAAGTGTAATTTACCTTGTTTTCTTACTAGCTTCTCCTCCTTTCTTCTTCTTTCTTCTTTCCTTCCTCCTTTCCTTTCCTTTCCTCTCTTCCCACCCGTTTTGGAGATTCAAATCTCTAAAGCTACAGCCCATTACACACCACCATTTCAATACAAACTAACCCTTAAATCATCTTAAGGCTTTAAGGTATATTTTAAGGTTTAGAAAATGCATTACCTTGCAAGTATGTAGAAGGAGTGTAGAATAGCAACAAGAGCAAGATTTCCACTCTCCAAAGATGCCAAAATCAGCTGGGCAAACAAGGTAGAAGAACTCAAGACTTAGAAATTTCTTATTTAACAAATAAGGGCTAAAAATGCTAGTTTTTCGAATTTCTTTTTGCCTTAGACCAACAAGGTGAAGAAGAGGCTTCTAATGGTGGTCTTCATCTTCAAAACCAAGAACACCTATGGAGATGAAAGTGGTTGTTTTCAAATTTAGAAAAGAGGGAAATGCTCTCTTTGATGAGAGGAACACAATGGTACAAATTTTGTAATTTTTGAAGAAGTTTTGAGGGTTCAACAAGAGGAGAGAGTGGGTGGCTGGTTTGCCTCTTCAAAATCGCCATTGTAAGCAGCTTGGAGAAGAAGAGAAAATTAGAGAAAGAGAGAGAGTACGTGAGAGATGAGGGGGGAGTAGGAGGGTGAGGGTAATATTGCTTTTTGACTTGCTTTATTGCTTTGTCATGTTGCATATTAGCAACAATTAAAATAAGAGAGGGAGGGAGTAAAGCAGCCGGCTCCCACAGCCCTCACAAGGGTTTTACAATTTTTTTATTTGCAATAGTGGACACACTAGTTTGGTTTATTTACACTCTCACCCCACAACTTCCCGGTTTTTACAGTTCTATTTTCTCGTATAATTGATTTTATTGGTTCTATACCTTCATTAATGTTTATTAATGACTATTTGGTTGACCAAAATTATTACGAGTCTATTTGACCCGCTTAAAGTCGCGTTTTCCCGGTTTCCTCGAAAAGCGCGCTTTAAGGTTTGTTTGTGTTTTTAATCCATTTTAAGGATCCGTTTTCTTCGGGATTTGTTCTCTCATGATTATTTAGACATAATTAAGCTTCTAAAATACTTATTCGCCTAATTAATCACTATTTTTAATTACGGGGTATTTCAACATCACTTATTTGTTGGTTACCCTGGGGTCTTACGTATTGTCTAGAATTATTCTAGGTAGTATTCATGTTCGAGTCAAAGCTCTAGAGACCGACGAAGTCGTGTCCCATTCCTAAGTATTTTACTTAGGTTATAACTACATAGTTGGTATTAATTAGTGTATTATGTCAGACAATCACAATCACAATCACGTTTCTCGTATATATAGATTAATATAAGTCGATCTATAGTCGACGTAGTATTAGTCCCGAAGGACGCTCGTGCATAAATAAATAATGCAGTAAAACACAGGTAATCATCACACACATTCATTCACACATAATCACACAGGTTACATTAACCAAACAAATCCGAGCCCGAGGAAATCCTCAGGACAACTCGGATCAAACCTCTTTACGTACCGTGCACCTAGACCAAGGTTGCGCAGTGTAGACCACTAAGCTGGTCGAGCACGCCCATCTAAAGTACGATCTAAAAATACAAAGGATGCTAAAAGTCAATCCATGACCAAGTGACTAGGTATTTCCGAATAACGTCAGTAACCCCGGTATTTCAACTGTTATTAGTTAAGGTATTGGTATACTAAACCCCTTACTCGTAGCTTGCATTAATGCACAATTTATCAAAGGAGTCGGTTTTTATAAAAACGTCTTAGTTAGTGTTTTCGAACGTAGGAATTTATATTATTCCAACATTTAGTATTTTATAAGCGTGACACTTTTACATAGGTTCGTTCGTTCTCGTATGTTTAATTCAACTGTTTCAGTTTCATGCATAGGTACGTGTTATAACCTATAGTTGCATGCATGGTATATTTTATAACCTATGGTTGCATGCATCCATGCAACATTATTTTATATTGCATGGTACATTATTTATCCTCAATATACCTTGTATTATACAATTTCTCAATAATGTAACAAGTTGTATTTATTTAGAACCTTATGACTTTATAGTATATAATTATACTAATAGGTTAACATTTATCATTTACTATTATATGGTTTGTAGACCATAATATATATATGCATATTCATTTGTGTAACACCCCAACTCATAAAGCCACACTTATCTCATAAACCTTCATTCACTTATATTAACTTGCAGCGGATTTCTTACAATATTTGGTGTTACCGCCGTTAGTCACCCACGTGACCAACTAGGCATACTAAAACCTCCAAGATCTAGCTACGGTCTGATGGACCCGAATATACCGAACATTGGTGCTTACAAGCCTTAACCAATTACATAAACATTCTTACAAACTCCTTACATCCTATACAACTTACTAACATCTCATACCATTTACTAAACGAGTGTACATGCACAACTCGTACAACTAAAAAAAGACAACCCGAAGTAAATCTACCCGATCCTACTCTTAGGACTGTCGTCTTCTGTCATTCACCTGCAAAATATAAACAGTAGCCCCCAAGGGGGTCAGCACCTTTGCTGGTACGATCCTCTCATGGCCCCCAAGTTAACGTGGCTACGACGACTAATTGCCGATAGCATGGAGGTTGATTAGATGCACAACATAATAGAAAGTGCAATAAGCAACAAGCCATATTCATGTGAACAATCACAACTCAAAGGATTGAACGACTTAATAAGTGTTCGTTAGGTAAGTGAGTTAGCGTTTTAACACCTTAAATCGAGGAACATTCAATTCTCATCTCAGATCTCATCTCAAACATGTCAACCGTTCTTTAATTAGACTCAGTTATACTTAGTCCATTATTTATTTTTGTCGGGTCAAAAGTAACCCTAGCAAGCGGCCGAGAACTGCGCTGGTTCAATAAACAATAATTCTCAAATTAGTTGGGATTTAGGTAGATCCCACCACACCATCTTAATCTGGCCTCCCACCTCGAACTATAATTCAAGGTGGCCGGGTCTGTTTGTCAACCCTAGGCGACGAGTCCGAAGACAAGCCCATTTGGAAGCCGATGCTAATAAAAGGTAACCGACCTCCCCTTAACACATGAATGACCGAACCATTCCGGATTCCTCACTCCCCCCAAGTTCCAGTTAGTAGAAGTCTCAAAGACAATGTTTGTTAGTTAAACCTCTTTCGGTTATTAACAAACTAATATTAGGAAATGTTCCTTATTCTCACACAATTCTTTACTAAACATTGTTAGCAAGTTCTCAAAGGTAAGTTGTGTTAATTCATCACAATCACACAACAAACATAATATTCCGGTTGCATGCTTTATCTTGTTTAGTCGGCACACATAAACAAATAGCACACAAGCCGAGGGACACCTCGTTAGCAAGCAGGTCACAAGAAAACCATACCGTACACCGTCGGTTGTTCGGTTGCTTACTCTCTTCCGGAGTCCAAATACTCAAGTCCTAAAACATTCCTTCAATTTAGGTTGTTAATTACTTCCAATCAACCTAACTTACTTAGCCCCTAACAATCTCCATTGAGAAGGGCAAGAATGTGACGAAGACAAAAGGTCAAAGCGGTCCACACCTTAGACCCCGGCCCAGACCATGAGCCTCCTTCAGGACCCTGTTCAGGCTCCAATTTGGGCACCAAGCATCAATCCGGGTCCTAGGCCGCATGACCAGGTCCTATATCCCGGCCCCACACTCCATGATCGAGTCCCATATTCCGGCCCGCACTCTATGACCGGGTCCCATATTCCGGCCCCGTGCCCCATGACCGGATCCCGCACCTCACACTTTGGGACCGGAAGGCTTTACAAGGAGAGATGTACCAAAATTAAGAAGGTTGCTCCAATAAAGTAATATCACATGTATAAGGATTAAGAGATAGACTTCACCCTAGAAAGTCTATAAATAGAGATGAGAGGCTCATTTGTAAGGGGACACAATATTAGAAGAGAGAGAAAACACTAGAAAGCTCTCTAAGGTTGTAATACCAAAGGAAGTAATAAAGATATTGTCAATGAGTGGATGTAGGCCGGATTATTGGCCGAACCACTATAGTTCTCGGTGTTCTATTTGTTTGTGAGATTCGAGGAACCAGTTATACGTTTTCATTTGGCGCCGTCTGTGGGAATACGAACTGCTAGAATTAGCAACCACGATTCAACCGCACTCCAGTTCACTTTTGGATCGATTTATGATTAAGGTGTCTCTGGCAAAAATTTATCGAGATGACTTTCAACGGAATTGTTCGATTCATCAGAAGTAAGGAGATCTCAACAACTTTCATAAAAATCATGCCGCGAAGCACCACAATTCGACTGCACTGAGATAGTAGTCGCTTGACAACACGAAAGAAGGGAAATGTGAATCCGCGATCTTCAAATCTTGATATATGCGCAGAATATTTCCGATCAAACTCCCGAAAAGGGGAAATCGGTGGAAAAGGAGCAATTCGTCGTCGTGATATTCTAACAATCGCGCGAATATTGGAGATTACTCGCACCAGAAGTAAAGGAAGCAGTTGAAAAGTGACTTCGAGGACCTATGCAAGAAAATCCAAACCGACGATACTGCTGCACGAATAGAGCAATTTAGAGGCCGCTAAAATTATCAACAAAATTCTCGGTCCTCGATGGAAAGCGCTTAGAGCTAAACAAATTCGTCAAACGCATCCAAAGGTTTCGTTCACGTGACTAGCTGCCCTTGGTCCATTAGCTAAATTCGGTAATAGACTCCAGATCAGGCGACAATCGAGAGACATGAACCCCGACTCCAAAGCGGATCAAGATTAACCGACCACCAGAACGAGAAGATCGAGGCCGCCAATTACAAATTGCTTCATCAAATACAGACCGAAACCTGGACGACGGGAAATCTCACTCTCAATTATGAATTGTGTCTTAAAATTCAATCAATCAAGATTGGATGTCTGCCTAATTACTTCCCTATTTGTATTTATATTATCGCATTCTTAAACACTTTCAATAAATTTCTGCAGATATCGAAGTTTTGAGACAAAACTGAAATCCGGATGATGCCTTCTGTCCGGCGAATCGGAAATCGCAAAGATTGGCAGGCTCAAACCAGAAGAAGGCAAGATACAAAAGACACGAGTATCCAGGAACCAGTCAGGAACCAAGCGCAGAAAATCGAGCGACTTCTTTTTCCCAGCCGCACCGACTACAAAGAGAAAGAACTAACAAGCCTCGGCTCAAAGAAGCTGTTCCGATTTCCAAGAGATAGAGGCAAAGGCTTAATCTAAGTTCTGACCATGACGCTGCACCCTAACCATTTTAGAGAGGCGCGGCATGACCGGGAGAAGACTTGTTCCCTGGCCGCAGCCGGATTTCCTTGACCGCAGCCGAATTTCCTTGGCCGCAACAGACTTCCTTGGCCGCAGCCGGACCTCCTTGGCCGCAACAGACTTCCCTGGCCGCAGCCAGATTTCCTTGACCGCAGCCGAATTTCCTTGGCCGCAACAGACTTCCTTGACCGCAGCCGAATTTCCTTGGCCGCAACAGACTTCCTTGGCCGCAGCCGGATTTCCTTGGCCGCAACAGACTTCCTTGGCCGCAGCCGGACCTCCTTGGCCGCAACAGACTTCCCTGGCCGCAGCCGGATTTCCTTGACCGCAACCGGATTTCCTTGGCCGCAACAGACTTCCTTGGCCGCACCAGATTTTCTTTAGCCGCGCCGGACTTCCTTGGCCGCACCAGATTTTCTTTGGCCGCGCCAGACTTCCATGGCCGCATCACAGTCTCAGTCCATGACCGGAAGGCATCTTCATCCATGACCGGAAGGTGACACAAAGTACGAGACTGGATGATATCCTCAACTCAAAGCCAAACGGCGTCTTCCTTCCAGGCTTGAAGGACAAGCAACATCGTATAGATCCAGACAACGCTTCCAATGCAGACCGCATTCCATCAAAGCAAGATCCAGAAAGTACTTTACAAGGCGTGGCCTGGACACGAAACCCTTGAACAAAAGTCATCATCAGACAATGGCGACCGGGAAAGAAAACATTCGGAGCTATATATTAAGATAAGTCCTTCAATCTCAAAAAGAACTAGCTTAAATATCTATGATATGTTAAAACGTGATTGTCTACACCTTCAAATTTCCAGAACTGCAATTCAAGTACCTACACGACTGAGCATGAGTAACGTTTGACTTAAAGTGTCTATTGAAAAACCGTTGCTACTGTTTTTCCCTCCCCTAATCTTTATAATAAAGTTTCATTTGGAATCTAGAGACACCTTCGTTGATTTGCGATTGATTAAAGAAATTAGTCATAAGCTTTACCATTTCCAAAGTTTACAAAGTAGGAGGGGAATGTCCGAAGCTCATTGCTAATATAAGCTCGTTGATCTTTAAATAATAACTTAGTATATGCGGATTGACCGAGCATGATTGTCTCTTGTCACAGACTTGCACTTTCAAACCATCTATTTACTGCATAAATGTGAGGATAACTTTTATCCATCTTTGAATAAATTGCTGTTTAGCTCACATCGACCAAAATTCTATAAAGCAGTACTATGCTTGCTTAGCTCTATAACTCCTATTTTGAAAACCTTGTTTAAAACTCTCAAAAGATGATGTTGTGCTAAGTTTTACAATTCTCGAAGGAGTACAGGTTCTCACTGTTTCTGTTTTTCACTTCAAAAAAAAATGTTGAGTTTCAGATAATTTTCAGCTAACAAAAAACTCAGTTACAGTTTTTACTTCTTTTTCACAAAAGCTACTGCTATGCTGCTGTCACAGATTGTTAGACAATTTCTTAACCTGACCTGATTTTTAGTACGGTTTATGTTGCTGCCATACATAGCACGCATTATGAGACTCTTCATTCTGTTTTTTCGGCCATGATAAATCTCTATTTTGAACGGTTGAGGCACCATATTTACTTCTGATTTCTGCTACTTAAATAGAGGAGCATTCAAAACGGTTTACAAACTTTTTCCCCCTATTCAGCAAGTGTAATCTTAGACTGTTCTTTCCTGCTTTTGTTAGGACTGTATGTTGTTAAGATACACCTTTACAGCTGTTTACACTTTGGATTAGCTAACTGTTTTAATACATCCTTCACTGCAAAGGTATGAAGTACCTTTGGATAGTTTAATGAGCAATAATACAAATTGTTTATGCTTAAAATATCAATTCCTGTAGATTGCATAATCTATGAGGCTTAAGATAGCAAATCTTTTCAACACTTTATAGCCTTCAAATATTATTAATATTATCCTTGCTCTTCAGATACTCCACACTCTGAGGTTTGTTATCTGTCTGTGGATATGTATCTGTTTGTTGCTGAAATTATTGCTCCCTTTTACTGTTAAAAATCTCAAATCTTGCAATTACCTCACCTATTTCAGTTTAAATCTAAAAACTTTGACCTAAAAGGAGGATATGCATTATCATGTTTGTGTGGAGCATTCATCTTAGGACCTGTTTTCAGTGATGTGTAACCAAAGTATTTGGTAGCAAGACTGGCACTTTAGGAATGGAGTTTCCTGTCTTCCAGATTAACTTTTTATGAAATCTTCTATTTTATTTCCAGGTAAGGGTGTTCTGTCATCACTTTGATTTAGTAGAATCATTGACAGTCTTATAAAACTGGCATGGGTAATTGAATACATGCTTCTGTTTACTACTACTACTGAGGCTAGGTTACCGCTTACATTCTATAAATTTTTCATTAAAAGTGGTTTATTAATGATTATGGTCCAGATACGCAATCAAATGTTTCTCTTAGTTACCTCCTTGATTATTACTGATTCACAAAAGGCACCAGTGCAATATTTATAAAAGGTCTTAAATCATTTCCTTGCCCATTTTTGCTGTTAGTTATAAGAAATCTATTACACTGTTTCTTTATCCAGATTTCGGGATAGAAAGTATATAAACATATTGACTCGAAGTACGGTTCTGCTACCCTTCAGTTTTGGAAGTCCGGATATGAACATGATTGCACATTATTGTATTTTGTTTCACATCACGAGTCTTCTACTGCTCTCCTTGTGTGCAATTTCAAAACAAGCATCTGAACTGAGTTATTTCCAGGCTGTTTCATGTTTATGAAGTAATAACGTGTGATTCCAAGCTGTAGTTGCTTCTGTCTACCTGCACTATTTCATTGCTAAATTACTCAAACTGTTTTACGGGAATTTTGCTTGTGTTTATATTATATATAGTTAGGATGAAATGAATAATCTTAATTATGGCATAGCTGTGAGTCTGTCTTGCTTAAATCTGTCTAGATCACTGAGGCTGGGTCATTTCTGTGTTATCTGAAAGTTTTACTGTTGATTTGTCTATCCTACTTCTGCAGAAGTTTCTTTCAATCTTTAAGTGTTGCCATGTTTGGGCCGGATCAACTCCGTTTGAACAAACACTATATTATTTTTACTTAAAATTAATTTTGTAAGCTATTTTAAAGCCCTGTCAAGGACTGCCTTGAATGGTGAAGAAAGGTGCAAAACATGTCTTCTGCTTTTACTGGTTAAACTATGTTTTAAGTTAGCAAGTACATGCTGCAATTGCTTCTGATTAATTGGATAATGAGGCTCAGCAGTCACAAGCAGTATTACTTAAGTTACTCAATTTAACTTGCCACTTCTGATTGTGTTTCATATGTGGATTCTTGGATCAAACTTTGGGTGTCTGTATCAAGAACAAGTTTATTCCCCGCATGATATGCATTATCTGGAGTATTTTAAAATCTCAGCAGCCAAGCTACACAAAGGTTGCTCTTTGTAAAACAAAAAATCTGCGCTACTGCACCAATTATGAACACGTATTGTATAGTCTGTTTTGGCTCGGTTTAGGTTTATTATTACACTTCCCTGTATGTTCTATTCTGATATAAGTGAATGCAGGCGTTTGATGGCTTTATCACCAGCATAAGGCTCCAATACGGAATCTGCCAATGATAAAGGCTGGTCTAAACAAACGAGATTTTAAATTCAGCAAAGATGTTATGCAATAAATCCGCCATCTTAGCATTCCGGCTAAAAGGGTGAAAACTCATGCCAAACGGAGTCACACGGGGGCAAGCTGAAATTCTTTCAATAGCGAGTTCTACTGGGAAACAATGGGAGTCTGTTTCAGATGGCGACGCCGGCTCTTCAATTATGATCTGTTTTATCTCCAAGCTAAACAATCTGCAAGAGTGCCAAAATTAGGGATTACACTAATGACAAAAGACGGCCGAAACATACTCATGAAGACCACGTTTGTATACCTTAATCAGAAAGCCAAGCATCGAAGAATTATCATCGCTCTCGCCCAAGGGACAAATAGGTGACATGGGACCAGACAAAGTTCCCAAATTCATACCACTTTTATGCAAGCTGCATCAACGTTAACCCCAAGCTTCCACTTGGAATATTTTTATTCTGGAGGCCCCAAGAGTGAGGATAGTTGTAAAACTCTATATCAGCAAAAGGTCAAAAGTATTATAAAAATCCATGGCGCTTTCATAGGCCCTCTGATGAAAAGTAACACTTACAGGCTATATGCCTTAAAAGAAAGCACCGGCCAACGAGCCGCAGGCACTTGTGCCTTGAAAGTAAAAGAAAGCACCGGCCAACGAGCCACAGGCACTTGTGCCTTGAAAGTAAAAGAAAGCACCGGCCAACGAGCCGCAGGCACTTGTGCCTTGAAAGTAAAAGAAGCACCGGCCAACGAGCCGCAGGCACTTGTGCCTTGAAAGTAAAAGAAAGCACCGGCCAACGAGCCGCAGGCACTTGTGCCTTGAAAGAAAAAGTAAGCACCGGCCAACGAGCCGCAGGCTATCATACCTTGAAAGTAAGCACCGGCCAACGAGCCGCAGGCTATCATGCCTTGAAAGAAAACACCGGCCACGAGCCGCAGGCTATCATGCCTTGAAAGTAAGCACCGGCCAACGAGCCGCAGGCACTTGTGCCTTGAAAAGTAACACTATGGGTTGAAATAAACCCGGCCATCGAGCCAACAAAAAAGAAACCCATCTCTGGACCCATCAGGAGCTCTGGTCGCCTGTAATGGGTGCATTGTTAGGTGTGGGACGCTGCACCATACTTGAATCACAAGTACCATCCTTTGGCTAGCATAAGCAAAGTTGGGAAATATATTATCTTTATTCTCCCATTAAGGGAATTATCATCCTTTGGCTAGTATAAGCAAAGATTTCATCATCATATTATTTCACCCTTTCAAAAGGGAATGGTTCTTATTTAAAGAACCATTGGTCTTCTTTATGAAGATCTTATTATGGATTTCTGGACTTCTGGACTTCTGGATTTCTGGCCTTCTTAATGTTATATATCAGAACATCAGGGATCCATCCATCAAAATATTATGGGGATCCGTCCATTAAGATATATTATCTCAAAGATTTATGTCCCAGAATTTCCAATTTGTCAGATTTAGAAGAAAGACACTTGTGGGACTTTTGGTTGTACTAATGTACCAATTTTTTGTAAGTTCATGTTTCTTTGTAAAACTAAAGAAAAGAACTTGTGGAACTAGGAGATAGGAGAAAGAAAAAATGTAAATTTCTATCTCTCTTTTTTTTTTGTAAGTTCCACTTTTTTAAGTACAAAAGTAGAACTTGTGGGACTGATGAGAAGGGCAAGAATTGACGAAGACAAAAGGTCAAAGCGGTCCACACCTTAGACGCCGGCCCAGACCATGAGCCTCCTTCAGGACCCTGTTCAGGCTCCAATTTGGGCACCAAGCATCAATCCGGGTCCTAGGCCGCATGACCAGGTCCTATATCCCGGCCCCACACTCCATGATCGAGTCCCATATTCCGGCCCGCACTCTATGACCGGGTCCCATATTCCGGCCCCGTGCCCCATGACCGGATCCCGCACCTCACACTTTGGGACCGGAAGGCTTTACAAGGAGAGATGAACCAAAATTAAGAAGGTTGCTCCAATAAGTAATATCACATGTATAAGGATTAAGAGATAGACTTCACCCTAGAAAGTCTATAAATAGAGATGAGAGGCTCATTTGTAAGGGGACACAATATTAGAAGAGAGAGAAAACACTAGAAAGCTCTCTAAGGTTGTAATACCAAAGGAAAATAAAGATATTGTCAATGAGTGGATGTAGGCCTGATTATTGGCCGAACCACTATAGCTCTCGGTGTTCTATTTGTTTGTGAGATTCGAGGAACCAGTTATACGTTTTCATCCATCTAACAAACACTAAGTTCTTATAAACTTAACCTTAAACACTTAAAACCCTTTTACTTAACTTAATCTCTTAAGTCCTTACATGGTTATCTTTCCAATCATCATCATCACTCTTCTAATGGTGGACCACTAAGTCATTGTAATTTAAACTTAATCATATAAGTTGATCACTTCTCATTACACCTCATACTTGATTACACTCTTTAAGGCCTTACATGTCACCAAACAAGGCCTAAACATCATCTAAAACCATTACCATCCAATCCCCCATCATTAGAAGCCTTAAAACAATTTTTTTTTCTTTGCACTGAACCGCCCCTCTGGGGTGGTCCCAGGGGCGGTCCCAACCAGAGGCTAGTTTTCCTGCAGAATTCACCTGGATCCCTAGGGGTGGTCCACAGCAGAACCCATTTTTCAAAGTGTTTTTCTTCTCATTTTGAACTTCAAATTCACCCCAATCTTTTCCTAATCATTCCTCATGTTTCCCACATGTTTTAACATCATTTTAGCACCTCAAAACCCTCTTAAACCATCCAACAATCTCCTTAAACATTTACTCAAATTCTTACTAATTCTTAACACTTAACCTTAGTTCTTTACATTTCCAACTTGTAATTTTCTCCAATCTTCTTCTAACCTCTCCACATGCATCCCAACATGTTCCAACACCATTTAAACACCTTATACCCTCTCTTCATTGCTTACAAACTCCATTACACATCCACCCAAATATTGTAATTGTTTACACTTAGAACCTTGGACATTCTTGCTTTTGTTTTCCTTATTACACATTTCTAACCTCATCTCAAGTGGTACTACTTACCAATTCTTTTCACAACTCTTATTAGGTGTGTTAACCTCATCTCTTCAATTCTAACGCCATATCTCATTGTTTACCAACCTAGGTATACTAACTTAGCCTTATTACACCTCCTCACACAACTTCCCTTCCCTTACACTTTCTACTCATCCTTTCAAACCTTGCACCTACCTAAGCTTTTCTTCCCATCCTCTTAACATTCATCTTGACCATGCTAAATCCTTATTAAACCACTTTCATCTCCATCACTCAAATCCACTCAATACCATAAAGGTTACACAAACTAGATCATACATAAATCATCACAAGGCATTGTATATCATTTCCTACAGATTTTGGCTCAAGTCTTAACATTCCTCATATCATGATCTTGGTGTGTTTAATACACCCAACTAACCTCTAATTCCTCCTAGGTCACTTTAGGTCATTATAATCCTCAAGAACTCCTTAGTTAACTCATTTCCACTCAACTTCCTTTTAAGGATCCTAGTAAAACCCTAGGCCATATCAATTCACAACCACCACTTAAACACTTTATTTTCTACTCAAATTTCGCCATAGCTCCTCTAGTATATTATCATGCCCAAATGCATCATTTTTATCATTCAATCATCTCATACACATTATATCCTTTCTCATCATATGTTCTCACCCAAATCTACTCATTCATAACATACTCAATATAGTGCAATAATCTTAAATTGCATAGCACTAAGGCTCTTAAATGACATGGCTCTTAGCCCCTTAAATGACTTAAACTTAAACACTGAATTTCCCACATATAAAAGCTTTCAACCTACAAATACACACAACAATGCTCCCATAGCAATATAAGTGTTCTCATAATTCACCGTATACTTATCTTACTAACTCATTCCCATTGGCTACTTAGTCACAAGTTCACAAGCTTGTTTAAATTCTTTTTCCTAGGTTATATAAACCATCACATAATGTAAGCTTTAAGCTACATTAGTACTGATCTAAATCTCATCCCTCAAAACCTTAAACCACCATTAGGTTAGCAATTTACCTTATTTTTCTCAAGCTTCTCTTACTTCCCTCCTTAGGTTTTCTTGATTGAATTTCGGCAAGGACTTCAATCCTCTTGCCAATGTTCTAATTCACATTCAAACAATCTAATGAGCACTAAGAAATATGCCTAAACTCATAGAATTCATTCTTAGGTTAAAATATGTGTTTAAAGCTTAAAAGTGGATGATTACCTTTGAATTTTGGAATGGCTTTGAAAATGAAGCAAGGCAAGACCTCCCCAAGTCTTTTGAAAAATGAATCAAGGCTAGAATAAGAAGTAAACAAGACACCTCAAGAGGTAAATTTTCAGAAATGGAGAAGAAGTGATGGAAACATGATTTTTCTTACATTTTCCATACCTTGAATGAATGAAGAATTAAAAGGGCTCTTCAAACTTGATTTTCTCCCATCAATGGAGTTTTTTCATGGAACCTAACTCGAGCTTTGAAGGATTTGAAAAGATAGAAAGGAAGGTCTTGCTCCAACTAAGAATAATCTAGGCTTAGTTTTTTATTTTGAGCTAAAGAGTATTTTGTGAGCAAATGAAGATGGAGCAAGAATGGGGGCTGCACTCAAGGTTTTCCACTGAGAGAATGAACAAGAATTCAGTGGGGAAGAAAGGAAATGAAGAAGAGAGGAGACAGAGAAGGCTAATATAAGATATTTGTCATTTTAAAGCAAATAGTGAATTCACTCACTTTCCCACCTCTTTCCTTACTTACTAGCACATGTGGTGGGTCACCACTTCAAAAACCGTTCCCCCCCTTTATTAATAAGAGACTTTTGGTCTTTTTTGACCAATTTATTTGCTTATGTTCACTAAAGGCTTAAACTACGTACTATTTGGCACTATTCACAAATTAGTGCACAAATTTGTGAGATTTTTTATTTCTCATTGATTTAGGCTTCCTAATGTGATACGAATTAGTACACATGTTGAATAAGGTGTAATCATGGGCATTTAGCCACTCAAAACTCATTTCTAAGACAATTTCTTAAAAAGGTGCTATAAGGAATCTTAAAGCACATTTTGTGTTTAAGCTTCTTTTTGAGCTTGGTTTTCTTTGGTAATTGATTTAACATGTCCATTAGCATGTTAATAAGGTCTTACAATGATATTTGGGTACTAATCAAAGTCACTCCAAGCTTAGAGCACATTTTTGCTTAAATTGCCCTTATGACGTTTTCTTGTGTTTTCCGTGGTTTAAATTGTCTACCAACGTTTCTAAGGCATGTTTTAGCCTTATTAGATCATAACTTGATGTTTACTTAGCATACTTTGGTTTGGGGTATTTCAATCTACCCCCCTTAAAGAACTTTGTCCCCAAAGTTCCCATGCATCTTATTTTATTAGAATACATGGCTTCCCTCATTCCATAGATCATATAGATCATGATTATATGTACTTAATCTTATTGACTCATTAGGTCTGTCATATACTTATACTCAAATATCACACAACATGCTTAAGCATGTGTAGCACTCAAAATTCCCTTTGATCCTTTTGATGATTAAAACAATCACATAATTTTCATCGTATTCTCCCATGTCAACGGTCCGTAGACAAAGGCACATTCGTCCTTGCCTTCATGGGCTAGAATACAAAACTACTCTGTTCTCCTCATGTCACTGGTCCGAAGACAAAGGCTCATGCGTCCTCGACTTCTTGGGCGAGACTCAGTAAAAGGAAATCCTTTTTACGAGGTCAAGTGAGAAATAATTCCTCTAATTGAAAATACAATCATCTCCAATTCTGTATTGTCCTAATGCCTCTATCCTTAGCGTGATTTAATTGTGACCACTGGTAGGAGTTTCAGGAATCATCCAACCCTGATGTGATCAGCATCAGTGTTGAACTATCCTTCCACCCCAATTTGTGTTCGGTTTCCCTTGATCCTTAGAAAATCAAGTTCCACATCCCACGTCATTTTCAAACATCAAATAATTCACTCATTTCCAAGTTCTATCTTTTTAGTGTTTCTAATCGTAATCAATACATCTCCATGGTGTGGGCTCAGCCCATCAAACTTCCCCAGTTCATCTCTTAGTAATTACCTCAGCACTCTCATTCCTACTAAGTTCTATATCAGTCTCATACAGTTCTTACCATCTTATACCTCATAGCCTTACTATTTCCTACCTCATACTCGTATCGAATAATATCTCATAGTGCTATCTTATTCTTTTCTCACACATAGTTTCATATCGACTCATATCTCATATATTCCTTAAGTCTCCTTAATCCTCTTCACCAATTCTCTTAACTTGTACTCACACCGGAGTTAACAAGATAGGTACTCAATACGTATGGTATTCGCATCTTCCGTGTGCAATCACTACAAGAAAACTGTAGTATCACAGACAGAAAATTTCCTACAGAATTAATCCGTAGGTAAAAAAGGTTTTTACCAACGGAATTTTCTAAGCATTTCCGACGGATATAGTATTCCAACAAAATAAGCATTTACATTGACATTACCGACGGAATCTGGACATATTACAGACGGAATTATGTTTCCGTAGGTAATATTCTAACCGCGAAGGTGATAAATTTTGGAGGGAAATAATTCAATAGCAAATATACTTTTTGAGACGGAATTTCCGTAGGTAAAAATAAAATAGTTTTTACCTACGAAACTAATCCTAAAAATTCCGTAGGAAATACTATATATATACTTCTAAAAATAAAATGACTACTTAATACATATAGATCTCTTCATAAACAATTATTCCTATTTTCTAAAGACCACACTCATTTAATCACTTTCTGAAAAAACACAAAACCATCGCAGTTCTCTTCTTCTCTGTTAGCGACATATGCAAACAGGTAAGGTAAATTAGTAGTGCCTTCGTTCTCTTCTCTGTTTTTCGCAACCTTAACTGGCGATGGAAGATTTAGCGTTTCCATTATCTTCTATCTACTCACCATCCTAACTGACGATAAGGAACATACACACTCTGCGCCTTCATTCTCTTCTCGTGCTTGCGCCTTCATTCTATTCTGATGCTTGCGCCTTGCTGAGACAAATCCGGACTACTTCAGCACATTGGAAGCGGTAGAGACACCGGTAATATAATCTAACTTATCTTTTCTGGATTATCACGGTAGATATTTGTTTAATTTTGTTTACTGGCATCTGAATGTTGCAACCCTAACTGGCAATTAGTAACATACAAGCTTCTAATTACTTTCTCTTCTGGTGCTTGCATCTTCATTCTCTTCTGGTATTGTGCTTGCGCCTTCATTCTCTTCTAGAAGGTTATGTTTCTGTTGTAGATTGCAAGTTGTAGCAGATTTTTTTTCTCCTTTGGTGCTTGCGCATTCGTTCTCTTCTGGTATTGTGCTTGCGCCTTCATCTATGCTTGTAATATTTGTTTTCAATGATACTTGTGAATGGGACATGCCCCTTTTTAGGATTTTGACATTCACTTGATCCGTTTAAACTATATCGAAAGGCCCTTGTGTTATATACTAATGGGAAGTAGAAGGAAGAGCTGGTGCCCTTTGTTTTTTGTTATAAATGAGTGGACATGTGAATCCCTTGTTTTTACTTATCTAATGGACTAAACTGCTGGTGAAGTGTTTGAAAAAGTATTCAGTCATTGAAGTTGGGCAATCCCTGTCTACTAATATATACTGGGCAATAATTTCGTGACTTGTAGGAATTCTCCAACATATTACTTCAAATTTTCAGTAAAAGAATACGCTTGTTGTTGATGATTTGACTCCACAATTCCTATGTTGCTATTCATTTAAGAGAAGCAATTATACTGAAACTTTAATTGCTCATACTGGTTAATGCTACTCGCTAATCCTTTTTCAAGTTTTTTCTTTAGTAATAATCAATTTAATCTATGTTCAGTAGATGTTATTTCCTGTTTAACGAAAATATTTCAAAATGAAAATACTACAGATTATAGTTTACATTAGTTTAGACAAAGCTGCCCATTTAAAAATCAGCTGGTTGATTTTTTCAATTTTTGGCCTATGCTTCACTAGTTTTGGACCTTTTTTTCGTGGCTTGATGAAAACTTAGTTAGATGGCTCTGACAAAATGCTGGAGGTATTGATCAGGATGTGTAAAGCTTTTGCCTTCCTAATTCACATCGGGGAGTGCTTATTTGGGCGGCATTGTTTTTTAATCCCTGTATGGTGGTCATAGCATGCATAGTATGTCAATTTGAGAAGGGTGGATGTTGTAAAGTCTGATGGCTTGTCTATGTTTTTGTATCTCAATCAGAAAGAGTAACAAAATCTATATATGGAAGGTGGAATCAGGATGATGCAAGTTAGGAGCTTAGGTGGGGATGGATACTGGCTTATATGACTGTATAAGTGGGAACAATTTGGAATTCCTTCATGCAATTTATTGAAGGAATGCTTTTTTATAGCAAATTAAAGACCTGTTGCTCGCTACTGCCTTCTCCCTCTTGGTAATGTTGATAGCTTTATGTTTGGTGGGTTTGCATATTTTTTAAATGGCGTGGGTTCAGGACTTGAGGTGTTGAACAAATTAAAGTCATAAATTTCACTTATTCTTTCACATAAATTTCAATGGACACAATGAACCCACAAATTAAAAATATTGGGTCTGCCACTGCATGAACCAATTATCCATGATTTATAACATAGCCTTTTACCATTTGTAACTGAGCTAAAGGGGAAATTATTTTTTTTATGTTGATATTTTATAACCTCATCTCTGGTCACATGAAGTCTATGCAGCGGCAATACGATGTTTGAAGAGGAGGAGGCTTTACGAACAGCATGTTGAGCAACTTGGAAATTTCCAGTTGCGTATTCATGATCAAGTAAGCATCATGCCTCGTAATATTGGTATCTGTAGATGTCAGTATTACTTGGAATTTTTCATTATGGATGAATTGTTCACTAGCTAAGCTGCAATGATTGTATCTCATTATGTGGTAGATGATAATGTTGGAGGGTGCAAAAGCTACCACTGAAACGGTGGATGCTTTAAGAACTGGAGCTGCTGCAATGAAGGCAATGCAGAAAGCCACGTAAGTTGAAGCTCTAGATTCCTCTGTTGTGTGTGTACAAATTATTTTGGCACTTCCGTAAATATCAATCTGGAGAAATATTGATATGTAACTTGCTTATTTATATATGCACACATATATGTATATCTCTCTTGAATTGAGATTTATAATGTTTTGATGTATATATACTTTTCGTCGTTAAATGTGTTTATACAAACAGAATATGAGTAAATCTATACGTCTTATAATCATAGAGCATCAAATTTGCAGATTTGGTGAACATCATCGTTTTACCACATCTTTGTCCAATATATACGTAGTCTAGGCCCCCTGAATCACTAACAGGGTTGTTTTTTCAGGAACATAGATGATGTTGACAAAACAATGGATGAAATCAATGAGCAAACTGAAAACATGAAGCAAATTCTAGAGGCGTTAATTAGCTACTCCAATTGGTCTAGCTGCTGATTTTGATGAGGTTTGGTATTTTCTTTTTCTGGTCATCCTGCTCTTCTCTCTTGAGATCACAAATTGAACAAATCAATATCTTTCGAGTCTTGAATGCAATTGTTTTATCCTTTCCAGTATGAGTTGGAAGCAGAACTTGAAGAGCTTGACAATCTTGAACTTGAAGAGCAGCTTCTTCAACCTATTACAACCCTTTGCCATCTGCTTCTACTAGTGTACGTCCAGAGTCATCTGCGAACCAACCAGCTCGTCCTGCTGCTCAGAAGTCAAAGGAGGACATGGGTCTTGTGATCCAAATGTGAAAATGGTTGTCTTAGTCATTAGTAAATTTGAATACTGTTTTAACTTTTGGTAGGACATGGGTTTTGTAGTATTCAAATTCTTATGAGAAAAGTTCTATAGTTTCCCGCTTGTGGAAACGTTTGCTAGTTATGAAGACTATTTTGGAAATGCTATGACTATAGATAAAACTATTTAATGTAGCACTTAAAATGTTATAGGTGTTTCAGCTATAAATGCATAGTTGCTTATTATTCTGGTTATATGAGTCTGTTGGTAAAAATTCTGAGGTACAAAATATTTCGTAGGTGATAATTTATGAGATGAAAGATTTCGTAGTTAATAAGATTATCTAAGACAGAAGTTTTGTTGGTGATAATTAATTCTGAGTTGTAGGTGATAATATCTGAGACAGAAATTTTGTAGGTAATAATATTAACTGAGACGGAACATTCCGTAGGTGATAACTTTAACTGAGATCGAATATTCCGTTGTTGATAATCTTTTTCTGAGACGGAATGTTCCGTCAGTGATAATATTATTACCTACGGAGATTTCCGTCTGTAAAATGGCGTACTATCACCGACAGAATTCATTTTCACAGACTGATTAGTATTACCGACCCGTTTATTATAGACGGAAATTTCCTATGGAATATTCCGTATGTAATTGTCATTACAGACGGAAGTTAAGCTTTTACATACGGAATATCCGTCTGTGATACTATTGTTTTCTTGTAGTGAATAACCATAATTTATCTCAAATGTTTATGTAAAACAAATTCTCAAATTCTTTTGTGCTATGCACACTGTAGTTTACGTACTCAGTACATAAACATACGCTAAGCGGTTTTCACTCTACCCCCCCTTAAAATGGATTACGCCCACGTAATCAACATTATATCATCCTTGAACATAGGTTCAAGATGTCTAATTCTCACCAAGCATCCAACTTCCATGTCATCTATCTCACTCATAATTCGATCAGAAGGTCATAACTATGTTAATGGCTTAGTCTCTGTATCGAGGATCCTTAACGGTACTTATACCATTTTCTTAACTTAGTTTTGATCTAACCTCAAAGGTACTGATCTGTTAGCTTCCGCTGCGCGACTCTGATAATCTTAGGCCTAACTGCCTTTCCTTATCCTTCATAGTATTGTATATCCTCATCCTGTATCCTTATAATTTAATACTAAAGATCTCTTAATGGACACGTGTTATCTTTATATATACACGGCCTTAATGAGTTGTAACTCATCTATCCATTCTCCCTGAAGATCTAACGTTCATACTCTTAGTGTTCTCTCAAGTGTTTAAATCGTTCCTTCCAACTGACCTTTGGTCTGAGGGTGATTCCTAACCTGAACTACTGTTTAGTGCTTATTACGCTTTACAGTTTAATCTCTTACGTCTTAAGACATGTCCATTGTCTGTACTTAATAATTTGTGCTCTTTGCACTTCATAATTCTTAATTATTTGTTCTATGGTTCCTAGTGTTGTTGGTTCAACTGAATTTCTTCTCTTCAACTGTTGTGGTGGTAGCTGCTCTTGTATGATCTTGCGTCGTTGACCGTGGTACGGAGTCGACTACTTCCCGTGTTCCTTACACCACTCGTTTACATGCATGGGGTACCTTACTGATATATTACTACTTACCCGACGAACTCATAAATGAATCTGTCAGGCCTGCAAGCCCCTGTGGGGTGCAGTCGTCCCACATCTCGTTTTAGTAAACTCGTAGTGTCCATCACACGTTTAGCTATTTCTAATTACGAAGTACTCTGTTGTCGATCTCCTCTTCATCGTTCCATAATAACACTTACTGTTCTTCTTGAACTTAATCAAGGGAAATCCATTTACTGTGTTCTTGGGTGTTGTATGCTCTAGCTCCTTTCTATATTCCGTACTGACTCGATCTCTTAGTAACTGAGGTCTGTTCCCATAGAGCCTCTTATCTTGTTTCTTATATTTGATCTACTAGGAACGCACTTCCAGTTCCTTAAGGAATGGGTAGTGTGCTTCCTGTGAAATCTTACCTCGCATGGCCTAGACTACTGGCGTCAATGCATAGTTCGTCTTTCATCTTATTTCCTTACTCATATTGGTTTCAGCTCATAATCTAATTTCCTCAGTGTCAATATTTGACGGCTTATACATAATGGTCGCTTTATTGCACACCATGACTTAATCCCCTTATATAAATATTGTACTCACGACCACTACTACCGTGGTAGTTGGCCTTTACTCTGTTGCCCATTGATGGTGCAACTACTTACTCATTAATTTTAACATCTTATCTTGTACTCAATTTCTTCCTGATGTAAACACACTGGGTTTCTCTAATTTCGGTGCATGAAGGTGTTCTACTCCAACTTCGGGTTCGCAAGTAGGTTGATCTCTCTCACGTTCTTCCATCCCGTATGATGTTATTTACCATGTAATTTAACCGATTACTAAAGAAGTCATCCGTTGAATCACAAGCTCTTTTGAGCGTTGGTCACTTGACGTACCATACTGTACACTCACAATGTTTATCTCTAACGA
Source organism: Limonium bicolor (assembly GCA_023374045.1). NCBI lineage: Eukaryota > Viridiplantae > Streptophyta > Magnoliopsida > Caryophyllales > Plumbaginaceae > Limonium > Limonium bicolor. The sequence continues at coordinate 284,842,448 of CM041778.1, forward strand.
TTGCTAATTCTTAAATCTTGGGTGTTGGATATGAGGTCTATCTCTGCAGCCTTCCTTATTACTCAAGTGTATCTGGTATGTTCTAAGGTAATCTCAAGGTTTACGGTTTCAATTTTCTAACAAAAGTGTATTATATCTCTAATAAGTGAAAGCCCTTTTTGAGGGGTTTATTCCCACTCATGGCCTCACAACAAGGAGAGGTGTCCCCACCCTAAAAGGAATGGTTCGTTCTCCGCCCCTGACAATGTACTATCTCATTATTCTCATTGGTGCCCTTTTCCTGGCAATATTTGCACAATCTAAGTTATAGGTTTGTAACCGTTCATATCTACGAATCGTAGTTCCTTCATTGCTTAAACAAGATTCCTTACAACTTACACTGCCACAGGCTCTGATGTGGTTAACATCCTTGGCTCGTAGGCTCTTAGTGCTTAATGTCTAAGTTCATTACTTGTACTCTTACTCATCTGTAGGTTATCCTCATAAGTTTTGGGTTCCTTGAACACTATCCACCATTAGGTTACATATTAAATGTAGTACCGGGTCTCATGGTAAATTGCTGCATCCTGCTTTACGGTGTCTGAGTAGGATATTTATCCAGGTTATCATGTGCTTCCATCTCACCGCTTCGTCCAACTCTTGTTGACTATGCCACCCGTTGATGATTAATCATACTTGGGTGTTAATGAGTTAAGCAAACAATACTAACTGTCGTTAATCAGTTTGTTCGGCTCGACTATGCCCGCTCTGTGGGGGTAGTCCTCTGAGCTTTCCTCTGTCGGGACTGTATGTCTTTAATCCTTAGTAGATTATAATTTAAGTTCACTTCCTCTGTCCCTATTTCCGGGGTTTACTAACATATTCAACGAAGATGGTTGTTATTGGTATTCTTAATGGTCATCTCGGGAGTTCTATCCCGTTCCTGCTGGAAGTCATTCAATCGACTACCTTCATTGTATCTCTTAATACACTCCTTGTGTGTTATTACTTACATAGCGTTTTGCTTGCATTACTGAGCGATCTTAGATTTTCCTCTTTGGGGTTCGGGATTAGTGTTCTTACCGTACTGTCGGTTGTTGTTTTCGTAGGTTGTACCTCTGCGAAGATTTATATCGTTTAGTATTCCGTCCAAGTTCAGCTCCCTACTGACTGGTGTGTCGACTCAACTCATCATGGTCAGGCCGTCAGGCCTTTCAAGGTCTCATTCTCTCATTCTTATGGATTTACAATCTGGTATTAATATATATTACGACTGTAGCGTTCTACTATCTCGTCATGATGGCTTCCCGTGTAGCTTAACCGTGGTAGCACTTGCTATGGAAAGTGCGCCATGCGAGATGGGCTACCGGTGCTGCGCGTCGGTAATGGTACTTCCACCTAATTTCTATATTTTTGGTAGTCCTCGGGACTCCTTCGATGTTCTCTTATCTTGGATAGCTGACCATTTAGCAGTTTCATTGTTGTCTTGACAGTACTGTCACTTATCAGGGTTTCCTCTTTCTGAGGGAACCCCTTGTTATTTTCTTATGCCTTAATCATCGCTCCTGTTCCCACGTAATTTGTCAGGGTTACTAAGTACTAATTCTCCTCTAGGCACTACGTCGTAGTCCTAATTTAATATCCAATTTGTACGCGTTTTTTCGTCGTTTGTGCTATGTCGGCCAGGTTTATAACCTTCCTCATTGTATGGGGTTTGGAGTTCCCTGTTTTCATAATGGACTTTCTGGTAGTCTTTATTCTCATGCTTGTATTATCCCACTGTTATGCTCATTCGGACCACTGTCCGGTACCCATGTCGCTTATATTTTCTTATTTATTGCACTCGTAGTGCTTTTCTTATCATTGGTATTGCGGGTTGACCCATGTTGCCGGTAATTTCCGTTCCCTTATTGATGGAATTCCATTGGTAGCGCCTGTTTCACTGTTGCGCTCCATTAAAAACCTCCAAGTTTTTGTAAACTGTTGTACAACAAGATGTTTCTCGTATTGCTTACTGTTAACCAACTACCAGATCGGGGTTTTCCTGAGTAAGAGTAGGCTTTCTTCTCTCTGGCGTTTGTTCCACGTATTCAAAGTTAGGGATGTGGAGGGCAGGTCTAGGTACTATGGATATCCGGTAAACACCGGGAAGTCCTAACTAACGCACCTCTCATTCTATCACTCAACCCTTAACCCATAACTCAAACTCAACCTCAGTATTCTCCTAAGTTTGGTAATTCCTGTCAGCAGAGCGTAACTACGCTCTGATACCACTTTTTGTAACATCCCAACTCATAAAGCCACACTTATCTCATAAACCTCCATTCACTTATATTAACTTGCAGCGGATTTCATAAAATATTTGGTGTTACCGCCGGTAGTCACCCACGTGACCAACTAGGCATACTAAAACTCCAAGATCTAGCTACGGTCTAATGAACCCGAATATACCGAACATTGGTGCTTACAAGCGTTAACCAATTACATAAACAATCCTACAAACTCCTTGCATCCTATACAACTTACTAACATCTCATACCATTTACGAAACGAATGTACTTGCACAACTCTTACAATTAAAAGAAGACAACTCGAAGTAAATCTACCCGATCCTACTCTCCGGACTATCGCCTTCTGTCATTCACCTGCAAAATATAAACAGTAGCCCCCGAGGGGGTCAGCACCTTTGCTGGTACAATCCTCTCATGGCCCCCAAGGTAACGTGGCTACGACGACTAATTGTCGATAGTATGGAGGTTGATTAGATGCACAACATAATAGAAAGTGCAGTAAACAACAAGCCACATTCATGTGAACAATCATAACTCAAAGGATTGAACGACATAATAAGTGTTCGTTAGGTAAGTGAGTTAGCGTTTTAACTCCTTAAATCGTGGAACATTCAATTCTCATCTCAGATCTCATCACAAACATGTCAACCGTTCTTTAATAGATTCGGTTATACTTAGTCCATTCTTTATTTTTGTCGGGCCAGCGGCCGAGAACTGCGCTGGTTCAATAAACAATAATTTTCAAATTAGTAGGAATTTAGGTAGATCCCACCACACCATCTTAATCTGGCCTCCCACCTCGAACTGTAATTCAAGGTGGCAGGGTCTGTTTGTTGACCCTAGGCGACGAGTCCGAAGACAAGCCCGTTTGGAAGCTGGCGCTAATAAAAGGTAACCAACCTCCCCATAACACATGCATGACCGAACTATTCCGGATTCCTCACTCCCCCCAAGTTCCAGTTAGTGGAAGTCTCAAGACAATGTTTGTTAGTTAAACCTCTTTCGGTTATTAACAAACTAATATTAGGAAGTGTTCCTTATTCTCACACAATTCTTTACTAAACATTGTTAGCAAGTTCTCAAAGGTAAGTTATGTTAGTTCATCACAATCACACAACAAACATAATATTCCGGTTGCATGCTTTATCTTGTTTAGTCGGCACACATAAACAAATAACACACAAGCCGAGGGACACCTCGTTAGCAAGCAGGTCACAAGAAACCATACCGTACACCGTCGGTTGTTCGGTTGATTACTCTCTTCCGGAGTCCAACTACTCAAGTCATAAAACATTCATTCAATTTAGGTTGTTAATTACTTCCAATCAACCTAACTTACTTAGCCCTAACAATCTCCATCTAACAAACACTAAGTTCTTATAAACTTAACCTTAAACTTAAAACCCTTTTACTTAACTTAATCTCTTAAGCCCTTACTGGTTATCTTTCCAATCATCAACACTCCTCTAATGGTGGACCACTAAGTCATTGTAATTTAAACTTAATCATATAAGTTGATCACTTCTCATTATACCTCATACTTGTTTACACTTCTTAGAGCCTTTAAAGGTCACCAAACAAGGCCTTAACAACTTCTAAAACCATTACCAATCAATCCCCCATGTTTAGAACCCTTAAAAACACTCTCTGCTGAATTCTGGGGGTGGTCCGGGACTTGGTCCGGACCAGAAGTCCCGGACCAATGCTTCTGTGTACTTTCGGCTGATTTTTAGACCTGGTCCTGGACTTGGTCCTGGACTTAAGTCCCGGATGCAAGCCTTGATTTTAAACCCTATCCTATGTGGATTGACTTGATTGGGATCTAAACGGGTTTTAGGTCCACTTATAGCCTAAGATTAACAACTATGTCACATAACAATAATTATTAAAACCTAAGCTAGCTCACTGGAACCTATTATGAGTCACCACCTAATTTTAACCTAGATCAAATTAGGAAAGGAGAGTTCGGGTTCGGGGGCTTGATATTCGACTTAATTAGGGTTCAATTACTTTCATTACCCTTCCTAGGTCATTTTTCCTCTACTTAGTTTATTTACGGCTTATTACGAGGCGTTTTAACCTAAATGCGCGAGCTTCTGTTTTTTTGTGTTTTTTAGCATTTTTTGACAGAAAATTAAAATAAAATTAAAGATTCCTAAACTAGGGTTTCGGAGGCAGAATTAGGTCAAATTTTGTTTCCGTCCGTGGCTACGGACCCAATGTCCGAACCCACGGACCCTAGTTAACCTATGTGAACATAAAAGTCGAATTAAATAGAAAACACAATTTTGCAAGGTCCGGGGCCACGGACATTATTTTAGAAAACCTAAATTTTGAATTTTTTAAAAAATCCCGCCACCGTCCGTGGGCGTCCGGGCTTACGGACAGGGAGTCCGGGACCCCGGACATGACGTCCGTGGGTGCGGACCGCCCACGGCGGCGTTGAGGCTGTTCCCGAAGGTGTTTTTGGCTCAAATTTTATGGGTGTGTAGCCTGAAAGATGTACAAGACGTTAGTGATTGAAAGTTTTCGATTTGAAATCGAATTTAATGCGAAACTTAACGAACAAGTTAGAAGGCAGAAACACAAACAAACCTTAATTCAGAAGCAAGGAAAAATCAATTCGGTTAGCAATTTCAACCAGAATTGTATTTTGACCAGAAGGGTTAGAGAATTTGGTTTTTACCCTGTTTTGATTTCGAAAACTTGTTGTTCCTTCACGTCGGGAATCTCTGAAAGCTTCGTTGGTGGCCGATCCGGTTCGACTTTGACCCGAGCTTCTGACCTCTTCTTCCTTGTGTTGTTAAACACGTTTTGGTTCTGTATTTGTGGTGTTTTGATGCTTGGAAGTTCAATGAGAGAAGAAAGAATGTGTTTTTGGTGATTTTGAGATGATTTCGGTAGAGTTTCGGTGTTGGGAGTGTTGAAAACGTGGGAGGCAAGTAGACGGCTGTGTTTTCTGACTATGGGGATCATCTACCTTGCCCTAGGTCGTTTTTTGGAAGGCCTTTTATAGAAAGAGCATGGCCAAGTTGATAGAACATAATTTTTATCTAAAACCTTGATTTTGTGCTCTAAGAGAATCTGATTTTTTAAAATATGTTGCAAGCCGATAAAAATTATGAAAATTTAACTGAAGGTAAAGAATGATTTTTAGGAATTTTGAGAGTTGGAATCGGGTTATTTTGATAAATAACCGATTAGATAAAAATCTCACAATCTGGAATCTCCCAAAATTCATAACTTATTATTGGAAAGTCGAAATTACGAAATTCCAACGGCATTAGTCTCTAATAATCATCCTCTACCCTGTTTTAAAATTTCATGACATTTTGTTTTGATTTCGGTATTTTCTAGAGGAGAGAGAAAATTGCAAAAATAATTGAATTTCTCTTTTAAATTTTGGGATAAGGTTCCCAATAAAATAGTTTCAGGTTTATGACTGAAAGTAGTCATGGTAACCATGTGACAATTTTATTTTAATTTTGGAAACCTTTTAATTTCTATTTTGAGGCTATTTCATGTGTTAATTATTAAAGAAATTAGCTTATAATATGAATTAAAAGCTAAATTTCCAGAATAAATATTATCAGAGAATCATGAAATACCTTTCATAATGACCATGATATTTGGAAGTGTTTGGAGATGATGAACAAGTCATATGAAAATAGAAAATCCCGAGAATGTCCTTGGAAAATCCTGCATCGGTGCATTTTGACCATTTTGCCCTTTGTAACACGTATGCCTTAGAGACTACTTTGAGGGGGTTGAAATTTTGGGTATAACAGATTGCCCCCCGTCAACTAGACTTTGTAGTGAATATGAAAAGACTAGTTGATGCTTGAGTGATACCCCAAAATTTTGTCCGATACTGAATAAACTCCTTGTCTTAGATTTCTACCTAGTCTGTTGATTGTGCTGAGCTATTATGAGGCGCTAGCTACCTAGAAGAAAAGTCGGAGATTATTGGGCTATTATGAGGTGCCAGCCACCTAAAAGAAAAAGCTAAATGCGTTGGGCTATTAAGAGGCGCCAACTACCAAAAAGAAAAAGCTAAATGCGTTGGGCTATTAAGAGGCGCCAACTACCAAAAATGTGAAAAAGTGGACCGAACTAACAGTGAATAATCTAGACCGAGCATCTAAGGTGTCGGGAACCTAAAATTAAATGGAACACACCGAGCATTATAAGGTGTCGGGAACCTGAAGTTTAAATGGGATACGCCGAGCATTATAAGGTGTCGGGAACCTGAAGTTGAATGGAATACGCCGAGCATTATAAGGTGTCGGGAACCTGAAGTTGGATGGGATACGCCGAGCATTATAAGGTGTCGGGAACCTGAAGTTGAATGGGATACGCCGAGCATTATAAGGTGTCGGGAACCTGAAGTTGAATGGAATACGCCGAGCATTATAAGGTGTCGGGAACCTGAAGTTGGATGGGATACGCCGAGCATTATAAGGTGTCGGGAACCTGAAGTTGAATGGGATACGCCGAGCATTATAAGGTGTCGGGAACCTGAAGTTGAATGGGATACGCCGAGCATTATAAGGTGTCGGGAACCTGAAGTTGAATGGGACACGCCGAGCATTATAAGGTGTCGGGAACCTGGAAAAGAGATGTAATGAGATCGATGTGATGTGTGCCTAAATTGACGAATGTAAAGTAGGACCTATGGGTGCCTAAGTGGAATGGTAGGAAATTGGGTTCATGACGAGCCTGAGGTTGGGTCCATCTATTCTGGTGAATCTGAATCATTGGCTGAGAATCTGCATCTCTGAAGAATCTGTACCTTCGGCTGAGAATCTGTATCCTTGAAGAATCTGCATCTTCGGCTGAGAATCTGTATCTCTGATCGGGTGAGAATCTGTATCTCTGAAGAATCTGTATCTTTGGGGCGAGAATCTGTATCTCTGAAGAATCTGTACCTTCGGCTGAGAATCTGTATCTCTGGTTTATGATAAGGAGCTTCGTACGGACAGATGCAAGGTAAACTTTATGCAAATGATCATGATGAAAGTTGATTATGAAAGTGCCAAACGTGGCAAAGATGATGTGCATGTCAAAATACAATCAAAGTGTATGTAGGAAACTTGTCCAAAACAAGAAATCGTTGGAAAATGTGCCAAACATGGCAATGTTATGGATCAAAAATTGTCCAAAGCAAGACATTGCTAGAAAGTGTGCCAAATGTGGCCATGATGAGGTTTATGAAACCGAAGTGGTTAGAGGAAAGTTGTTCAAGACAAGAAATTGTTGAAAGAGGTGCCAAACGTGGCAGTGTTTGAAGAAAATTCTGTTTAGTGAAAAGGAAAGTGAATTATCATTTCCTAACTATAGACTTCGGACTTGTAATTTATCTTCTACGAGATGAACATGCCGCCGGTGGGGTATGGTGTATGATGTGAAGGTAAGGGCTTATGTGGGCCTGTGGTGTTTGATGTGCAGGTAAGGGCTTGTGTGGGCCTGTGTAGTGGAGGTGTAGAGGTAAGGGCTTATGTGGGCCAGTGTGGTGTATGAAGTGAAGGTAAGGGCTTGTGTGGGCCAGTGTGGTGTATGAAGTGAAGGTAAGGGCTTGTGTGGGCCTGAGGTGCTTGATGTGGTGGTAAGGGCTTATGTGTGCCTAAGGTGCTTGATGTGGTGGTAAGGGCTTATGTGTGCCTGTGGTGGGATGATGGTGGTGATGTTTGAGCTTTGGGTTCTGTGAGCCTCGTCATAGCAATTGTTGGAACCAACAATTGCCCCCAGTATTTTTCCTTTAAGACAATCTGAGCTAAAGTTCATGGCAATCGATCACTCCGATCGATTGCCCCCAGTATTTTCTTTGATCAAACGTGCGAACGAGTCTCGTCCTCACAGGGTCAAGGCTTATGTTCCGATTTGGTGCTTCCTAACCTACACTCGACGTGTTTGGTGTTTACACTCGTTTCTCACTTACGGTCACAACTTCTAGACCATTGAATTTGATATTTGATGAATTTACGCATTCGATCTGTTACTTTCACGTGATTGGATACACAACTACCAAGTCGGAAGTCTTCGAGGCTTATAACGTGGCCATAGGGTGTGATGAAAGACGACGGGATCATGGAGGGATATTTGAGGTATGTGGAGCTTAAATGGGTGACCAAAGCTGCAACTTGCGTCTTCTCTCGGATTCATCTTCCTTGTCTTGAAGTCGTCTGGCTGCTTCATGTTGACGTTGTTTTCGAGCTTCTGGACCTGGACTTTTGAAGTTGTCCTTTACACTATTTCTCTTTTCGTCATTTGGATTTCTTCGAGGCACTTCGGGTTTGCCTTTTGTTTTATCCTTTCTTGGTTTTGCCTTCGGGGTTCTTGTGTTTCCCGGTTTTGGGCTTCGAGAGCTGTTTTGATGTGAGCTCTTTTGATCCTGTGTCACTCTGGGACCATTTGCGGATCGCTTTGTCATGCTGATAGCGGCATTGCTTCTTTGGACTGATGAGAATGTTATCTGAGAGTCGGGCTCCTTGCGTCCTTTGGTCACCGGGTCGGACATTCATCATTGGCTGGGTTATTTTGTGGAGTTCATAATGTCGAAAAGGGATATATGGAAGGCTCAGCGGGGGTGCCTAGGGTTTAATGTCAGGGTTTACAAGCTTTTGGCTATGTGGTGCTGTACCTAGGTGCTTCGTCATTCCTGATAGTTGTATATCCGTTCTTTGTTACTTTTCACAGGTCTAAGCGTAAATTTACAAATTATCTCCTTCGGTCGGAGTTATACCGTTTACCTCACCTTTGAATGTGGACTCACCGGAGTCGTGTAAAAATGACACGCTCGTTCACTCATGGTTTTTCCGCTCAAGACACTCTCGCGAATTTCACTCAAAGACTAGTTCACACGTTTAAACAAAAGATTCGAAGACAATGATTCTAAACTCAGATTGCCCCCAGTATTGATTTGGGGTTTGTGACAACAGTTTGATAGATGTGGGCCTTGAACCTCATTGTGGGTTGTTTGGATATTATGTGGTGAGTTGTGGTGTTTGGTTAGGCATGTTCAAATTTTTAGAAACAGAGACAAGCCGTTCCATCGCATAGTCAGAAAATGATTACTTCGTGAGTGCTCTTTTTTTAAGTTTTTTCGAATAAACGAATGATGCTTTGTACAAAAATTATGAAAACGGAACTATGTTTTATTCAACAAAAAGAATAATGTTGGAAATTACAAACTCAGGAAAACTACCGAAAATGATAAAGGAAACTAACTACTACAAACATTGGAAAAACATAAAAATGACTAGTAAAGAGAAGAAATCGGAGAAAACACTTGAAGATAGCACTCTCTGATGGTGCTTGACATGGGATTCCTACTCGGGGAGTTGAAAACCTTGATTGATAAGATCTTGGATGTGCTGCTTCAGAATTTTGCAGTTGTCGGTGTCATGACCGGGAAGCTGGTGATACTGACAATACTGGTTCAGATTCCTTCCTTTTTGGGGGTCCCTTTGTCGAGGGGTGAGAGGTTGCAGCATGTTTCGTTCCTGGAGTCTTCCAAAAGCCTGGCTCAATGGCTGACCGATGTTTGTGAACTCTCTTCGACGGGAGCTCTTTCGGGATGATTCCACTGCCCCAACGATTTGTCCTGGTCCTTTTACCTGTCGAACGGTGTTTACCTCATGCTGCCTAGTTCTCTTTCGGGTGCCACTTTGGATACAGGCTGCTGTCCCCGAGCCATTCCCGGTGTTTTTTGAGTTCCCAAGTTTTAACTCCCCTTGGTGAATCATTTCTTCTAGGACATTAACTTGTCCCATCAGCATGTTGAAGCTAGGAAAGTATGTGAATTTCAGCTCGTCACTGTATTGCTTCCGCATATTTTTAATTACCATTCGGATTTGCTCTTGTTCGTCCATCTGTGCGAGCATTGCGGCTGCCTTCATCCTCCAACGCTTAACAAAATCAGACATTGATTCACCTTCTGTTTGTTGTGTGCCTACAAGATCGGCCCTGGTGACTCCAAAACTTCTAGCGTACTCAAAATGATGCAGAAAAGCTTCACATACCTCCTCGTAGGTCTTGGTATTTATCCTTTGAGTTATGTACCAACGCTGAGGGGTCTCATCAAGATAGTGAGCAAATACCTTGGCCTTCTGCATGTCGTTTAGCGAAAGGATGGACATTTCCCTATCGAACATTGCCAAATGAAGTTGTGGGTCGGAGGAACCTTTGTATAGAGGAAGTGTTGGCAATTTCAACCTTGGAGGGAGATCAACCTTGGGATATAATCCAGTGGAAAAGTAGTCAAAACCGGCTGGCTTGTTGGCCCTCTCCATGCGCTCAATCTTTTCCAGCATCCCGTTGAATTCTTCGGCTAACTGGGCATCCATGTTGATTGGATTTCCTCCCTCTGCCATTCTTTGAGATTTGGGCTTATCTGTTGGAAAACGAAAAGTGACCTGAGCTAAAAATTCTGGGCCGCAAAGAGTTTCAGGCCAAGACTTGTTTGGGCTGCAAGAAAAGCACATGAGCTGGGATGTTTTGAAAATTGTGGGTTGGCACTGAGGCCCGAAATGAGTTGGAAGAGAGGCACATGGGCCGGAATGATTCATGAGCTGTGAACTGGTACCTAGGCTGAAATGTTCTGAGAATTGGGCGCTTGGGCCAGAATGTGTTTGGGTTAAAAGTAAAGCGCATGGGCTGAAGTGATTTCTAAACCATGTTCTGGATGTGAACTGGAATTTGGGCCGAGTAATTATGATTGGGGCTGAAGATGATACCCGTGTCTAGGATCGTGGGTCAAAGCCCGAGTGAAAAGTCTTCCTGGACTAGAATGGGCCTTGAAATGGAAAGGCCTGATGGATTTTTATGGATTGCTTCAGGTGGATTTGTTTTCCGTGGGCCTAGAACTAAATTGGTAATTCAAATTGAGCTGAAAGATAAATCACCTAAATCTAAACTTTTGGGCCGAAGCCCGAACAAATAACTCACACATTCAAATCAAGCAGGGTCTTTGGGCCGCAAACAATAAAGCCGCGATATTGGGTTGGGCTGAGTTGATGTAGGAGAAATTCCTATCAATTTCTAGGCTGGGTAGTGGGCCGATCATGCAGGTAAACAAGGCCCACACAAATTCAACATGTCCTCACTAGTGTTAAGATTAAACCAGGTACGGATCGATCCGGAGAGGTGCTTGGGGCATGGGCCCAGGTCGCCACAAAGGAATAGGGCTTGCACGCTATTCTCTTTGGGCTTCCCCACTTTTTTCACATCACCTGAAGGTGTGCGTCTACGGTCGGGTCTTTGACTGACCAAACAATGGGCTAGGTAAGGGCACTGCCAGGAAAACGCTTGGGGCTAAAGCCCAGGTATTAAGGGGATGTGGTTAGACGACATCCTCCTCTTTTCCCCCGCTTATTCACATCACCTAAAAGGTGTGAGTCCCTGACAGGGGACCCTCAAACGGGTCCCGGGGTGAAATCGGTTCGTGTGGACCCTCGCTCTCATATGATGCAAAGGTGCAGAAATTAAAGTGCACACAAAAGTAAACAAACAAAGTAATAAAGCCATAAATAAACAATTTCGAGTTAAGCCCTCTTTCTTAAAATTAAACAAGTTAAAATTAAGAAGTTTGTCCCCAGCGGAGTCGCCAGTCTGTGAGCCTCGATTTTAAACCCTATCCTATGTGGATTAATTGATTGGATCTAACGGGTTTTAGGTCCACTTATAGCCTAAGATTAACAACTATGTCATATAACAATAATTATTAAAACCTAAGCTAGCTCACTGGAACCTATTATGAGTCGCCTCCTAATTTTAACCTAGATCAAATTAGGAAAGGAGAGTTCGGGTTCGGGGGCTTGATATTCGACTTAATTAGGGTTCAATTACTTTCATTACCCTTCCTAGGTCGTTTTTCCTCTACTTAGTTTATTTACGGCTTATTACGAGGCGTTTTAACCTAAGTGCGCGAGCTTCTGTTTTTTTGTGTTTTTTAGCATTTTTTGACAGAAAATTAAAATAAAATTAAAGATTCCTAAACTAGGGTTTCGGAGGCAGAATTAGGTCAAATTTTGTTTCCGTCCGTGGCTACGGACCCAATGTCCGAACCCACGGACCCTAGTTAACCTATGTGAACATAAAAGTCGAATTAAACAGAAAACACAATTTTGCAAGGTCCGGGGCCACGGACAGGATGTCCGTGGGCCCGGACATTATTTTAGAAAACCTAAATTTTGAATTTTTAAAAAATCCCGCCGCCGTCCGTGGGTCGGGCGGACAGGAGTCCGGGACCCCGGACATGACGTCCGTGGGTGCGGACCGCCCTCGGACGGCGGCGTTGAGGCTGTTCCCGAAGGTGTTTTTGGCTCAAATTTTATGGGTGTGTAGCCTGAAAGATGTACAAGACGTTAGTGATTGAAAGTTTTCAATTTGAAATCGAATTTAATGCGAAACTTAACGAACAAGTTAGAAGGCAGAAACACAAACAAACCTTAATTCAGAAGCAAGGAAAAATCAATTCGGTTAGCAATTTCAACCAGAATTGTATTTTGACCAGAAGGGTTAGAGAATTTGGTTTTTACCCTGTTTTGATTTCGAAAACTTGTTGTTCCTTCACGTCGGGAATCTCTGAAAGCTTCGTTGGTGGCCGATCCGGTTCGACTTTGACCCGAGCTTCTGACCTCTTCTTCCTTGTGTTGTTAAGCACGTTTTGGTTCTGTATTTGTGGTGTTTTGATGCTTGGAAGTTCAATGAGAGAAGAAAGAATGTGTTTTTGGTGATTTTGAGATGATTTCGGTAGAGTTTCGGTGTTGGGAGTGTTGAAAACGTGGGAGGCAAGTAGACGGCTGTGTTTTCTGACTATGGGGATCATCTACCTTGCCCTAGGTCGTTTTTTGGAAGGCCTTTTATAGAAAGAGCATGGCCAAGTTGATAGAACAAATTTTTATCTAAAACCTTGATTTTGTGCTCTAAGAGAATCTGATTTTTTAAAATATGTTGCAAGCCGATAAAAATTATGAAAATTTAACTGAAGGTAAAGAATGATTTTTAGGAATTTTGAGAGTTGGAATCGGGTTATTTTGATAAATAACCGATTAGATAAAAATCTCACAATCTGGAATCTCCCAAAATTCATAACTTATTATTGGAAAGTAGAAATTACGAAATTCCAACGGCATTAGTCTCTAATAATCATCCTCTACCCTGTGTTAAAATTTCATGACATTTTGTTTTGATTTCGGTATTTTCCAGAGGAGAGAGAAAATTGCAAAAATAATTGAATTTCTCTTTTAAATTTTGGGATAAGGTTCCCAATAAAATAGTTTCAGGTTTATGACTGAAGTAGTCATGGTAACCATGTGACAATTTTATTTTAATTTTGGAAACCTTTTAATTTCTATTTTGAGGCTATTTCATGTGTTAATTATTAAAGAAATTAGCTTATAATATGAATTAAAAGCTAAATTTCCAGAATAAATATTATCAGAGAATCATGAAATACCTTTCATAATGACCATGATATTTGGAAGTGTTTGGAGATGATGAACAAGTCATATGAAAATAGAAAATCCCGAGAATGTCCTTGGAAAATCCTGCATCGGTGCATTTTGACCATTTTGCCCTTTGTAACACGTATGCCTTAGAGACTACTCTGAGGGGGTTGAAATTTTGGGTATAACACCGGACCAATTCCTACATTCACTCTCGGGCCTTTTTTTGAAGCGGTCCGGGACTTGGTACATATCCTAAGTCCTGGACCCTGCTAAAAACTGCTATTAAGGTCATTTTTCAACCCCAAATCAACCCATAATCCACCCCTAATCATTCCATAAACTTTCCACAAGTTTCCTACATAATTATACACCTCAAAACACTCCTTAAACCACCTCAAATCCATGGTCCAATCCATACTCAACTTCTTGCCCAATTTCTACCAATTTCCATTCTCATTTCTACAACTTGCACACTTGTGCATTTCTACACTTCTCTTTGCATTTTGCATCTTGTCCTAACTTCATTTTACCATTCCAATTCATTTCCAATCGACTACACTACCTATACCCAAGTCAAATCTCCATCTTCAAGATTACAAACACTAACTGTAACACCCCTACTAATCCTGCTCCTAAAAATAATATATTCGCAGCGGTAAATAACAGATTGTCGTTCTAATGGTGTCACAGTTATCACTCGCCCATACGGGTGATAACGAGTTACCTGATAATCAACATGCGAAACGTGTTCACGCAGTGACCACAAGAGATAGATAGTAGTACTTAAACAATTTAAAACAAATCTAACAACAACCAATTATTACAGACCGTGAGCATCTAAACCAAATACACCTCGGTTAAACAACCCGAGTCCAAAACAACCTGAGTATCACACCGTACCAAGTCTAAACCAACAGTAATATCACAATAGTCACGCCTCGCTGCGACCCACCAGCTAGTCTCCTGCAATAAAGATTGTTTGTGGTATGGAATCAGCCCCTGCTGAGTATGTCATCACATGCCCCGTCATGCCCCCAAAGACCCCTCAATTATTTGGTCGAAAGCATGAGGTTCATTACATGCAATACCGTTTTAATATTTAAAACTGTAAAACAATTAACAGTAATATCCATACAATAACACAACCATCAACATATATAATATAACCACATGTATAACCAATGAACAACCAAGCGAAACAACGAGAATGATAAACAAGTACTAGTTCTCGTCCATGGTGTAGAAACCAATATCGTTCGCCACTGTATAATTCTTAACCGTATTATTTGTTCAGTTATACCTAGTGACAATGTCTCGTTAAAACAACATGTCTCTAGTTACCCATAGATTATGGCGGGTCACCCACGGCAGTAGCCACTCCAACGGTAGAGTCTCCGACCAACGAGCCATTCTAGCTCACGGGAAATTTTCTTGATACTTGCGGACCCGTACGCGGACATCCTATATCGTTTTTGTGATCACAGCGCGCACCAAGAGCCACATCCTCCTGGCTTTACTTCCTTTCCATTAATTAATTATACCATCACATCGCATTACCATTTTTTTTCCTAACACAGCAGACTAAGGTCATTAGTCCAATCCAGAGTCTGTAAACTCGGGATCCAGTGTTAGATACGAGAGCGGCGTTCAGAAAGGCCAATGCTCCGTAAAAAAGTCTTGGATAATATGTATATCTTATTATCCTAGTGCTACAACGTTTTTCTGACGATCCTTATATTTCATATAAGATACCCATAGCCGCTAGTTTCGTTTTTATATATTGGTCCATATATACGAACCAATACTGTTAACTCAACAACAGTAATAATAAGCAGCTATAAATATACAATTCATGCATATTAACTATCACATTCAGACAAAAAATCTTATCACAGATCACACAGAAGTCTGAACTGAGGAAACCCTCAGAGACACATAACAACATACCGTTCACCCTGATGATGTATTACGGTGGAGTATGAATCAGCGAGATCCTATGCTCCTTGTGTAGTCTCTAACAGTCTAAACAATACATAATGCTACTATTTAGCATACCGTATAACAACACAATTCTACGGTACCCCGTACCGTCACTAAGACCTCCCGGTTACCCCCCGTTATTAGCTATCGACATTTGTCGGGTTTTAGGTTTAACTTGAGATTGGAAAAGTGTTATATTACATGCGTAGTTTGTCTTGTATATTAATATACTTATTGTTGAACTCGTTATCGCATGTGACTTAACTCACCCTTGTATGTCGTATAGTTTATTTCATCATTGCATGTGTGATCCTTTGTCATGCATTATGCATCTCACCTTAGTATTTATTTTCCTAAGGTTTGTCTTTTCTTTTTTTTTTTTAAATTCAATGTGGTATAATTCATTTGTAAACAATACTTTGAATGTATAAATTCTTATTATCCCATGTATATTCCTAACATTAGAAATCTACATCTAATGTTTGTAATTCTTCTCCCTTTTACCATATGTCATTTCCCATTATGAAAACACATGGTCTTTAAACCATATTATATTTTTCCACCATAACATATATTTATTTCTTTCTAATGAATACCTCTCATATTATAAATGTTATAATCCTTATAACATCAAAACCATATTATAAATTCCATTTAAAAATATATATTTCCGAACAGCACCTATGTTCTTAATATTTACAAAACCCACCACTTAGTTAATATAATGTTACATTATTGTTATATAACATATCTTATGACATTTAAGTCATTTAAAACAATTATAACCTATAGTTATATTTTGTTTATAAAATACCAAATAGCCCCTTATATTTTCGGTTTCCATTATACACCACTAAAATTCTATAAATCACAATTCCATCCCAATTTATAATACATAGTTTTCTAATTCCCTTAAACCATATATTATACATATATCTTTCTAAAACCTTATATATCATTTCAAAATTACCAAACTATACCAAAAGGTTATAAATATTATTCCTAACCTTATACTCCTTTTAAATCTCGGTTTTCACCCCTTTGTTACCCATTTGTAACAATGTATAAAGTATCTTATATTATACTTATATAACTCATATAAACTCCAAATTTAACCAAATAAATTTCTAAAAATTCCTAATAACCTAAGGTTTGTACTAAACTCCATTTAGTACCCTAAGTTTTCGGATATTACATTATAGCCCCATCTCTTTTAAATCTTTTACAAATTAATACTTATCTTAATATAAGGTAGTATTTTAATTTCTTAAATTTTCCAAACTTGGTCAAAGTCTCCTATATAGTCAACTTTGACTTCTAATACCAAATGGGAACCAATTTTTCGGTAATCACTAATAATAACCTATACTTTTCTATTTTTACAATTTTGACCCAAAACTTTATAAAATGTTATAATTTTTATTAAATTCATTTAAAAACCCTTAATTGCTCTAAATTAAGCCCACGGCTTTTTAATTTCCTAGTAATTACGAATTGACCCCAATTTTAATTATAAGCATAAATAAAACTAGATAAGCTTATAAACTTAAATTAAAATGGCCTAATGACATGGCCTTATTACAACCTTGAACTTGCAAAATAAATTACACAATAAATGTCTCAAAATATAGCATATATTCTCGGCCTCACTTTGGTTTAATTATTTTTCCACATAATGTCATAATTTGACCATTATGTTAATTAAATCTCTTAAATGACTAGCTTAATTTATCTTAGCCATTTTTTCCATCTTTAGGTCAATATGACCTATATATGTAATTTCACTCTCGGCCATATATATGTATATGCTTAAAAATTATAAAAATCATAAGTTTAAGGTGTTTATACCTTGGTTATTCCTTGTATGCACTTGGCCTCTTGTAGGAAAATTCACCACATGATTTAGACATGTTTAATACACAAAAACGAGATATGGTTACACTCCAAGCTTGAGCTTAACCTGAAATACCCCAAACCTTCATATGTTGGTTAAATGTTAAACTATGGTATTCAAAGGCTAAGAAGTGCCTTAACAACATCAGTGAACAATTAAACCAAGCAAAATACAAGGAAACACCTTAAGGTCAATTTAAGCAAATAATTGCTCTAGACTTGGTTAACCTTGTATAAAACCTAAAGGTCATTTCTAGACCTTGGAAATATGTTAATGAACATATTAAATCAATTACTGAAGAAAACCAAGCTTGAAAACAAGTTAAAACACAAAATGTGCTTTAAGGAGTCTTAAAGCACATTTTTGGAAAATTGTCTTGTAAATGAGTTTTGAATGGCTAGGTGTCCATCATTACTCTTAAATAAATATGTGTACTAATTTGTAACACATTTGGAGGTCTAGGTCAATGGGAAATCAAAATTTCACATCTATGTGCCTTGTTTTAGTGAATAGTAACTAAAATAAGCTAGTTTGTAACATATGTTACTATAAGTAATTAAATTGACAAATGAAGACTAAAATACCCCTAAGTTAAGATGGGGGCCGGTTTTTATCATGGTGAGTCACCAGCATGTAAAAGGAAATCAAATAATGAAGGGTAGGAAGGTAAAAGAAGAAAGTTACCTTTTATAATGGAAATATCTTGTAAAAGCAAGACTTATCCTCATCTTCTCCTTTCCTTCTTCATTTCCCACGTAGCAAACCTCTCTTCTATCTTCTTCTTGCTCTCCATCGGTTATGCTACAACAGCTTCACCATTTCTCAACTTCCATGGTTGGTATCTCCTAGCTCCATAGTCCAAATTCAGTTTCGAGACCACCGTTCTTCTAGTTGGAGCAAGCTCTACACTCCTACCTTTTAAAATCTTCAAAAGCCTCATTTTGGTGCCATGGAGATTCACCATTGAAGGAGCTTGAGCTCATATTTCAACATGTTATTGTTCTCCTTTGCTTCTAGGTAAGGAATCTCAAAGAAAAATCAAGTTTCCTCTCCTTTTATACATGGCCGAAAATTCACCTTACCATGGTGTCTTTACCTTGCTTGTTCTAGCTTCATTTGAATCTTCCAAGGGCTTGGTGGAGTCCTCTCTTGATATATATTCAAGCTCTCTTTCCATTCCAAGGTAAAACAATCATTCTAATACCTTAAGATAATATATGTAATCTAGGGTTTACAATGAGTTGAAGCCAAAGCTTGTATACTCATTATATGATTTGTTGAATGTTTAGAAGTTGACAAGCAACTAAAAGCCTTGCCAATCTAGCCAAGGAAACAAAGAGGAAGTTTGTGAGGAAAAGAGGTAAATGTGCTATCTCAATGTGGTTTGATGCCGTAGGAGAAATGAGCTTATAATGCTTGTTAAAACTACCTAAAGAGCTAATGGTAAATGACTTAGTGGATTGCTCTCAAGGAGACTAGTAAAAGGACATATGTGTTGTTGGGTGTATTTGCAGGTCAAAGGCATTATTGTGGGAAATTCAGTGTTTAAGGTTTAAGCAATTTAAGGGCCTAAGAGCCATGTTATTTAAGGGCCTAAGTGCCAAGCAATTTAAATTATGCACTATATTGTGATGTGGTGTAATTTTGGTGATGATGTGTGAGGAAGTGTTCTTGATGGATTTAGGTGTTCTTGAATGTTTAATGGTGAAAACTATGAGTTTTGGAATGATGATGTTCTAGGAGAACCCATGTCAAAATTTAGGAAATGTGTAAGAAGTTCTAAGTGTTTATATAAGGTTTGGTGAATTAAGGAATGTTAGAGATGCCTAAGTAAATTACAAGAGGAGAAAGAATGTCTTAAGGGTGTTCTAGGTAAACAAAGGACTTAGGCATCGACTAGGGTTTAGGTTGGTATGAGATAATGCTTAAGAGATGATGTTAAGATGAGGAGAAAGCATTTTGGGATAGTTGTAATCAAAGGTGAGAAACACCATTTAGAAACCTAGAGGCAAATGTTATAAGTGTTGGTGTATGTATAAGAAAATTGGGTAACAAGTTGGACAATGTTTTAAAGTGAATCGAGTGGTATTTTGGCATTAGAATATACCTAGGATCATGTGGTAAGTTTATACAATTAATGGATGAATAGAACAAGTTGAACAAGGATTGAAAGATGCAATTTTAACAATTCTGTAGGTTTGGTCCGGGACCTAGGTTATGGTTCAAGTCCCGGACCATATACCAAAAACAGGTCGAGAGTGGAGTACTGGCTTGGTCCGGGACTTGGGGTGAGTACAAGGTCCCGGACCACAATATGAAATACGCCGAAGAATGTTTGTAAGTGTTGGTCCGGGACTTAGGGTAAGGACCAAGTCCCGGACCACTCTAAAAATGTTGTTTAAGGTATGAAAATGATGTTTAATGATGGGGATTGATGATGATGATGTTATAAGGTTGTTAAGGACATGTTTGGTGAGTTGTAATGACAATTTGGTGGGTGAGAAGTTGGAATAAATGTGAGAGTAAACAAGTTAAAAATGTAAAGGTATTTAACTAGTTAAACGGGGTTAACCATAGTCATTCGACGTTACACAAACATGTTACCCCGATGTTAATGAAGGTAACTTTAATGTACCAGTTGTTCGAGAATTGTTCGAGGAACATAAATGGACATGGTGGAGTGGACTCCGGAGACAGGTATGGTTTTCTTGCAACCTGTGTCCTACCGGATTACACCGGCTTGAATGCCAATGTGTTTTTCTGAGTGTTTGCCACCTTGTAAGATAAAACATGTAATGAGTTTATAGTAATTCATTTATGTGGCGTAATTGTTCCCGATACCGTTTAACCTCAACTAAGTGTTAAACCTTAGTTAACTAAGTCTAGGAACACATGAGATATCGGTATACGGATTTAACGGCCCAAACCTTGGGAACGTTCTAACCACGGCTATGCGTGAGTTAGTTGTGTATGGTTATTGTTTGCAAGTGTGTGAACCCCTTGCGTGTTTAACTCGGTTGATACCGTATGGTGTGGATGTGATAGGTTCCATAAAGGAGCTCTAATTACTTAATTATAAGGTTTTTTGTACTAATGGGGGGTGAGGAGACCGGTCATGTTCCGGCCACGCTTGTGATGGACGGGAGTCGATGTCATACCCGGTTCGACTCTCTTGGTGTATGTTTGGTTGTTTACTCATTGGGTTTCCAACCTTCCCTTTAGCTTAACCAAAGCTATATTGCTGACTCACGTCGGTTTACTGGGGCATACAATGGTGGTTCGGTGTGCTTGGATGACTATATCCGACACACCTTGGGGTTTAGAGTTAACCGTTCCATATAACAGGACGGTAACAAGGTATGTAACGAGCTTATCATGAGTTTGACAACATTCTCTAGGCTCTATGGTAAACTAATTATGGTAGGGACGGTTCTTGAGAGGACCGTACCCGTTATGTTATGTGTCGTGTTGTACTGCAATCGCTATAGCGATGTGGTGCTATAGGTTGAAATGAAACGCGGAATATGTGGTCATGGATATGAAATATAGTTTAAATAAAAGGCGTTTAAGGGTAACCCGATTAATGGGTAAGTGTCGTCTATTAAGGAAGTATCTCCGTTTAGAGGAGAGCCACTTTAAGGTTAAAGGAAACTATGGATGGTTTGTTATGTGTGGATGTGTTGGATGTTTGTTGAGCCCTATAGATGGGTGTATGCAGTGTGTTGTGTGTTTATGGTTTACATGCACGATTAAAATATAATCAACCGCATGCTAAGACGACAATTAGTTGTGCGTGGCCCGGTAGCATGCGGGCTTCGGGATTACCATACCAGCAAAGGTGCTGAGCCCCTTGGGGGCCACCCTTTTCTTCCTTTTCTATTTCAGGTACAAGGAGCTGGAAGCCGTTCGAGAGTAGGATGGGTGGTTGTTTATACATGGGTAGCCTTTTATGGTGTATGTATTATAGGTGTAGTAAGACCGAATTTGTTATCGGCGTTGGTTAATGAACACTCGGTACAGTGGGGGATGTGTATGTAAAATAATTGTTGGAAATGGAATAAGGATTGTATTATGTAGTTGCTCGGGAATCTAGTCCATCAGACCGATACAGTGTGTATGTATTAGCCTTGTTAGCCACGTGGGTGGTTAACGGCGTGTAACACCAATGGGTTAAGTAATGTGATGGTTTATGTTTTCCGCTGCAGATGGTTATAAAGTGCGTTGTTGTGGATGGGGTGTTACAAAAAGTGGTATCAGAGCGAAGTATCGCTCTGATGACTGAATTACCGAGCTTAGGAAGTAACGAGTTAAGATTTTAGTACTTTGGGGTAAGGGTTGAGAGATAGCGTGAGTGATACGCTAGTTAGGAACTGCCAGTGAATACTGGAAACCTACAATCTCCTTCCCGCCCTCCACAACCCCTATTTTATGACTTGGGAAAGAACGCCAGAGAGATGAAAGCCCTCTCTTACCCGGGAAGACTCGGTCTGGCTGTTATTAACTATCTTGTAAGTATGGGGAACCTGTCACACGGTAGATCCCGAAAAGTGGGAATCCCGGAGACGGTTTCCATCTGCATAATGTTAACCGCATTACATAGCGAAGAATGGAGAATCCTGTGTATAGAAGGATGAAATTTCCGGCAACCTGGGTCGACTTGCCGAGCAGTCGAAAACTACCAGCTTGCAACAGGCAAGAAGTGAAATAATGAAACCCGAGACGAGTGTCTACGGGACTACAATGTTAGATAATGGCACCAACGGTATACCCACCGACAAAGGAACTAAAACGTAATACCCAAACAAGAGACAAGTCTCAGTAACCACGACAAATGCGAGGAACGGGCTACGAAGAAGATACAATACTAAGTAAAAAGGAATTATTGTCAAGACTATGAGGTCAAGTAAGGGCCAACAAGGCCACTGATGACCGTGAAGGTAAGAACAATACCGCAACTGGTGTGTGTGTTTAACCGATAGCCAGTTAGCATGGCGCACTTGCCATGGCAAGTGCAGCTATAACAGGGCTGTTCGGAGAAAATTTTGACAACTACAAAGTACTTAGTAAAGTACCCAGAAGTTAAGTATGATCATCATAACCGTGGAACGGCCTAACAGTCTAACCTTTGTAAATGGGAATATACCAGTCAGCAAGAAGCTAGACTTGGTTAAGGCAAGAAGGTGTTGTGAAACCATGAGAATTTTTCTTTTAAACTCAGATTTATTTCAAACCCTTTTCTTTCAAAACCAAATTCTCTCTTAAAAACCAATACTTCTTTCTAACCTTCTTTCAAACCAGTTTACCTTTGAATAACCGGACGAAAACCGGTGAAACCGAGGGTAGCAACCCGACGGTATGGATGGAGTTCAGAATAGTGCAACGGTGGATAAACCTTCCCTTGAATGAGTTCGAGAAGCATGGAAGTATATTGTCATAAGACAATACAAGGGAGTTGACAACAGAACACTTCACCTAGGCGTGTAACGGACACTACGAGTGTACCAACTGTGTTGTGGGACGACCGCACTCCGATAGGAGCATGTGGGCCTGACAGACCTACTTATGGGTTAGTCGGGTAAGTAGTAATGTATCAGTATGATACCCCATATATGTATACGAGAAGAGTCCGAAACACGGGGAGTAGTCGACTCCATACTACGGTCAGCAGTGAAAGTCAAATGAGAGCAAAGGATTACCATTAATGGTTGAGGTAAAGGAACCCAGTTCAGAAGACTAAAGGAATTGGTGAATTCGTCCATGAGAATGTATATAGTCAGGAAGTGCGGAGAGCACGGGAGGTTATGTAAAGACATCATATATGTCTTAGGAAGCTGAAGGAGTGAGACATGGTAGCTGGAACGAATACCCAGCTAAGAAAGTAAGAAGGCGTAGTTACTGAATGTACTCATAAGTGCAAGCCAAATGTAATGGCAAACCTTAGCAACACCCAGGAGCAATCCTTGAGGGGTGTTTGGATCAAACATTGTTGAATGGGGCAATGTAACAGAAACGTAAGAAGGTAACCCACTTAACAGTAGGACCCTAAGTTGCCAAAGAGACAACTTGAAAGGAATTGAGATATGACGACCTTGTTAAACCATGTAATGTCGTGCGGAAAAGTAAATGGGTGGTAATAGCCTTTAGTGAGCAGAGCTCGAGGCAGTGGCTTATAAGCCACAAGCAAGATAGGTTATGTAATTGAATCGGTTGTAGAAGTTTAGGTTACACAAGGAAATAGAGTGGAGAACGAACCACTGCTTAAGTGTGGGGATACCTCTCGATATGGTGAGACCGCAGGAGCGGAGGGTAGTTATGTGAACCAAGTTCAGGAAATAAGTTAAGGATTGACTATGTTGTTATTGCGGGCTAAATAACGCCGGTTCATAACTCGAGAGAGAGTAACAAAGTAACGGTTCGCTCAAGCATAAACACTAGAAAATGGTGTATCCACGGGTCATCCAAATGAATGATGGGCCGTGATACGAATGATGAGGTACATGTGCAGAAGCTAATATAATAGCGGATACAGTGTAAGTTGACGTTGTATAATGAAAGAGGATACGGCGTGCAATAAGCGACCGTTGTATAAGTATTGATTAAGTGATGGTATGACAAATAAGCAGAGTGATGCGTTAAACCCAGTATAGGTACAATGGGAAGTGATAACAAATAAACTGGACAGTAAGCCAGTAGCCGGTATTATGAGATAAGAATCTCAGTGAAACACAGTGTGAATTCCTATTGCAATCGCATGAGAGATTTACTGCCAAGAGTTTACGCCTCTGCACTCTGTATGACTGAGTGTTTTGGTATTGCGTTTGCGCAGTAATGATCGAGTGGGATAGCTAGGATTTGGAAGATGATAATTGTGGAAGGAGAATAAAGAAAATTATAACACTATAAGACCGAGGCATAAGAAATGCAAGGTCATATCAATGAAATGATACTGGTGCAGAACTAAATGTGGAAGCAGGACTGGCAATAAGTGACTACAGTAGCACTAAATATCAAATATCGGTATGAAATATACCCAGTGTAAGAAATAACTAAGAGAGCACTACACAATAGGTGGTAGCTCAACCTCAACCGACAGTAAGTCGAAAGGAATTGAGGCAATCATTGTGAAATACATAGTAGTATGCACAGTAAACTACTGTGGAGGTGGATAAAAAGTTTGTAACTCACCGAATTCGCGCACGGTAAGAGATACCACACGTCGGTTGAGAAACCATGGTTACCAAGATAAAGGTAATAAATTGGAGATGTACAATACAGTATGAATAACGAATGGACAGGCCAGAATCGAAACTGGTTATGAGTTAAGAGAACTCCAATGAGAATCCTGGGTTTAGGAACTAAACCGCTAATATGGTCAAGATCCTTTAACGGACCGCGTGGAAGTTAAAACACTTCACGACGGTAGAACATTTTTAACCCTATGTTCAGTGATTGATTACGTGGGCGTAATCCCTTTTAAGGGGGGTAGAGCGTAAAAACCGCTTAGTGTGTTTTACCGTACAAGTGTACGTGAACTATGTTGTGCATAGCACAAAAATAATTGGTTATGATGGTTGGTTTGGTTAAATGGTGGTATTTGCGCACAGAAGATGCGAAATACCGTTGTGGTAGGTGAGACTACCTTGTTAATGGTTGTGGGTTAGTACAAGTGTAAGGAGTAAATAAACTCCTGGGGGAACCAAAACCCCAATGGTGTGTGTTCGTGGAATACTAAATGTAACACGATGTATTGTATTTTGATAAAAATAGGTATGTATATACAGTGTGGTGATTTATGAAGGGTATGAAACTGACATGGAACCTAGTAAGAATTAGATTCCCTAGGTAACTTGATTAAAAGTGAATGGATATAATTGATGGACTGAGTTCTATCCCTTGGAGATGTGATGATTATGACTAGAATGATGGAAAAGATAGAAAAGGGAAATGTGTGTATTATTTGATGCTTGAAAATGAAGTGGGAGGTGAACTTGATTTGCATGTGATCAAGGGAAGCCGAACACAAATTGCGGTGGAAGGATAGTTCAACACTGATGCTGAACACATCAGGGTTGGATGACTCTTGAAGCTCCCTATAAGTGGTCACGAATAACACCACTAAGAAAGGATGCAAAGAGCATAAATTGGACTTGGAGTTGTATTGAGCTTTCAAAAGGATTTTAATTGGTATTTCCAAAACAGTTGATTATTTTATAAAGGATTCTCTTGTTTACTTAACCTAGTAGAGAATATTTTTGTAGTACTTGCTCACGAGCTGAGGACGTATGAGCCTTTGTCTTCGGACCGGTGACATGAGAAGTACATATGTTAAAAAATTAAGTGAATGTTTTGATCTCCCAAAGGAACGGGGACCAGAAGGTGTCCATCGCGACCGGGTTCTGCGGGGATCAGAGTGTATATGTACTCAACATGGGACTCGAGCCCATGAAGAGATGGAAAAGGTATTTCTATTTGTTATACATGCTAAGGCATGTTGTGTGATATGTGTAATAAAGGTTTACTTTGACCTTGAGTCTTAGTGGTAGTTCTGAAATGATTATGTTACTTGGGCCTATGAGTCCAAAGGTGGTTATGTTACCCAGACCTGAGAGTCTAAGGGTTGTTAGGTGAGTACAATACTGTTAAGGTACCCGGACCATTGAGTCCGAGGTAATCATGTGAGAATGATATGTTGTGGATGGATGTGTATATGTACCCGGACCTTCAAGTCCGAGGTTGTGGTGTAAGGTGTGTTGGTAATGGAAGTTTATCTTGAAAGTAATTCCCGTATTCTAATCAAATAATGTGTTGGGAAATGTGAACTTCGAGGACGAAGTTCTTTTAAGGGGGGTAGATTGAAATACCCCAAACCTTCATATGTTGGTTAAATGTTAAACTATGGTATTCAAAGGCTAAAAGTGCCTTAACAACATCAGTGAACAATTAAACCAAGCAAAATACAAGGAAACACCTTAAGGTCAATTTAAGCAAATAATTGCTCTAGACTTGGTTAACCTTGTATAAAACCTAAAGGTCATTTCTAGACCTTGGAAATATGTTAATGAACATATTAAATCAATTACTGAAGAAAACCAAGCTTGAAAACAAGTTAAAACACAAAATGTGCTTTAAGGAGTCTTAAAGCACATTTTTGGAAAATTGTCTTGTAAATGAGTTTTGAATGGCTAGGTGTCCATCATTACTCTTAAATAAATATGTGTACTAATTTGTAACACATTTGGAGGTCTAGGTCAATGGGAAATCAAAAATTTCACATCTATGTGCCTTGTTTTAGTGAATAGTAACTAAAATAAGCTAGTTTGTAACATATGTTACTATAAGTAATTAAATTGACAAATGAAGACTAAAATACCCCTAAGTTAAGATGGGGGCCGGTTTTTATCATGGTGAGTCACCAGCATGTAAAAGGAAATCAAATAATGAAGGGTAGGAAGGTAAAAGAAGAAAGTTACCTTTTATAATGGAAATATCTTGTAAAAGCAAGACTTATCCTCATCTTCTCCTTTCCTTCTTCATTTCCCACGTAGCAAACCTCTCTTCTATCTTCTTCTTGCTCTCCATCGGTTATGCTACAGCAGCTTCACCATTTCTCAACTTCCATGGTTGGTATCTCCTAGCTCCATAGTCCAAATTCAGTTTCGAGACCACCGTTCTTCTAGTTGGAGCAAGCTCTACACTCCTACCTTTTCAAATCTTCAAAAGCCTCATTTTGGTGCCATGGAGATTCACCATTGAAGGAGCTTGAGCTCATATTTCAACATGTTATTGTTCTCCTTTGCTTCTAGGTAAGGAATCTCAAAGAAAAATCAAGTTTCCTCTCCTTTTATACATGGCCGAAAATTCACCTTACCATGGTGTCTTTACCTTGCTTGTTCTAGCTTCATTTGAATCTTCCAAGGGCTTGGTGGAGTCCTCTCTTGATATATATTCAAGCTCTCTTTCCATTCCAAGGTAAAACAATCATTCTAATACCTTAAGATAATATATGTAATCTAGGGTTTACAATGAGTTGAAGCTTAAAGCTTGTATACTCATTATATGATTTGTTGAATGTTTAGAAGTTGACAAGCAACTAAAAGCCTTGCCAATCTAGCCAAGGAAACAAAGAGGAAGTTTGTGAGGAAAAGAGGTAAATGTGCTATCTCAATGTGGTTTGATGCCGTAGGAGAAATGAGCTTATAATGCTTGTTAAAACTACCTAAAGAGCTAATGGTAAATGACTTAGTGGATTGCTCTCAAGGAGACTAGTAAAAGGACATATGTGTTGTTGGGTGTATTTGCAGGTCAAAGGCATTATTGTGTGGGAAATTCAATGTTTAAGGTTTAAGCAATTTAAGGGCCTAAGAGCCATGTTATTTAAGGGCCTAAGTGCCAAGCAATTTAAATTATGCACTATATTGTGATGTGGTGTAATTTTGGTGATGATGTGTGAGGAAGTGTTCTTGATGGATTTAGGTGTTCTTGAATGTTTAATGGTGAAAACTATGAGTTTTGGAATGATGATGTTCTAGGAGAACCCATGTCAAAATTTAGGAAATGTGTAGAAGTTCTAAGTGTTTATATAAGGTTTGGTGAATTAAGGAATGTTAGAGATGCCTAAGTAAATTACAAGAGGAGAAAGAATGTCTTAAGGTGTTCTAGGTAAACAAAGGACTTAGGCATCGACTAGGGTTTAGGTTGGTATGAGATAATGCTTAAGATGATGTTAAGATGAGGAGAAAGCATTTTGGGATAGTTGTAATCAAAGGTGAGAAACACCATTTAGAAACCTAGAGGCAAATGTTATAAGTGTTGGTGTATGTATAAGAAAATTGGGTAACAAGTTGGACAATGTTTTAAAGTGAATCGAAGTGGTATTTTGGCATTAGAATATACCTAGGATCATGTGGTAAGTTTATACAATTAATGGATGAAGAGAACAAGTTGAACAAGGATTGAAAGATGCAATTTTAACAATTCTGTAGGTTTGGTCCGGGACCTAGGTTATGGTTCAAGTCCCGGACCATATACCAAAAACAGGTCGAGAGTGGAGTACTGGCTTGGTCCGGGACTTGGGGTGAGTACAAGGTCCCGGACCACAATATGAAATACGCCGAAGAATGTTTGTAAGTGTTGGTCCGGGACTTAGGGTAAGGACCAAGTCCCGGACCACTCTAAAAATGTTGTTTAAGGTATGAAAATGATGTTTAATGATGGGGATTGATGGATGATGATGTTATAAGGTTGTTAAGGACATGTTTGGTGAGTTGTAATGACAATTTGGTGGGTGAGAAGTTGGAATAAAATGTGAGAGTAAAACAAGTTAAAAATGTAAAGGTATTTAACTAGTTAAACGGGGTTAACCATAGTCATTCGACGTTACACAAACATGTTACCCCGATGTTAATGAAGGTAACTTTAATGTACCAGTTGT
This sequence comes from Limonium bicolor, assembly GCA_023374045.1. Taxonomy (NCBI): domain Eukaryota; kingdom Viridiplantae; phylum Streptophyta; class Magnoliopsida; order Caryophyllales; family Plumbaginaceae; genus Limonium; species Limonium bicolor. The sequence goes on from CM041778.1 coordinate 284,871,473, forward strand.
TCGAGAATTGTTCGAGGAACATAAATGGACATGGTGGAGTGGACTCCGGAGACAGGTATGGTTTTCTTGCAACCTGTGTCCTACCGGATTACACCGGCTTGAATGCCAATGTGTTTTTCTGAGTGTTTGCCACCTTGTAAGATAAAACATGTAATGAGTTTATAGTAATTCATTTATGTGGCGTAATTGGTCCCGATACCGTTTAACCTCAACTAAGTGTTAAACCTTAGTTAACTAAGTCTAGGAACACATGAGATATCGGTATACGGATTTAACGGCCCAAACCTTGGGAACGTTCTAACCACGGCTATGCGTGAGTTAGTTGTGTATGGTTATTGTTTGCAAGTGTGTGAACCTCCCTTGCGTGTTTAACTCGGTTGATACCGTATGGTGTGTGGATGTGATAGGTTCCATAAAGGAGCTCTAATTACTTAATTATAAGGTTTTGTGTACTAATGGGGGGTGAGGAGACCGGTCATGTTCCGGCCACGCGTGTGATGGACGGGAGTCGATGTCATACCCGGTTCGACTCTCTTGGTGTATGTTTGGTTGTTTACTCATTGGGTTTCCAACCTTCCCTTTAGCTTAACCAAAGCTATATTGCTGACTCACGTCGGTTTACTGGGGCATACAATGGTGGTTCGGTGTGCTTGGATGACTATATCCGAACACCTTGGGGTTTAAGTTAACCGTTCCATATAACAGGACGGTAACAAGGTATGTAACGAGCTTATCATGAGTTTGACAACATTCTCTAGGCTCTATGGTAAACTAATTATGGTAGGGACGGTTCTGAGAGGACCGTACCCGTTATGTTATGTGTCGTGTTGTACTGCAATCGCTATAGCAATGTGGTGCTATAGGTTGAAATGAAACGCGGAATATGTGGTCATGGATATGAAATATAGTTTAAATAAAAGGCGTTTAAGGGTAACCCGATTAATGGGTAAGTGTCGTCTATTAAGGAAGTATCTCCGTTTAGAGGAGAGCCACTTTAAGGTTAAAGGAAACTATGGATGGTTTGTTATGTGTGGATGTGTTGGATGTTTGTTGAGCCCTATAGATGGGTGTATGCAGTGTGTTGTGTGTTTATGGTTTACATGCACGATTAAAATATAATCAACCGCATGCTAAGACGACAATTAGTTGTGCGTGGCCCGGTAGCATGCGGGCTGCGGGATTACCATACCAGCAAAGGTGCTGAGCCCCTTGGGGGCCACCCTTTTCTTCCTTTTCTATTTCAGGTACAAGGAGCTGGAAGCCGTTCGAGAGTAGGACGGGTGGTTGTTTATACATGGGTAGCCTTTAATGGTGTATGTATTATAGGTGTAGTAAGACCGAATTTGTTATCGGCGTTGGTTAATGAACACTCGGTACAGTGGGGGATGTGTATGTAAAATAATTGTTGGAAATGGAATAAGGATTGTATTATGTAGTTGCTCGGGAATTTAGTCCATCAGACCGATACAGTGTGTATGTATTTGCCTTGTTAGCCACGTGGGTGGTTAACGGCGTGTAACACCAATGGGTTAAGTAATGTGATGGTTTATGTTTTCCGCTGCAGATGGTTATAAAGTGCGTTGTTGTGGATGGGGTGTTACATCATAAGGAATAATTAATGTAAGATTTAAGGCAAAAATCACCTTAAAAATGCAAGGGAAGTTCTAGGTGGTTTCGACCTGAACCAAACACACCACAAGGTGTTAGATCCACCATATTGACATAGGAAATAGTTAGATCACAACAAGCTACCTTGTTATTAGGTTTTACCTTGGAAAAAATGCCTTAAAAGAGGGTATTTCCTTTGGATCTTGGTCACCCTTGCTCCAAATGGCTAACCAACTGAATGAACATGTAAATATGAAGATTATGAGTGTATAAACTCATAAAAATTGAAGGAAGAAAACCGGATGTAGAGTGGAGAGGCTTAAGGTATGTTTTTACCTTAAAATGCAATTTTGAGCAACCTTGGTCCCTCTACTTGTCTCAACCGAGTTTAGCTCTTGTTCTAACCTTAGAACACTGAGAATAAGCCATAGGAATTGATGATCCACGAAATCTAGGTGTAGGTAGTGAAGAGATGAAGAAAAAGGGCTAAAAATGACCTTAAAACACTTACCTTAAGAGCTTAGGAGTTAGATCTGCCTTCCATGCTCAAGAACAAGGCTTGAGAGCTTCAAGGAAGGGGAGGAACTCGGCTGGGCAGGCTGGAATCGGACAAGGAGGAAGAAAGAGATGGGTAAGGTTTGAAATAATTGAAAAAGTAAGTTTTACTATTGCAAATTGAATATTAGGTAGCAATTTGTCTACTAATGATTGTGAGCTGTCTCCTCCCTCCTTGCCTGCCGATCTCCATGGTCCAAGTGGGTCAATTAATTGACCATTGACCATACTTGGTCAATTTAGAAGGCAAACTCACAAAAACCTGCTTTAAGGTGTTTTAGCGCACATTTTTGTGTCACAGGGTGTTCCTGATAAGTCAGGAATTTGTCTAAGTTTACTAGACTAATTCATGCTTAATTTTCTACTTTATGACATTAACTTTCCTCTTTAATGCTTTAATTACTCTTCATTGTTGTATTTGTCTCCAATGATCGATTTCATATGTTTTCAGGATAAAATACTCAACAAAGTGCTTAAATGAAGATTTTAGAGGATAGAGCAACATGGGAAGTCAAACCAGAGTCAAATACAGATTTTCATTCACCACTGTTGTGCTTTATGGAGGGTCCGGGTTTGCAGCTGGGTTTATAAACCCGGACCACCTTGTCGCAGAACCTTCTGCCTCTTTTCAGACTTGGTCCGGGTTTGAGGATAGATTTGAAACCCGGACCATACCAGGGCGAGACTCTTCTGCCTTCTTTTAGACGTGGTCCGGGTTTGCATATGGGTTTGAAACCCGGACCAACACAGGCGGAGCGAGTTAATCAGTTTTGGAAATAACGGAACTCGTGTTTTATCTTTAATACCTGTTATGATATATTCTATCCGACGCTTAATGAGGGGGGACTAGAGATAGATTAAAAGATAGATTCCTGTTATTATAAAAGGAGGAGCTTGGCCAGCCTGAGGGACACACTTCGACAGCGCACAAAATTACCACAGTATAGAGAGTTTAGTTGTTGTTGGAGTTGAGTCTGGTTTGGAGTTTGGAACAGAGCATAGCAGAGCAGGAAGTCACCACGGAGACTTCTCCAGAAATCTCACCAGAGTTCCTTCTTGTTCTCTATAATTACTCATACAGTTCTGATTATTGTAAACATGTCAATGGCTGAGTAGTTCCTTTAGATTTCGGTTTGCTATGTATCCCTAAATTGACTATTCCTGTTCCTTTGTGATTTAATGCAATTTGATTGAGTAAAGTTATTTTCCTTGCTTAATTTCTTTAATCTTTACAATTTGGCCAATTATAAGGATTAGTATTTTGTTAGCTTATATGTGACGACTACGGCTTTCAAGTGAATACAGGAAAATAACCGGTTAGTTTAGAGATGGTAATTCCTCTAAATTGCTAATTGACCAATTAACTAGATTGTTCTTAAGGCGGTTAGTAAACAGTGGGTTTGTAACGAGAGTTAAAATCAGTCTTTGCTAACTAGTATTTGCTAAGTGGGGGACCGGAGGTAAATTATCTTTGTTCTAGGGTTTTACTCAGAATTGTCTTATAAATCACGTAGGGATAGGAATCACAGATTTAGGGTGCAGTAGTAAACCGGGATCTCCTTTCCAAAAAAGTTTCACAACATTTATTTTCCTGCTTGTTATTGTTTGCATTCTGTTTACAGTTTCTAATTATCATCAAATCAAACCCCAATTTCCTGTTTTAATTTGTCGTTAATAAAGATTTAAACTAGACACATCGCCTCCTTTGGTTCGATACTTAGGGAATTCTCTCTATTAAAACTTGCTAGAATTGACCGGTACACTTGCCGTTAGGTTATATCCCAACAAGTTTTTGGCGCCGTTGGCGGGGAGGCACGGTTAATTAGTTTAATCTTTATTTTATTTATTTTGTTTTGTTCTTTAATTATTTTCTGTTCAGATTTACTTGTTTTATTTTATTTTGTTCAATTTGTTCGTTTGATTTTGTTTTAGATATTCTTTTATCTTCCAGATTTTATTTCTGATTTTATTCCTTTATTTGAATATTCTATGTTTAGTAGTTAGGAATTTTATCTGCATTTTGTGGGTTAATTTCTTTTTATTTTTCTTTTTCTGTTATTTTATTCTAATTATGCTGCCCTTTTAATTTGCGCTATTATAGTTTCAGTTTACTAACTCTCGGTTTATGGTTAAAACCCGTTCTGCAGGAGAACCGGAGTTCGAACTCAATCTTGAGATCGAGAGATTCACAAGACAGCTTCGAAGAGACTTGAACCTGGATCCACCAGTTGAGGAGAAGGTGCTCGAACCACCTGTTGGTGAAGAGGTTCCGGAAGTTCAACCACCAGTGAATATGGCGAACAACGAGAGGCAGATGAGAGACTACACCCGCCCAAGTGTTGAAGGGTTGGTGTCGCCAATTGTGATTCCTGCGCTACCAGCAGGAGTGCAGTGGCAGTTCAAGACTCATTATTTGACCATGGTGATGAACGTGCCTCAGTTCAGCGGGACGGTCACTGATGATCCGAATGTTCATCTCACTACATTCCTGAGGTTGGTAGGAGCGTGTTCGACACCAGCTTCACAGGAGGTGGCCCGGCTCACTCTATTTCCATTCTCTCTGAGGGATAGAGCCGCTGAATGGTTAAACTCGCTGACGCCTGACAGTATCACTACTTGGGGAGAGCTGGCTAATGCATTCCTGGCAAAGTACTTCCCGCCCTCTCGGATGCTGACCATGAGAGGTGAGATTACAAACTTCAAACAGTTCGCCGGTGAGTCCTTGTCTGAAGCTTGGGAGCGTTTTAAGGGAATAGTGAGGAAGGTACCACATCACGGACTAGGTGAAGAGGTTATACTGCAGTCCTTTTACAAGGACTTGGATACGTCTAGCCGGTTGTTGGTGGATACTTGTGCTGGAGGTAGTTTGATGGAGCTGCCCATTACACGGATTAAAGAGCTGCTAGAGACTATTACTACAGCAGCTAATCAGTGGGGAGGTACAAGAGCAGGAGAAGCTGCACCGAAGAAACCAGCTGGGGTTTATGAAGTAGATTCAAACACCTTCTTGGCTGCTAAGATAGAAGCAATGTCGAAGCAGTTTGAGCGTATGTGTGCAGTTATGAATCCACAGTCCAGTGCAGCAGCTCCTGAGGCTTATCCATCTTGCGAGTACTGTGGTAGAGCTTCTAACATGTGTCAGTGTTCTCCACCACAAGAAGAGGCAGTGAACTATGTTGGTAACAGACCGGGTAATTATTTTGGGAATCAAGGAAATCCGGGTTATCAAGCTTAGCAGCAAAACCGTTACCAAGCTGGTGGTAACAACAATTACAATCAGAGGCCTCAGCAGCAGTACAACCCTTCCTATCAGAAGCAGCCACTACAGAATCAGCAAGCACAAAATTCAGGTGCTGAAGCGTCTTCTAGTATGGATGCAGTTCTGGCCAGGATGAATAACTTCATCTCAGTTAATACGAAGAAGTTTAATGAGCTGGAAGCCTTCAATCAGGAGCAGAGAACCTTTAATAATGACCAGAGGACTTTCAATAGGAATATCGAGACGCAGCTGTCTCAGATATCTCAGTAGTTAGCTCAGCGTCCTTTGGGTTCCATGCCTAGTCAGTCGGAGCAGAATCCAAGAGAGCATGCCAAGGCTATCACGTTGAGGAGTGGTACACAGCTTGACCCGGTGGTCCCTGAAGTTGAGGTCCCTCTCCCCAATGTTGAGCAGAATGAAGAGACTGCTCCAACAGGTTCCCAGGAGGAGCCACCAGCTGAAGAAGAGGTGGCAATTAGCAAGGCTACTAAGACTTCCACACCTCCACGACGCGCAGTTGCTGAAGCGCCAGTTCCTTTTCCAAACCAGTTGAAGAAGAGAGACTTGGATGAGCAGTTTGGTAAGTTTTTGACTATTTTTAAGAAACTGACCATTAACATTCCTTTTTCTGAAGCTTTGAAGCAGATGCCAATATATGCGAAGTTTATGAAGGACATCTTGTCCAATAGACGGTCTTTAGTGGAGAAGGATACCGTGCAGCTCACTGAGAGTGTTTCAGCTGTGCTTTCGAAGAAGCTTCCACCTAAGCTTGATGATCCAGGTACTCCGGTCATACCTTGCGCGATAGGTAATGTGAATTGTGGTAAGGGTTTATGTGACTTAGGTGCAAGTATTAATCTGATGCCATTATCTATGTATTTGAAGCTTGGTATAGGAGAATGTGAGCCTACACGAATTACCTTGCAATTAGCTGATAGGTCGATTATCCTACCTAGAGGTGTGGTTAGAGATTTAATTGTTTCAGTTGGTACTTTTGCTTTTCCTGCTGATTTTGTTATTTTAGACATGGAAGAAGACAAGGTAGTACCACTTATTCTAGGTCGACCATTCATGCGTACAGCGAGGACCCTTATTGATGTTGAAGGAGGGAAGATCATACTGCGTTTACATGATGAGCAGCTTGTCTTTGATATGACCAAAGGCTGCCACTCACCCTTCTGATGTTCATGCTTGCTTTAGTTTAGACTGTATTGACACTTTGATGTAGGATTATTCTTACAGCCCCACGGAGCTGGATGCGTTGGAGAAGTGTTTGGTGGATTCTATAGAGACCACTCATGATGATTCTGAGGTTTCTACTGCAGCGTTTCAGCTCTCTGCTGGGAGACCATATAGGAAGAACCACAGAATCGAGGAGGAACCGCTGGACCGAGTTCCGAAGACACTAGCTCCCTCTGTGGAATCACCACCTTCGCTTGAACTTAAACCGCTTCCTAATCATCTTAAATACGCTTTCCTAGTTCCTCCTACTGATTTACCTGTTATTATATCTAATGCTTTAACTAATGAACAGGAGGAAGCGTTGTTGCAGATTTTGAGGAGAAACAAAGAGGCGCTAGGATGGTCCATTGCTGATATCAAAGGCATTGCTCCTACATTCTGCACCCACCGCATTTATCTTGAGGAGGATTACAAGCCATTGAGACAGCCCCAGCGGAGACTGAACCCGCACATGAAAGAGGTAGTCAAGAAGGAGGTTATCAAGCTACTGGACGCAGGTATAATCTATCCAATCTCTGACAGCGAATGGGTAAGTTCTACTCAGGTAGTACCCAAGAAAGGGGGCTTAACGGTAGTTCCTAATGATAAAGGTGAATTAATTCCTCAGCGTACTATTACTGGGCATAGAGTTTGCATTGATTATAGAAAGTTAAATGCAGCCACTAGGAAAGACCACTTCCCCCTTTCATTTATTGATCAGATGCTAGAGAGGCTTGCAGGACAAGAATACTACTGTTTCTTAGATGGTTACTCTGGTTATTTTCAAATTCCAATTGCTAAGGAGGACCAAGAGAAAACTACTTTTACATGTCCATATGGTACTTATGCTTATCGTCGCATGCCTTTTGGTTTATGTAATGCACCTGGTACTTTTCAACATTGCATGACTGCTATCTTTGCTGATTTTATTGAAAAGTGCATCGAAGTCTTTATGGATGATTTTTCTGTTTTTGGACCAACTTTTGATGCATGTTTGAGAGACTTGGATTTAATCTTAGCTAGATGCAGGGAGACTAACTTGGTGCTCAATTGGGAGAAGTGCCACTTCATGGTGCAGGAAGGCATCGTGCTCGGACACAAGATCTCTAAAAAGGGAATCGAGGTGGACAAGGCCAAGGTTGAAGTCATAGAACAGTTGCCACCACCATCTTCGGTAAAGGATGTTTGAAGTTTTCTCGGTCACGCAGGTTTTTATAGGCATTTTGTCAAGGATTTTTCTAAGATCTCTAAGCCTCTTTGTGATTTGTTGCTTAAGTATGCTAAATTTGTGTTTACCGAAGAGTGCTTAGATGCGTTTAATTTGCTCAAAGCTAAATTAATTTCTGCACCTATTATTGTTGCTCCTGATTGGTCGTTGCCTTTTGAGATTATGTGTGATGCTAGTGACTACGCATTGGGAGCAGCTTTGGGTCAGAGGCATGACAAGGTATTGAGGATAGTCTACTACGCGAGTAAGACTATGAATGAGGCACAGAAGAACTACGCCACAACGGAGAAGGAGCTGTGGGCGATCGTCTTTGCTTGTGACAAGTTTCGACCGTACATCATTGGCAGCAAAGTCATCGTGCATACCGACCATTCTGCCCTCAGGTATCTCTTTGGAAAGATTGATGCTAAACCTCGTTTGATCCGTTGGATTTTGCTTTTGCAGGAATTTGACATTGAGATTAGAGATAAACCTGGGGCGCAGAATGGAGTGACGGATCACTTATCCCGTATGGAAGTTCCTGACGACGGCAGGCCAATCACTCAGTATTTCCCTGATGAGTATGTCTTCATGATCGGCCATTCCACGAACCCTTGGTACGCTGATATTGCAAATTACCTAGCCAAGGGTATCATTCCTCCAGAGTTGTCATATTAGCAGAAGAAGAAGTTCTTCTCCACGGTCAAGCACTACCTTTGGGATGACCCGTTTCTGTTCAAGGTCTGTGCAGATGGTATGATTCGACGTTGTGTATCTGAGGATGAAGCTAGAGACATCCTGACACACTGCCATTCTAGAGAAGCAGGGGGTCATTTTGGACCGGCTAGGACAGCCGCGAAAGTTTTGGAGGCTGGCTTCTTCTGGAAGAATCTGAATAAGGACTGTTATCAGTTTGTTTCCACATGCGACCAATGTCAGAGGCAGGGGAATTTATCCAGACGTCACGAGATGCCTTTGAATTCGATCCTGGAGGTTGAGCCGTTCGACCTATGGGGTATTGATTTCATGGGACCGTTCCCACCCTCTCAAGGTAACCTTTACATCCTGGTAGCTGTGGATTACGTTACCAAGTGGGCTGAAGCGATAGTAGCGCCGACCAATGATGCAAGAGTGGTACTCAAGTTTCTAAAGAGGAATATCTTTACCTGTTTCGGTGTTCCACGAGCGATCATCAGTGACGGGGG